>CM044899.1:25254300-25300889 GCA_024500145.1 Gentiana dahurica var. dahurica | reverse complement strand
GTGCGCTAAAACACTAGAAACCCCAAAAAGAGAAATTTTAAGCCAAACTCTCCCAAATTAAACCCCTAGACCACTCCTATCACCTAAAAACTAATGAAAAACAGGGAAACGGTGGGTTGCCTCCCCCAAGCGCCTTTGTTTTACGTCGTTGGCTCGACGGAATGACTTATACGGTGTCAACTTTAGAGTTATACCGTTGACACAAAGGTGGAATTTGTGGATAGAAAGAAGTTTGATGGAATTATACGATTCGATTGTCAAGTTTAGAGCCCTTGACAAGACTCACAAGGTCCCACACAAGGGACGGGATCCTTAAGGAGAATAACCTCGAGTGCCTCATCGAAATGTAACCTTTCGTACTTCTTCAACCGAAGGCCATTTGTAACAAACTTCCCTTTGGTTGGGTGAATGATTTCGACGGCACCGGAGGGGTAGACCTTAGAAACTACATAAGGACCCGACCACCGAGATTTGAGTTTTCCTTGAAAAAGGTGAAGGCGAGTGTTATAAAGGAGGACTTCGTCACCTTCTTTAAATTCTCGAGGCTTAATAGCTCTATCGTGAAGTAACTTAGTCTTTTCCTTATAGTCCCTCGCACTCTCGTAAGCTCTAAGGCGAAACTCATCTAACTCATTTAACTGTGCTAACCGCCTCTCTCCTACTAGACCCTCATCCAAGTTTAGGAGCCGGGTAGCCCAATATGCCTTATGCTCAAGTTCTACGGGTAGGTGACAAGACTTCCCATACACTAACATGTAAGGAGACATACCTATGGGAGTCTTAAAGGCAGTTCTAAGGGCCCATAACGCATCATCTAACTTATTAGCCCAATCCTTAGGGTGTGAATTCACTGTTTTCTCAAGGATACGCTTAATCCCCCGGTTACTCACTTCCACTTGGCCACTAGTTTGGGGGTGATAGGCTGTCCCTAACTTATGCTTGACCCCATACTTGGCTAAAAGAGTGTTGAAAGGACGGTTATGGAAGTGACTACCGTTATCACTAATGATAGCACGTGGTACCCCAAAACGAGCAAAGATATACTTTTTGATGAACCGGATGACCACATTTCTATCATTAGTGGGAGATGCTATGGCTTCGACCCATTTTGACACATAATCACACGCAACTAAGATATACTTATTGCTATACGATGACGGATAAGGTCCCATAAAATCCAGCCCCCAAACATCGAACACCTCACACTCAAGGATAGGCTTTTGGGGCATCTCATTTCTCCTAGATATCCGACCTACCCGTTGACAAGCGTCACAAGCTTTCACATAGGCATAAGAGTCTCGAAAGATAGTTGGCCAATAAAAACCACTTTGGAGCACTTTGAGAGCGGTTTTGTCCCCCGCAAGATGACCACCGGCTTCCCGGTCATGGCAAAACGAGAGGATGTTCCGAATTTCGCTATCATGGACACACCTACGAATTATGCCATCCGAGCACCGTCTATATAGATAAGGGTCGTCCCACAAGTAGAAACGAATATCACTGTGGAACTTCTTGCGTTGGTAATCCTTTAAACTAGGATCTGTATAACCGCAAGCAAGATAGTTCACAAAAGGAGCGTACCACGGGTAACCATACCCACCCCGAGGTTCACGAGCAATCCTTTTCATTGGTAGCATCGCATCCACTACCATCAACTGCTCATCCGGGAATGACTCATTAATCTCCTTCTCAAATCTTCGCACCTCCTCATCTAATGTCATGCGGCTCAAATGATCCGCCACCACATTCTCACACCCCTTCCGATCTTTAATTTGCACGTCGAACTCTTGAAGGAGCAAAATCCACCGCAATAAACGGGGTTTTGCCTCTTGCTTAGCAAATAAGTACCTCAACGCAGCATGATCGGTATGCACGATCACCTTAGACCCAACTAGATACGACCGAAACTTATCGAAAGCAAAAACAACGGCAAGTAATTCCTTTTCGGTCGTGGCATACTTGGACTGTGCGGGGTTAAGTGTGTGACTAGAATAGTAAATGGGCTTGAATATCTTATCAAATTTCTGCCCTAAAACAGCCCCTACAGCAGTGTCACTAGCATCACACATAACTTCAAACTCACGGGACCAATCGGGTGCAACTAGAATCGGTGCGGTCACTAATAATCGTTTAAGCATGTGAAAGGCATCGACACACTCTTGAGTGAATATAAAGGGAGTGTCTTTTGTGAGCAAGAGTGTGAGTGGCCTAGCAATCTTGGAGAAATCCTTGATAAAACGCCGGTAAAAGCCCGCATGACCAAGAAAAGCCCGAAGGGTCTTCAAGTTCGTGGGGGCGGGTAATTTTTCAATTGCCACAACCTTGGCTCTATCAACTTCAATCCCTTTACGTGAAATCTTATGGCCTAACACTATGCCCTCTTCTACCATGAAATGACATTTTTCCCAATTAAGCACAAGATTAGTGTCTTCACACCTTTGCAAAACTTTATCAAGATTACTCAAACAATCATCAAAGGAGTCTCCAAACACACTAAAGTCATCCATAAAGACTTCCAAGAATTTCTCAATCATGTCCGCAAAGATAGCCGTCATGCATCTTTGGAATGTCGCGGGTGCATTACACAACCCAAAAGGCATCCGTCTAAATGCAAAGGTACCATAGGGACATGTAAAGGTAGTTTTCTCTTGGTCCTTTGGATCAATGCAAATTTGGTAGTAGCCACTAAAACCATCGAGAAAACAGTAAAAGTCATGACCACTCAACCTTTCTAACATTTGATCGATAAAAGGCAAGGGGAAGTGATCTTTCCTAGTCGCATCATTCAGTTTTCGATAATCAATGCAAACACGATAACCAGTGACTAAGCGAGTAGGGATCATTTCATTGTTTTCATTAGGTTGAACAGTCATACCTCCCTTTTTAGGCACCACTTGGGTAGGACTTACCCACTCGCTATCCGATATGGCGTAGATGATTCCATGCTCCAGCATTTTCACCACGTCCTTACGCACCACCTCTTGAAGGTGTGGATTGAGCCTTCTTTGACATTGCCTCACCGGCTTCACATCCTCCTCCAATATGATCTTGTGCTTGCAAACCTCGGGGCTAATACCCCGGATATCAACCATCTTCCACCCAAAGGCTTTCTTATGCCTCCTTAGCACTTTCATTAGCTTTTCTTCCTGCAAAGATGTTAGTGCCGCAGAAATAATCAAAGGTAATAAATTATCGGACTCAAGAAAAGCATACTTAAGGTGCTCCGGGAGTGGCTTTAAATCCAAATCCTTTGGTGGCTCCTCGATAGACGGCTTCATCTTCTCACTGTTGAGGCCAAGCTCTAGATATTTATGCCATGACGCCTCAAGAAAGGGTGTTGCCTCCAACTCACAAGCCGCTTCTCTCAATTCTTCATTATCATCATGAATTGTGCTAGACTTCATTAAGCACTCCTCCATTGGCTCTTGATAACCCTGCGTGTTAGAAACCTCGGAAACACAAGAATATATAGATTCAACTTCATCACATTCCTCAATATTATCATGGGGGTACTTAATGGCATCAAACACATTCATAGTCACACTCTCGTCTCCTACCCTCATAGTGATATCACCCTTGGCTACATCTACATTAGCACTTCCGGTAGCAAGGAAAGGTCTCCCTAGCAAAAGTGAGTTTCTAGGGTCCTCCGCAACATCTAGCACAACAAAATCAGCCGGGAATACAAACTTATCAACTTGGACTAACACATCCTCTAATATTCCCATAGGCCTCCTAAGGGTCCGGTCGGCCATTTGTAAAGTCATATTGGTCTCGGTTAACCTACCTAGGCCCAACCTCTCATAGATACTCCTAGGCATGAGATTCACACTAGCACCTAGGTCACATAAAGCTTTTGGAAATCTAATAGAGCCAATGGTGCAAGGGATAGAAAAACATCCGGGGTCTTTCTTTTTAGGCGGAAGCTTGTTTTGAAAGACCGCGGAGCATTCTTCATTTAGGCACACCACCTCATCCATCTTGGCCTTGTTGGACAATATCCCTTTCAAAAACTTAACATACGAAGGCATGTTAGCTATAGCATCAACCAAAGGGATATTTATCTCAACCTTGCGCAAGATGTCAAGGAACTTGTTTTGACTCTTAGATAACACATCCTTCTTAGGACCTCTAGGGGGAAAAGGTAAAGTGCTCAAATCAAAAGGTGTAGAAGAAGTATTCATACCATTGCTACTTGTACCTTTCCTTTGTGGATTTGAAGTGGTTGTGTCCCCTTTTATAGTCGCTTTCGGTGCCTCCTCAACTTGCTTGTGAGCTTCACTAGCATGCTCTTCAACATCCTGATCCTCACCATCATGTTCTACCATATCATCCACTTTGCTTTTACCATGATCTTCAATGCTTTTCTTCAACCCAATGTCACTACCAACTACCTTGCCACTTCTTGTAGAGATAGCATTGACACCCTTGGGATTTCTCACGGTGTTACTCGGCAAGCCTCCAACCGGTGCGGTATTAGCATTTTCGGTCAATTGACCTACTTGGGTCTCAACGTTCCTCAATGCCGATTGAAATGTGGTGGCATTGGTCCTAATGTCCCTCAACTCCCTCCCTTGATCTTGGAGAGTTCTTCCTTGCTCTTGGAGAGTTCTTCCTTGATCTTGCAACATTCTCCCATGCTCTTGCAATGTCTTGTTAATTTGCTCCAAGAGAATATCGGTAGAACTCTTTTGTGGAATAGGAGCTATTGGTGGGGGTTGAGAATAGCTTCCTTGAGAGTAGTTTTGATGAGCATTCGGATGTTGGTAAGTTCCGGGTTGTTGTTGTCGAGGAGCTTGATTGCCTTGATAAGAAGAACTTTGTTGAGGCCTAGAGGATTGCCCTTGATTCGGACCACGACCCCAAGTCAAATTAGGATTCTCCCTCCAATTCTGTTGAGCTCCTTGAAAATCATAGTTTTGGACACGCCCTTGCCCCACATAATTAGCATCATAGGGTTGTGTGTCCAACATCAAACTCGTATCCATTGGTTCAATCACCGGATTGCCATAGGTGGTGAGAGGGTTAAAATCCATTTGCCCCGCATTCAATTGCCCTAATGCGTAGGCATTCATCAAAGATTGTTGCAATGAATTCGCATTAGCCACTAAGGTCCCGGCTTGAGGTGCTACTTGAGCTTTCATTGGCACAGTTGTTGGTGGTGTATTTGGGGATGTGCAATTCATAGCCGAATGTTCACCACCACAAAGTTGACATAACCGGGCCTTCTTGTTCTCTAAAGCCAAATCATCAACTTTTTGTTCCATAGCCAACACCTTGTTATGCCACTCGGAATTTCTTTCGGGCTCATCTACCAAGGCAGTCACAAGTGGCTTTTTATGCTTTAGTTGCTTTCTTCCCGAACTCCATTGCCTATTATTCTCACAAATCCTCTCAATGGTGGCCAATGCCACATCCGGTGCTACATCCATGATGGATCCTCCACATGCCCCATTCAATTGTTGCATTGAACTACCATCCAAATTTCGATAGAATAGATGCACTTGATCCCATGCTTCAAATCCATGTTGAGGGCATTTCCGTAACATAGTCTTGAACCGATCCCATGCCTCAAACAAATCTTCACCCACTAGTTGCTCAAAATTGGAAATGTCGGACTTCAAGTCAAGAGCTTTCGATGGTGGAAAGTACTTGAGCAAGAAAGTGCTTGCAACTTGTTCCCATGTGTGGAGAGAGTCATGAGCTAACGATGAATACCACTCTCTCGCCTTCCCTTTTAGAGCAAAAGGGAACAAAAGTAGCCGAACCGCTTCCTCACCAACCCCATTTATCTTCACTGTTTTGCACACCTCAAGAAAGTTATTGATGAAGGTGTTCGGATCATCCGTCGCCTTTCCTTCAAATTGAGCATTATCCCCAAGTAAATGCCAAACATGTTGCCTTATCTCCAAGTTATTTGCCGCAACGGCCGGTACTCGAATAGGACTATGACCCGTGGTAGCCATCGGTGTCACATAATCTCTACAAAGTCTCACCGGTCGATTTCCCGCTTGGTTCACTTGAGCTTGAGGTGCATATGGTTGAGGGTTCACTATGGGATTTGGTTGAGGATTAGCTTGAGGGGTAAATTGTTGAGCATAGGGATTGGCCATTTGAGGGAATTGGTTCATCATAGGGTTCATCATGGGATTCATCATAGGATTGAATTGGGCCATTTGCATCATCATTTGTTGATATTGTTGAAGGAATTGGGGGTCCATTTGTGGAGGTTGTTGTGTTTGAGGGATTTGTGGAGTTTGAAGAGGGATATTGGTCCTTTGTTGAAAGTGATTGGTCAATGAAGGACTACGCACAATATTCCCTTCTCTAGGTAGAGGTTCCATCCTTGGGGAGAGTGAATTGGATGGTTGACCTTGATATTGAGTAGTATCCCTTTCCTCAAACGGATTCACACTTCTTTCTCGTTCCATACCCCGGTCAAACTCAAGATCTTCATTCCCCGTAGCCATACTAGAAGTCTCGGAACTAAAACTCTCACTTTCCAACTCTTGAGTAACTTCTTCAACTTGAACTACCTTGTTTCGCAAGGCGTTTCGGTGTCTAGCCAAAGCCTCAATCTCGAATATATGGAAGTAATGGTTCCTTTGAGCTTCGGGTCATACACTACAAGGAGCAAACAACACAAAAACAGTAAAATAAAAACAACCTAAGCCTAAATCTTCAAAGGACTTATGAGATATCGATTAATTCCCCGGCAACGGCGCCAGAAAACTTGATGGCCAAAATAGTGACAGTCCAACCTTAACCGGCAGTGTACCGGGTCGGATGCGCTATAGTAGCGAGCAAGGTCGTATCCCACGGGGAATCAATCGAGTATCAAAGCTGTTTTCGGACTTAGTTTAGGTCAACCAAGATGTTTCAAGTTTAATTACACTAAAACAAAATATAAACTAAAGATGCTAAAGAGAGAGAGAGGCATAGCCAAATCACGATCCAATTAAATACTTTCGCCCCTCTAATCGACTCATTGAGAATGGAAACTACCAACCAACCATCCTAATGCTTATATCGACTCATTCATGGGTGCAAACTCCTAAGATAGTGTACGACGCCATACAACAATCGAACACCCTTTGCCCGGTTCAACAGTCCGCCTTTAAGAATTTAATTGACCGGAACAAGATTAACGCACTAGAGTTGCCCGATTTCACAACCGATTGAACCTCACTCCCTAATCAATCTAAACAACTCAATTGATTATAAAGAATGATCTTAAAACCCCTTTTCCCACACCCCTTCGCAACATACATTTATAAAAGTGGTGTGTGAGTTCATGAACTAGGTGTACAAGCTAATTCAAGCATTAAGAACAAGTTTTAAGACATGAATTCGCCAATATAACAACAATTAAACACTACCCATTCCCAATTTCATCAATTAGAGGGTGATTTCTTCAATTTTCACATAACTTGGCTATGAAAAGTTTAGCTACTCATAATAAAACTAAAAACAACAATCAAAGATAGAATTAAAGCCATAAATGAAAGAGAAACAGAAATTAATTACCAAAATCGTGGAGAATCGGAGTTTACATCAAGCTTTTTCAACACCCATGTCAATTGGTGAAGAAGAAGACCCAAAAATCAGAAAATCCAAGATTAGAGAAGAAACTTGAGCTAAAATCTAAGCTAGATTGTGTTTAATTTAAGTAAAAGATGATGAAAGAGTGAATCTAGGGAAGAAGAGGGGAAGAATTCGACCTAAAGGGGAGAAAAGTGTGAAAATCGAAGTGTAAAAGTGTCTCCAGAATGCCTAAAAAATCTGTGCAAGTGGTATTTATATTCTCCAAAAATGTGCAGGAAAAGTCATTTTGGCGCGCCCCAAAGGCTTTGGCGCGCCCCAAAACTGCTTCAGTGGCTCTGGCAACTCTCTGTTTCACTTTGGCGCGCCCCAACATCTTTGGCGTGCCCCAGACTTGATCAGTGGCTTAATGTGCATTCTGCTTCCACTTTGGCGTGCCCCAACACCTTTGGCGTGCGCCAAACTTCTCCAGGCTCCAAATTCTTCACTTTTCTCTATTTTCTTCTATCTCCAACCATTGGTTTCATCTTTATACGCTCCACGCCTTGTCTCTCGGGCTTATGAGCACCTAGATCCTGCGTCACAACATCTAACACAAACCGAGCATAATTCCACAAGATAGATAGGGCTCGAAAAGGGCCAAAAACATCGTAAAATGCCGAGGTTTTCCATCTATATGACGGTTTACCCCATGGTGGGCGTGTAATGCGATCTTGCCCTAAATAAGGTCTAAAACTACCCGGAATGAACCGAAAGCACCGTAAAAGGGAGTTGAAACATGCACCGGAGCATGATACAGAGGAACCACAGCCTGAGCCTACTCCTCCTAGACCTACAAGGGACAGGAGGCCTCCTAATTATTTAAAGGATTATGATATGCATATAGAGGACTCAAACATTAAACATTAAACATGAACCTAAGTCCCTCAAAACAGCCTTAAGACAACCAGAATGGATCCAGGCAATGAAGGAAGAACTGGATGCCCTGGCCGGAAATAATACCTGGACATTGGTTCCTAGACCCTCAAGTACAAACATTATTGGCTCAAAGTGGGTATATAAGGTGAAGACAAAAGAAGATGGAAGTCTTGAGAGATACAAGGCAAGGCTTGTGGCACAAGGCTATTCACAACAGTCAGGAGTGGACTATCAAGAGACTTTTAGTCCAGTAATTAAACCTACTACCATCAGGTTAGTCCTATCCTTGGCTGTGTCCTGTGGCTGGATCATGAAACAATTAGATGTAAAAAAATGCCTTTTTACATGGACATCTCAAGGAGGTGGTGTACATGGAGCAACCACCTGGATTCAAGGATGAGAAGCTAACAGATCATGTGTGCCTGCTACAAAGATCTCTCTATGGGTTAAAACAGGCACCTAGGGCCTGGTTTGATAGGTTATCTCAGTACCTCCTTCAGATCAATTTCTGTTGCAGCAGGTCTGATTCTTCTATGTTTGTGTTTCAAACAGCAACAGTCACTATGATACTCCTAGTTTATGTTGACGATATCATAGTGACAGGTAACAGTCCTGACCTTATTGCAGCACTGATCCACAGGCTAGGACAAGAATTTGCACTTAAAGATCTGGGGTCTCTGAGGTACTTTCTAGGCATTGAGGTTAAGTCTACTCCGATAGGAATCTTCCTCACACAGCACAAATATGTCAATGCACTGCTAGACAGGACAGATATGGTAGGGTGTTCTGCTATTGCAACCCCAATGGCTCTGAAGACACAAGCTAAGTCATTAGATGGTGATCCTTTTGATCCATTCACATACAGGAGTTTAGTTGGTGCACTTCAGTATCTTACGTTTACAAGACCTGACATAACACATGCTGTCAATCAGGTTTGTCAACACTTTTCTAGCCCTACTGTTGGAAATTTCAAGGATGTTAAAAGGATTCTGCATTTTGTTAAAGGTACAGCAACTCATGGCTTGCATTATTTGGCTCGAAGTCCATTATCCTTGTATGCTTATAGTGATGCTGATTGGGCAGGGTGCCCTACAACCAGGAGAAGCACAAGTGGCTACTGTCTGTTTCTTGGGGCCAATTGTATCTCTTGGAGTTCCAAGAAACAAGCTACAGTGGCCAGATCCAGTTCAGAGGTTGAATACAGATCAATGGCTTCAGCCACTGCAGAACTTGTATGGATTACTCATTTGCTTATAGATCTTGGGGTGACTCTTTCTCGTCCACCACAGCTCCTATGTGATAATCTAAGTGCATTATATCTTACTATGAATCCTATGTTTCATTCACGCACTAAACATTTTGAATTAGATTATCATTTTGTCCGTGAGAAAGTAGCAGTTCATCAGCTTATTACTCGCTATGTTCCGTCTGTTAAACAACTAGCTGACATACTTACAAAACCCTTACAGCAGGATCGGTTTCTTTCCATTTCGCGCAATCTGCGTGTTCAACCTCTCTCACACGCCAGATTGAGGGAGGATGAAAAGATATCTACACATTTATCCATTCAAGACTCTGAATTTGAACAAACGGTACACGATAATTCAAACTACCTGAAGATTAATCCCATTGAAGCAAGACTCTGCAAATCCATCCGGTTGAAGCAAAGTCCCTAAAGAGATAAACAGCAAAAGATAAAGATCATCGTGGATTGTTTTAATTCTAGTTTATTTCGAGTTTATCCCCAAATTTGGGATAATTAAGGTTTTATTCTATTTTCCATCTTTTTATTCTATTTAAGCAAAAAGCTTGTAAGCAGAATAAACAGAGCAATAAAAATACTTTTTACCTCGGTTTTTAGTTTCTTTAGTCTGACTGCATCTTGAGCGCATTGAAGACATGAATCCCATAGTTGTGGTGAACTCTTCCTCCTAGAAGTCTAAAGACCTTGACTCAAACAAATAATATGATGGAGCAGTCAAACCTTAGAAATCCAGATAATAGATACACGTCTGAAGCGATAAATAATGACCCATATCGGGTGCATATCTATCATCTTTCTTTGTAAATGTCGGAAAAATAATGGCCTTAGAACAAATGATAAATTGTTGCTCCATAATCAACAAGATGATAACGAGAATCGCTACGAAAAAGGAAGTACACTCTTAATGGCACCACAGTCAAAATATCGTTAGGCACCATATCAAAATTCGATTTCTTCTGCGTTGAATTCAAGCACAAAACTCAACTCTGGTTTAGTCGAAATTAGATTTCGACATCTGTAAAGACGAAATTAGGAGAGTCGAAATCAGATTTCAACCTCTATAAAATCGAAAATATACCCGATGTGTAGTGACCGAATAGATCAACGGTGGTGCCACCAAACAGAAAAATCTACTCATTTCCCTTAGTAAAAATAATTGTTGTTTTAGGAACAATTTAAAATAAAGAGTTGGGCTGCAATAGAGTATGAGTATAAGGTGAGAATTGAGCAACAATCCAAAGAGCAAAATAAGAAGAAGATTCTTCTTCTTCTTGCGCCACCCACCTCTAATTTTAAACCCTGAAAAATGGGAGTTGAATTTCAGAACACTGATAACAACAGGCAGCAAATTGCTGCTAATGTCCCGGTAGTTCTGGGTCTCCAACCCGCCGCTTTGGTGGATCATGTTGCCAAAGTTGATTGGTCCCTTCTCTCTCAAATCGCCGGCGAGCCCGGTGGCTCCTTCCCTGTATTCTCTCTGGCTCCCTTTTCTTTTCTCTATCCTTACATTACTTTATAGAATAAAGGTTTGTTTTTTTTCTGTAATTTTGTGCTTTCATATAAAAACTGCAGCTTGATCATAGCTTCACGCCCCTCATAAACTAGTTGATTTTGCAGCTAATTGCCCCTGATTTATACGTTATTTTGCATCTGGAGAATACTTTAGTGGTCACTTTTGATATGATATATGACTTCCATTGAATGTCTTATGGCAATCTTCATTACGGGTTGTCTGAATAACAATATATATATATATATATATATATATATATATATATATATATATATTTTTTTTTTTTTTTTTATTTGTGACGTTGGTCTGCACCTGCATTCACTTAATCACTTTACATGTCGTATGACCCTGCTTGTTTGTTTGATCTCCATGAGTTTGATTATTTAAGTAGGTTCTGCATGTGAATGCTTGAGTTTTTCTTTTTTCAATATTTCAGTATAAATGAAGTACAACCTTCACCTTGCTTTTGGAGATAACTTGAAACTCTCTGGTCTATGGCCTCAAATTTAGACACCCTGAATACGGCCTTTATGGTAGTTTTTGTGATTGATGCAATTGGTAAAAATAAATGTTCTTTCTTGGATGGCATTTCATATCAGCTTGCACTTTGGCATATGCTTGTTTATAGATCAATCCACTTTACAATTACATCTTGATGTGTTGTGTAGATTCCCTGTCGTTTTCAATCATTAATATGCAAGAGTAGGTGTTTCTTCATTTTTTTATATGCTTAGTTTTGTGGTTATTGATTTCACATTTGTCAATGTTGCAAATTGAGAAACAAGCACTTATTGCGCTGCTCAATCCATTGTTTCCCTGTATATATAACACAGGTTGCTGCTGAAGAGCTAAAACATATTTTGAGTGAGGTGAATTCACACGTCCTTTCATCGCTTGACAATTCATCCACTTCAAAAACAATGGCTGGTGGAAGTGTTGCAAACACTATTAGAGGTTTAGCTGCTTCTTTTGGTGTTAATAGTGGGATAATCGGGGCTTGTGGCGATGATGAACAAGGCACGTTGTTTATGAGTAATATGAGCTTTTATGACATTGATCTTTCAAGATTGAGGTTGAAAACTGGTCCAACTGCGCAGGTGACGTTAATTCTTCCTATGAAAAAGGGCAACTTTGTAAGTTATCTACTTTGTTGATACATAAAACAAATGCTGATACTACAAACTAACTGCACAGTGCATTTGCCTGGTTGATGAAATGGGAAATCGTACAATGAGACCGTGTCTCTCTGGTGCTGTCAAAGTTCAGGTGTGCTTTATGTAGCTTATGTAAAAAACGCGGTTCCATTGTGCATTTGTTTATATCATTATCAATAGTTTGGGGGGTTTGAAGTAAAAAAAATCATTTCTTGACAATTGTTCTCCTCCTCTAACCTCTGCAGGCTCATGAAATTACACCAGAAGACTTCAAAGGTTCTAAGGTAAGCGTGTCTTTCGTAACAATATTCTATTTATACTTACCAAAGTACCTGTTTAATGATCTTGTCTCTCTTGTTCTATGATTCCGACAAATTCTTTAAATGATGGAGTCATGATTTTCCCTTCTAGTAACACTAATTTCTCTAGTAAGAATCCACTTATTATCGCATTGTGATATGTTGCATCATCTTACAGTGGTTGGTGATAAGGTATGCCATCCTTAATCTGGACATTATACATGCGGCTATCCAGATGGCCAAGAAGGAAGGTCTTTCTGTTTCACTTGACTTAGCTAGTTTTGAGGTACCATGTTGATTTTTTCTCAGTCTAGTCTGCTGTTCCTTTAATCTACTGTGCGGATACGAAATTAAATATTACGGAAAAGAAAGTTGGTGCGCTTTTGAAAAACTAGGTGATATTCCATGCATTCTGGTGAATGATGTTCCTATGATTTATACTAAATGACCGATTTCTCTCCATACATCGTTTTTGTTCAGATGGTACGCAAGTTTAGGCTCCCACTATTACAGCTACTTGAGTCGGGGAACATTGACCTGTGCTTTGCCAATGAGGACGAAGCACTTGAATTGCTAAGGTTATTGTCAACAGCATTTCACATATATTATTGGAGAACATGATAAAAAAAAATGTACTTTGCTTCCAGTTTTGCTGTATGATAGTTTGTGGACCCCCACGAGAAAGGTTTTTGCTTTCTTAGTAATTTGTTTCTCTAATGCAAACACCTTGTAGGGATGAAAAAGAGGCAAATTACGAAGCTGCAGTCGATTTCTTGTCTAAACACTGCAAATGGGCAGTGGTCACATTAGGCTCAAAAGGATGCATTGCCAAAAATGGAAAAGAGGTGTGTGATTGATTATATATCTGTTTTGTTGAAACATTGGTGAGACAGCACACACACACGTAAAACAATTCTTGCTGCCATTTTATCTTGAGAAGATGATCAAATAAAATAAATAAAAAAACACGGGCAAATAAAATAAAATAAAAAAACACGGGCAAATAAAATAAAATAAAATACACGGGCAATGATGTCCATCTTGTTCAGGATACCATCCACCTCATTGAAACAAATGTTCAAGAAATAGGCATAAGAGAGTAGCTCGTTTATCTATCTATCACGACTTTTGTCTGAATTGAATGTGTGCAACTAAATTCTTTGTACCATCTTCTCATTTTCTACTTTCAGTAGAGATTTGTATTGAGAACTCTTAGGTTCAACTGCATATATGAAGAGGAGGGGCTTTAACCTTAAAACCTACTATGTAGGCTAGTAAGGGAAGTGTGTCTCATTGATAAGTGCACAATTCATGAAAATTTTACAAATTCTAACAAGAAGTATAATCGTGGCTAATACTAGGTTGTTCATGTTCCGGCGATTGGGGAGGCGAAGGCAACAGATGCAACAGGGGCAGGTGACCTCTTTGCCAGTGGGTTTTTGTATGGATTGATAAAAGGGCTATCACTTGAAGAATGTTGTAGGGTTGGATCATGCAGTGGGGGGTCTGTAGTGCGGTCTCTCGGAGGGGAGGTGACTTCAGAGAATAGGCAATGGATGTATAAACAGTTGCAGGGTAAAGGACTTCCTGTCCCTGATCATGCCAAATGCTAGTTCTTACTGCTCTCTATGCTCTTTTAACAATATATCATTCTTCCTCGTTAATTAACGATGAATGTCAGGCTTATATTTATTTTTTATCAGGCATCAGCATCACATTTTGTAGCACTGAATTTTGGAAACAATGTGTTATCCCTAAAGGTGTAGATGAAATTTATCTGCATCAACTTTTTCTGGGTCATTGCGCATATAGTCTCTTAGCCAATTTACCCCATGTTTTGAAGTTAAAAAGTCCATTTCAACTGCTTATCTGTTCTTCCATGAAAACGAAAAACAAAAACAATGGAAACGACCAAATACATCAATCTGCATTTGATCAGAAAAAGAAGAAAAAAAAGACAATCTCCCACGAGACGCGCCATGAGAATGGAATATAACCATAGAGACCAAAAGGTGACGCAGCTGGGACATTTGGAAATAGCCAGAAAAACAGCTCGACGTTCAATCCCTATGTGCTCGTTTGAAGTAACAAACTTCGAACAGCAGCTGTGCAACTTAAAAAGTGTTGATATTCCAAATCTTCATTACTAAAGCTGCTTTTGCCCAGTCAATTTTTCGCTAAAAATGCTTGTAAATGTATAAGCTCAATAACAAACTTCCTGGCCAAATATGACCATCAGTATTACATGTCAGAAAGTGATAATCAAAGCCCTTCCAAGTGACTGCTTAACTAGTTGATAATATATACAATTTCTGTAGAGGTGATGTCAAACGAAAAAGTAGTCATGCCGACTTTGTATTTGTCCATTGAGTAATAACGGGAACCAAGACGGTGCTTTTAGTTCATAAATAAATGATGCAGATAAGAAAATCAAACGTGTAGTAAACATGTGACGATGCTTTTTGACGATGTCAAGAATTAAACTGACCTGCGTGGCATCTCTCCAGTGACTCAACCTTAAGATTAGGGGTTAGAAGGGACATAGGCCCTAATGGCCTGATTAGGGTTGTTCGGCTATTGATCCCATCCCCTGAATCAACCAAGGCATATGGCCTTGAGTAGCCGATTACCCGTGCCCAACCTTACCAGTCGGCCTAAGCATCTTTCGGACCTACCATTCTACGCACGCGAGAGTCCGAGTACATACCAGCTCGGCTATTCCCTCCGACCTCCTCAGGTCGGTCCATACACAGAAGGGTTCAGCCAATCCGGCTCAGGCCATCTAAGTCGGCCAGAGTCAATCCTTGATTGTATTTCCCACGTGTGTAATAAACAGATAATTACGGAAGGAATCCCGAGTCATAAAGACTCCATCTTTATCACTTAAACATGAATATTTGAATATCACGATTATCTCCTAATATCAAGGAGATCAACTAATCATAATCTTTTTCCTTAGGGAACACGTCAACCAGTGTCCACTACGGACACGCTACACGCAATTGCTAGGGCACAAGCCCCTCTATATAAACAATCTCTAATGAACTACGAGGACTTGATTCCAATCCCAGCATTGGATACGTAGGCAGCTTGATCACTATCAAGTGCAGTCTAAAACACCCCAAAAATCACCCCCCTCTTCTCTCGTAATTTTATTAAAAGAGCATCCTTAGGTTATCATCAACAGGAAGAACCCTAGAAGTTACCTTGACAGTTTTTGGATTGTCAATTGGCGCTAGAAGGAGGGCCTCTTGATTTGATAATCTCAGGAAAAGCTCGATGATCAACATGGTAACTACACGACAACAAGCCGCCAACGGCAACAACACCAACAATGCAACTGAATCAGATGCCAACAACCAGAACCAGCAACATGAGCTAGTCTCTCTCGATACAACTCACCAGGAGTTGGTAGATCAACTCATGGCTTTGGATGACACAACCAAAGAAGTTGTTCTTAACGTCGTCTTGGCGGAAGAGGACGAAGATGACGAAGACCGGAAGAGTTTAGAAGAAGAAGACCCCCTTGACGAAAACTCGCAAGATCTGGACCAGCTGAATGGAGGTTCATCTGGGGAAAATTCCCAGGATCAAGAGCTAGAGGAGGAAGATGACCCTAATGACGGGTCATGGAAGCAAACACCTTCGCCACCAAGGAGTAGAGGAAACCGAAAAGACGATCGATCCTCCTCTTCCAATCTGAAAAAGCAGCTGGTTGTACCCCAGGCAATGGAGGCAGCTCGTGCCGAGCTAGACGCTATAGTCAGGAGGAGATCTGCGCTCCTAGCTCTCGAATCCCCTTCTTCTGAATAGATTGACAACTTATCCCGACCGACAAGGTTCAAGATCCCAAAGTTAGAACCCTATGATGGAACCAAGGACCCTCGTAACCACTTGTTCTAGTACCTTACGCACATGAATCTCGACTGTGCCCCCGAGGAGATGAAGTGCAAGGCGTTTCCAGCGTTGCTCACTGGCCGAGCCAGTGAATGGTTTAAGAAGATACCGCCCAGAACCATTTACAAATTTGATACTCTATGAAAAATGTTCCTCAACGCTTTCATCGTGGCAAAACCGTTTCAGAAGAATGCTACTCACTTGTTCTCTCTCAAGCAGAAAAGACGAAACCGCGCTACAATATCTTATACGGTTCAGTGAGGAATCACTTCAAGTACGAGACGCCGACGACCACGTTCGGATCGCGTCCTTTATGGCAGGATTACGTGAAGGCAGGCTATATGCTAAGTTGAGCAGTAAACTCCCTACGTCTATGGATGAGTGCATGGAGATGCCATTTAAACATTGTCAATGAGAAGAGGCCAACCGACTGAAGCGAGAACTGGAAAAGTCGAGTCCAGAAAAGATAAGATCGAGGATACTTCCGACAAGAGAAGAAGGTCAACTGGAGATTGAGCGATCGGAGTATCGGGATGACGACCCAAGAGAAAAAGTGCCATGCAGCCACGAGACTTCCCAGCGTTAAATAGGCCTCGTGAACAAGTGCTCGCCATTATGGAACGAAAGGGCTAGCAAAAACCCCTACACCGCTACGAATCCCCCCAAAAAGAAAGGATCAGAGCAAGTTCTGCATATATCATCAAGACACCGGGCACGATCTGGATAACTGTATAGACTTTCAAAGAGACGTGGATGCAACAATTGCAGAAGGAAAGTTGGATGAAGTCGTAAAACGACCCCGATATGGCGAACGTCGAGGACGACGGGATTACCCTCAGAGGAACTAAAACTAAGATCGTAGTCAGCAGGGAAGGCCTCAGCGAAGAAGAGATCGGTCTCTAGATAAAGAGCAGTAGATAGACAATCGGCCGATCAACACCATCAACACTATTGTGGGAGGCCCTGGCAGCGCTTTCGAGGTCGGTAGCCTAAACGCCCGATCAGGAGGCATTCAGACAAGTAGAGGAACTCAGATTCCTTTTCAAGAAGTAAGCTATGGACCTAGGGACCCACTCCCCCTGGTCCCGAACAATGAAGGGTTAGTTATAGAAGTCGTGGTGAATAAGAACCTGGTGAAGAGAGTTTGTGTTGACACGGGCAGTGCCGTCTAAGCCTAGGACGTTGTCTGGGCCAAGAGCCATAGTTAGTTGCTGTTTCCATTTGGTTCTTTCTTTCTCGTTGTTGATACCGGCAAGACCCAGCCAGATGATGTCTGCTGGTTGGTAGTGAGAGGACTCTTAGTACCAGCATACCCAAAAGGGGGCGCTTGTTAAAAAGAATTTTTTTTCTTTCCCTTAGCAACGGGAAATGAGTCTATCTATATGAGTCCAAATTAATTCCCGTTTCAGCACCCCTGTTCGGATTTGCTAGTCCACATGTTCATACCCTGAGGATGGTTCGGCTCGCGACAACGTTCGGAAAAGAATCAGCAGGGAGGACCCTCATGGTCAATTACGTCGTGGTCAAGTCATCAGCAGCATACAACATCATCTTGGGAAGGCCGGCCCTGATTGACCTTCGGGCCGTTATCTTCCCCGCTCACATCAGTCTGAAGTTCCCGACCGCCCGCGGCTCGGTTGAGATAAAAGGAGATCTGGAGGTCGCTCGAAGTTGCTATGTAGCCACTATCAAGGACAAAGGAATCGTTCTAGCTTAATCGAGTCGGCAAATGTTTATCCTTTACTGCCTTTTTCGAACTACTTTTTATTTCTGCACTCTGGCTCTTTTTATCTGTTTTATTTCTGCACTTTGGTCTCGTCCTTTTTGATATCGGTTCTGGATTTTTCCCATTTTCATTGATAAATCTTGCTTTGCGTTCATGTGCTTGCTTTTTCTGCTTTACTTTATAAGTCATCAAGCGTATGTGCATTTCACGCGAGACGTCAGTCCGACCTGGCCCTGCTCGCCATGCTTTTAAATGAGAAGTCAGCACTAGCTTGGCCCTGCTCGTCCTTAAAATTTAAACGCGAGACGTCAGTCCGACCTGGCCCTGCTCGCCGTGAATTTATACGATAAGTCAGGACTAACCTGGCCCTGCTCGTCCTTAAAATTTCACGCGAGACGTCAGTCCAACCTCGCCCTGCTCGCCGTGCTTTTAAGCGAGAAGTCAACACTAGCGTGGCCCCGCTCGTCCTTAAAACTCCCAAGCGAGAAGTCAATCTACACTGTTTAAAACGTCCTAAGGTCAGTTTAACTTAGCCCCATTTGTTAAAAGCTAACTAAGGCTAACCTGAATTGTGTAAATTCAGTACCTAACTTGTGGTCATCCGAGCTCACGAGTAGAGCTTAGCCTCATTCGTAAACATAAGTGGGAAATCTGAAATTCAGAGCTGCATGCCTGGCAACACGCCCCTTGAAGAACTTTACTAAACTTGATATAATAAGTCCGAGCGTTGAGCTCGGCGGGATGTGCAATCTAAACAAGTATGCCATCCACCAAACCTAGGTAGTATATGGCATACTTGAGGGCATCCATCAATGACTAACAATAAACATATCAACGGTAAATAAGCAACATATAACTCAAAACAAACAGAGCAACTTTCATCCGCTCGCCCTTAAAGCTTTACGTGATCAGTCAGGCCAATCTTGCCCTGATCTCCGTAATTCGCCTAGGCTAACTGCTTATAAGACGATCATACTTAGTCCTACTCGTCAGAAGACTAAAGCCGAATTGACTCGTGAGAATTCAGGACCTAGCGAATTGTTTCCCGAACACACGAGTGGAGTTCGACCTTACATACAAACATAAGTACCAATCCGAAAACTTCAGAATTGCACACCGAGTTCAATAACTAACTTAGGTCTGCACGGACCGAAATCCCGTGGCAGGCTCAACAACACACAAAAACAAGAATGCCATCCAAAAGTGAAGCTAATAAATGGTATACTGGGGGCACACCTCCCCGACAATATAACAAAAACAAAACTTAACAAAGAACACAATTAACGAAGTAACTTCTTTAATAGAATCATATTACAAAATTGCTCAAATCAAAAACAAATAAACTCCTAAAACTTTAAGAGTTGGGAGTAGGACTCTTCCGAGGCTCGGACGAAGGGGCCGAACCGGAAGGAGTAGTAGCAGGTTGGAGGGCATACTTAGACATTATGTCCACCCCACCTTTGAAGTCCTGGACGCGCTCGGTGTAGACCGAACTCATTCCCTGCTTGTAATAGACCTTATTAGGAAGGTCATCCAGCATAAGGGAAGGGTATTGGATCCTAGCCTCGTCCACTCCCTGGGTACACCCATGGTTGAGGATAGGAATAAGCAACACCTTCAAAGCCTCGGCGAAATCCGTCGAAGCCTTGTACTCATAGACGGCCTCGGCACACCGAGCCGAGGTGTTGGCTTCCAGATCGGCCACCTTAGCTAGAAGATCGGCCACCTCTTTCTCCTTTGCCTTCTTCTCCTCAGCAAGCTCACTCGCCAAGGACTTCAGCTCTCCCTCCCGAGCTAAGAGTTGAGCCTGCAGGGCCTTCATTTCTGCGTCCCTAAGCTTAGCGGCCGCCCTGAGCTCTTCCCGTGTCTGCCTCAGCTCGGCAGTCTTGTTCTTTTGGGCTGCCAGATCCGCGGTGGCTTTGCCCAACCGCTTGAAAACCTCCTGACCAATCATGCCGCCCTGAATAAACGGAGAGAAAAATTAGGATCACAAGCGGCTAAGTTCTTAAACAAAAATAGAGTAAGGACAGAACGCTTACCAACTCCACAGTCTTGCAGCCAATGATTGACAGCTCCTTGTCGGACATGTCGGCGGCCCGTTGCTGCTCGGAAGCGGCTTCTTCCTGAGTCCCCTCGGAAGCCTTAGACTTGCCTCTCTTCGGGGGACGACCATCTTGTGAGGTCGGCCTCGGCCGTCCTTTCTTCCCTAGTGTCAGGCTTCTCTCCGCCACCTCCTCAAGATCTTTCGGGTCGACCTGCTCCTGAAGGGGAGCAATAGCTAAAGTACCCGCCCCTTCCACCGCAGGATCCTTCACGGGCGGGATCCAGACTGCCGGCGTCGGCACGGCCTGACGGACCACCACTTCTCTCTCTGCTCCAGCCAGTAGGTCAGCAAAGTCAGCCACTGCAAGTATAAACAAAACGTCAGTCGGGCAAAGGCACAAATACAACAGTAAAGCTAAGCTATAAAGGAAAAAGGTCATACAAGTCTTCCACTCGGTCTTAGTAAATTCCACGTAGGGGTCGGGCCCCGCATCCTCGAATCGAGCTGCCGTAATCAGCTCATCGTACAAGGTCTGCCATTCGATAGAATACCCGGACTCTCAGATCTTCTCCACTAAGGTATCCGGCAGCTCCGGACGTACATCTTTGTCCAAATCGGCCATGTTCCACACACTCAGCTCCGTGTGGCCCTCGTGACGCACGTAGAAGAATCTCTCCTTCCACCGTTTGAAAGAGTCGTTGCCTAGAGGAAGTATGGGGATGTCAACCGACCGTCCCTGCCTCCTAGCGAAGTAGTATCGGTAGGGGTGATCCTTTACCCCTACCCGGTGGTAGAAGTGTCTAAACTTCTTCACGCTAAATTTCGTGTTCAGCAGCCGACACCAGATAGCATAACGGCCCTAATGCCATTAGGGGCTATCTGGGAAATACCAAGCCCATAGCGCCGAAGCATGGAAAGAAGTGTAGGACATAAGGGTAGTCTCGGACCCACTTCAAAGTACTCCCGGTGGACCGTACTGAAACCCTCCGGCGGATCCGGAGCAAATAAGTGCGGTTTCGAAGGCGGTTGTGGGGCAAATCTTGCCTGTCAATCCCATACCGCTCACATATCTCGTCTAGGTCTTTTTGACCTATGATAGACCCAACGTCCCTACTATCCGCAATAGCCATCTCGGAGAAATCGAATTTAGGTTTCCAGCGAGGATAGGCTTATATCTAAAGAAAAGGAAAGCCAAATTACAAAGCGAAAATGCAAGAAATACTTACTTGAAAAAATAATAAGTTTGGAGAATGAGAGACGGAGAATAGCAATCGGCAACAAATCTTCTGATTTAATAGCCCACGTTATAACCCCCCACTTACCTCGAAAAATGGCCTCAGTTATGTTAGTGGACAACGACGCCTCGATTCTCGGTCCAGCTGCAGTGACGTCACAACTAGCCTTTCCACCTAGCAATGCGAATTCAAATCCTGCAAGTTAAACATCCGAGTTGAGCCACCGCGGCAGATCCGAGCCGACCAACCAAAGCTCGGCTGGATCTGGGGGGCTTATGACGATGTCAAGAATTGAACTGGCCTATGTAGCACCTCTCCAGTGACTCAACCTTAAGATTAGGGGTTAGAAGGGACAGAGGCCCTAATGGCATGATTAGTGGTTCGGCTATAGATCCCATCCCCCCTGAATCAACCAAGGCATATAACCTTGAGTAGCCGATTACCCGTGCCCAACCTTACCAGTCGGCCTAAGTCCCTTTCGGACCTACCATTCTACGCACGCCAGAGTCCGAGTAGATACCAGCTCGGCTATTCCATCCGACCTCCTCAGGTCAGTCCATACATAGAATGGTTCAGCCAATCCGGCTCAGGCCATCTAAGTTGGTCGAGTCAATCCTTGATTGTATTTCCCACGTGTGTAATAAACAGATAATTACGGAAGGAATCCCGAGTCATAAAGGCTCAAATCTTTATCACTAAAATACGAATATTTGAATATCACGATTATCTCCTAATATCAAGGAAATCAACTAATCATAATATTTTTCCTTAGGGAACACGTCAACCAGTGTCCACTAAGGACACGCTACACGCAATTGCTAGGGCATAAGCCCCTCTATATAAACAATCCCTAAGGAACTACGAGGACTTGATTCCAATCTTAGCATTACGTAGACAGCTTGATCACTATCAAGTGCAGTCTAAAACACCCCAAAAATCACCCCCCCTCTTCTCTCGTAATTTTATTGAAAGAACATCCTTAGGTTATCATCAACATGAAGAACCCTTGAAGCTACCTTGACAATTTTTGGATTGTCACTATTACACAGACATTTTGGAATACTACTCAGCTGAAAATCTTTACCATACATATATCTAATAAATAAACATGTGACAATGCTTTTTACACACACAGAGACAGAGAGGTCTGAACAGGAAGAAACCAAAATAAAAAGGAGCAACATCTAATAATCCAATCCATCAATAAATCCGAATACAAATGTAATCTGAAGTTCAGCTTAAGCAGAAGCAATATTCAAAGATCTTTCGCATTGAAAAAAAAGACAGTTTGCTCATAAAATTAGGAAGGAGAGATCACATCAAAGCAAAAGACCCCCAAGTGCACACAAGTTATATATCCATAGGAGCAACACCTTCTTCAGTTGCAGCTGCAGCAGCAGCACCTGGATCTGCTGCACCACCGGCTTGACCATCATCCTCCTCAGTGGTGGCAGGTGGAGGAGCATCTTCTTCACCAGATAACTCAAACTCATTGATCATTGCTTGTACAGTTTCCTTGTCCAATATATGGAATGCCTCCCCCACTCCCAACACAGCAACTGTGCATATGGAACTTGTAAGTTTTTCTCCTTGTAAGGTCTCCCTCAGTGCAAATAGTGCATCTTTAAGAAGATCCTCCCTTGATGAATCCATGAACTTCTCAAACTTGCGCTCCAAGTATGTCTTCGCAGCTTGTGACCGAGACCCTATTGCAAATGCTTGATATTCAAAGTAATTACCACTTGGACAGTTGTAATACAGGTGGGCTCCAGATTCATCTAACCCACCTACTAGCAATCCAACACCATAAGGCCGTTTCCAGGACCGTTGTGTACAAACCTAAAGAGTAGAAACCACAACCCATGAGAAAACAAGAATAGTGCCAATGTTTATGAAATAATATCATTTGAAAACAAGCGCATTTTTTTTAGGGGGGAGGGGGGGGATGTCAGGCTCTAACTAATGATCCTAAGATGCGTCATCATTATCACTAAAAAAAATCAGGTGCGCTAATCAAAGTGAAAAAGCCCCCATAGAATTCCAGAACATGCTCAAGGATAAACAAGCAAAAGTTGAGAATATCACCATCAGTGATAAGCATCCACTGCAGAAAACAACCATCTCCACTGTTTTATCAAGTAGGTCAAACGATATAAATTCTAACAGATGCACTATCTACAACCATGACAATATAGTGACAAAGTGGGAAGGGTGTTCAAACTCTGAACAGATAACAAAAAAACTTTTGAAATAATTCTTTTCTTTCCCTCCTTCCCAGTAGAAGTGCATTCGATTTTCTTATGCAACAACCACAATTGAAACCTGTTAAATAGTTGTCAAGGGAGCTGCCAGATTGTTCTGACAGTTGGATGGAAATCCTTTTTCAAACCAAATAGCGTACAACCTAGTTCTGTTAGAGTAACAATCATACATAGTACAAATTCAGGCAAGTTAAACAAACTTCTAGACAAAGGAAGACAAAACAAATTTGTTACAGGCAAATCAATGAGTTCCTGTTCAAACTCTCACGATTTGCGAAGTACTGAGGAAAGGGATATATATATTCGAAAGGTCAACTCTAGCTGGATTTGTGAGAGAGAAGGTTCAGGCTCGTCACAGCATTCTAGGAATGGAACTGCTGAAGATTGTTTTTCAATGGACCATAGCTTCCATCAATAACTCTACAACTATATTAAAGAGCAAGCTGCACAGATAGAGCCCATTCCATGTGGATTTTCCAGACCCAGATCCAGAAGATGCTAATATTGCTGCGATTATTGAGCCTAAGTTGCATAAACTTGGAAACCAGAATGGCCTATCGAACTCATTATGTGGCATCAGTATAAAATATGACTAAAGCTAAGGAAAAGAACAGAGAACCATTTTCTGGTTTGGGATTTATTACAATGAACCCTGCACACAGAGTAATTACTTGATATTCTTGGGGTAAAGAGTCTCTGTTGCACCGGAATTTCAGATGGGTGCCATTTGTACACACTTGTCACTCATCCGGTGATGAATACAATAGAAACTCTTTATACAAAATTTTTTTCAGGAAATACTATAAGATGCACAAATTAGATATGTAGCAAATGAGTCGTTGATGACCTGTATCACCTTGGTACAAGTATTGGGATGATGTTGTATTTTGTATTTGGTTGTGTAAGGCTAAGCTGAATAAGTCGTGATTGCCATTTGTAAAGTTGTAGAGACCATCTGTTTATAAAGGCATTGCTTCTTGACAATGTATTTTAACATATGTTGTGAACAGTTGAGGCCAATAATTACATGGAAGCTTTTAACAAATTATGTTCCATCACAACATAGCTGTAAACAATTACTCTGCGTACTTCTTGACTTGTTTCTTAAAATGCCCTTGCACCTTAATATTATTTACAATAAAAAGGATTATGACATTACTCCTGCAAGAACCACTTTAAGGGTACAACTGAAAGATTCTTTCAGCAATCAATAATAGACAATATATTAACCACGCCTTTCTTTCAAAGGTGAAAAATAAAACGGGGGGAGTAGTTGATCACAAAACAAAACTACAAGCATTATGAGTTATGAGTGTTACACAATAAAGAGGAGTAAAATTCAATAAGATTAAGCATCATTGAAAACACAAGCAAAATTGTAAAAAAGTACCACAATTCAACTTGATTGCCTCCCATGTTTACCCGCTAATGAAACCCAATGAAAAAACATGACTCAAAACTCATGCCATTAATGTTCTGTCTAGCAAGATATTCCTTTAAACTACCCTATTTCAATATAAAGCAGTGAAGATGAATTATTCTTCAGTACCAGCACATTGCTAGCTAAACTAGCACAAAGCCTAAACCAAATAATCAAACTCAAAATTAGAACTTTCAAATTCCAAAAGAAAGAATCCCTTAAATCATTAATCTAGACAACTTGAATGACTGCCAACAAAGCTTATGCAACATAGCTACCGTAGGAACAAGACAAGATGAACATGATAAATATACCAATCGTAAAAATAAATCAAAGGACAGATTTTAAAAACAACATTTAAGATTGACTTTTTCAAGAACAGTCCTTAACATAGTAAAATACAACACTGCTTTTTTTCTCCAAAGAGGGTGAGGGGTAAGGCATATACAACTTGAATCATCATTGACTACCTGATTTAGTTCAAACAAGACATTAACAAGACAGTATTGGGAAAGGTAATCATGAATGCATGAAAGTATAACATAAAAGGAAGCTCAGGGTGCATGTTGGATGTAGAAATAAGAGGGTGTGAATGTTCTAGACTCCTCGGCTGCAGACACATGAGATAAATACTCATTCTATAGTTGTAACGAACTAGCTCAGAATAAGACTAAGAGTATACGAAGAAGAAAATTCACATTTCCTTAGATATTGCTTATTAATTTAAAAAACTAAAGAGAGAAACTGGAAATAAATATCAACATCAAACTTCTTCGTCTTTTCAATTCATCTAACATCACATCCCGATCCCTGCCAGGCCGCTTAGGTTTTGACCACATTAAACATTTCCATTGTCTCTAAAGAAAACAAGGCACTTCAACATCTTCAATACACTTACAGTAGGAGCTAGCAAATCAAATAAACAAGGATTCAGCACCACAACCACCATCGTTGGCTATCTGTAATTTACCCCTATCCTAAGGTCCAGTCTGACACCGGGAACATAAACCTCACAAGGAATAAATATTGTCCAAACCAAAAAATAAAATCGAAAACAACAGCAACGAGACCTAGAATCGCACACCACACTTGACTTGCTTCAACGCTTAGATCATCTATAATCTGCTGAATGCAATCAACATAATCCCTAGGTCCGACGGGCTCACCAATTTCAAATCAAAAACGTACAAGCTTACTAATCTCCATATTTTGACAAGCGGCAAGTGAAATAGGGGTTCAAACAAAATTAATATTTTAAGTTACAAAAAAGCGAGATTTAGAAGGTAAAAAGAAAAAAACCTGAGCTTTATCAGCAACTTGAACGACGAGTCTTCCAACAGGCAACGGAGACTCGTAAGAGTAGCTATAATTAATGCACTCGGAACGCATGTAACGGGAGAGAACACGACCGTCGGCGGTGAGTCCAGCGATAGCAACTCCGATATGGTCATCGACCTTAAAGATCTTCTTCTGATGAGAAGAGAGCTCTGAGTTGGCCTTGTTAACGGAAGCCAAAACGACGTAGTTCTTGGATCTCAGACCTATAGCCGCCGATCCTTGCTTCACAGCCTCCATGGCATACTCAACTTGAAAAAGCCTCCCAGCCGGCGACCATGTCGTGACATCAGTATCGTACTGGTTTCTGAACATTTTACAGATGATGTATAAATTCGACGACCTAATTCTCAAACCTAATACCCTTTAATTGCCTTAAGAAAAAAAGGTATTTGGGGTTTTATTTTGTCTTCCTTTTTCTTCAAGACACTAGATGGCGTTTGGTAGTAGTTCTACTTCCAGGGTGGAAATTTATATTTTACCCTTGATCCCTAATTACTTTTGTGATAGGGAACGCATATTTGGCTTTTTTTTGTTTTTTTTATACACATCACAATTCTCATTTTGTTACGAAGAAATGTAATAGAATGAAATAAAATAATATGAATGGAATGGAATGAAATGTAATAAAGTAATTTCATTACTGTGTTTGAGATGTGGAAGAATGAAATAAAAGGTAGGATATAGTTGAAGTGGTGGGGTAGCCCTACCCCACAGCCCACTGCACATTACCTTTCTACCCACTCTATCTTACCTACCACCCCATCCTACCTACCCTACCCAGGACCCACTTACCCTACCCACCCTACTCTACCTTACCAACCCCACCCTACCTACTCCACCATCACTCTATCCTACCATACGCATCATACATACTTTACCCACCACCTACTCTACTCCACCATCACCCACCCATACCCTACCCTACCTTACCTATCACCTTACCCTACCTTAGCTCACCTACCACACCCACCCAACCCTACCACCCCTACTTTACCCCACCCTACCTTACTTTACCTTATATTGAAATGATGTCTTAAACCCAATCGGGTTAGACCGGATCCGACCGGATCGGGTCGTTTATAGTCTATTTTAGTTCATGTAATAACTTTATTATGATTAATAAAACCTTTTGTTATTATATATCTTGTTCATCTTCATGTTATTGAATGTATATATATAGTAACGTCCCTGGTGTCATACTGTGATAGAGAAACCATGATACTGATTACGGTTGATGATATCTCTATTCACCCTGATAAGTTTGGTACTTAAATGTCTCTGATCGTATGTACTGTCAAACGGGACATTGATGGTATGATTAGACTATCACGTATTGGATGTATTCTATCTTATTGAAGATAGGGATAGATCTCGCCTATCAAAGTGTAGAGACACTTGGATTGTACGTGGACGTGTATTAGAGAGTGCGTACGTTAGACTGACCCACTTACATTAAGTGTCGCAGTATGTGGCAGTTGTGTAATTATCCTGAGACCGGAGTCTTCTTGACATCACGGTGTGGATTGTCAAGCTTTGACACTATTGAGGTTTCCCCTAGCCATGGGGTGATCATGTGGTAATGATTAGGTGTGATATTGAAGCATGCGTAGGATTCATGTTGCTCGTCCAGGAATCGCGTATCTTATGTTTAGGAGTGAATATCCGAAATGGCCTTCTTATAAGGAATGTCTAGCTCTCGTGAATCTTTGCAAAGTGGGAGTAAATGAGTTATTCCGAGCATAATATCTATTATAAGATACGATCGTTAATGTACTGACACTCGAGAAACGATCGTATAGATATTATTACAGCGATATGATTCTATTTACAGGTAATTGTTTCACATGAAAGGTAGTAGTCATTGATTTTGACTCTTCCGATGATTGAGGGTCACGGTGTGTTGCTAGACGTTATCCCGTGATCGTTAGGTATGAAGGGCATTTTTGTAATTTGCACTTTGTGTCTACGCCAACATATTCGGAAGCTTATTGGGTCACACACATAAGAACATCTAGCCGGATTAAAATGCGGTTATAGTGATAACCAAATAAAGAAAGTTTATCTCGACTATAAAGTGTTATAGTGATTAAATTAATATGACGGTATTTATTTATTATGAATAAATTAAATATAAAATATTAATTATATTGATTAATTAAAAAATATTCAAAGCCAATGACTATAGGGCGCAAGTGACTAGTGTATAAGATTGTGCAATTTAATTAATAAATATACCACATATTAATATTGGAAAAATAGATTTATGCTAATAAGATAAATATATTCAATATTAGATATTGGCATATCTTAGATTTATTTAATATATTAAATTAAAAGTGATAAATCAATCAAAGTGATTTTCCTTATTTTATTTGGAAAATATTTTCTTTCTCATTATTTTATTAGGAAAATGTTTTATTGTATACAGGTGTTTATGTAAACACCTTAATAGTTGCGATAAGTTATTATGAATATATGTACAATATGTTGTTGTTATATTCATATTAATTAGAGATCTGCTTTCGGTTTGTGATGTACATTTCAAGATGTAAAGATGAAGTTGTTGATGCGTTCAAATCGACATAAGAAATAAGTTAATCAATCCGTGCTGATCAAGGTTGAAAAGTGTGATTCAAGGTCTAATGAATTTTGTTTTAGTACCAACAACATTTATCAAATCGTTGAATGGCGCTTACCTTAATCGATTAATGTTGCGCAATGATGATGATTAACTTGAGGTTTACCCAAAACCTGTGGGGGAAGAGTATCCTCTTGATTTAAATTTCATCATATTCTTGGAAATGTGGGGGTGATTGGTAAAGGAAATTCACCTAAATAAAATGATATAATGAAAGCAATGAAATGGAAATGAGTTGAATACTTGAAAAGATGTTGCGTGTGGCTCATAATTTGTCACTGTTTTTAGCATGCAATAGTCAGTAAGTGATAGAAAAGCACACAGTAATACGGAAAATGGTAAGTCGCGAAAGTTGGACGGGAAGTGGTGTTTCCAGTGGCGGAGATTAATAAACCGTAGACATAATACCAGTTATTAATTGATCTCTAATGGTTTGATTTTCTCGATTGTATAAATTCGAAGGAGTATCTTGCGGATCCGCTTATAAAAAAGGTTTAGCTAGAGACCGGGTGTCAATATATGACAAACGGGATGGGACTTAAGCCAATTACGCATTGATGTGGTTAGAAATATCAGGTTTGCGGTATATGGATTTTGAAGTGGATATCTAGCTGATTGTGTGTGGTTTCTCCGGTGAGAGGCGGTGGAGCTCAAGAAAAAGATGGAGCTTTTGAGGAGTAGGGGAAAACAATATGAGGATCGTGTTTTCCGTTATGAGCTGTGCCTGAAAGGCTACCTATGTACCCTCCGTTAGGGATCAAGCCAATGCGTAGTTCTTCCAAGAAAAAGTGAGTGCTTTCCAAAGGAGGTGAATGTGATATTTATAGAGGCATGGAGCTGACAGCTGGTGAGGGCAGGACAGCTGGCAGAGAGCAGGACAACAGGCAGAGAGCAGGGCAGCTGGCAGACTGTGAGCTCGGAGGGCTGAAAGTCCTTGGCGGACAGAAAGTCCTCGCGGACTCGGAGAGGCCCCTGGCGGGCAGAGAGTCCTGCGGACTCGGGGAGCCCCTGGCAGGCAGAGAGTCCAGGCGTACTCGGGGAGCCCCTGGCGGGCAGAGAGTCCTTTCGGACTCGGAGCGCCGACTGAGGCCGGACTTAGAGGAACCTTGTTGCCAAGCTGTGTTGAAAGCCGGAGGGGCGAGCAGGTCGGGCCCCCAGTGCCTGAATCGAGCTAGTCGTTAGCCGCTTTATTCTGTTGCCTTGTCCAATGTTGATTTTGGTATATCAATGGCCCCCTACTCCTTGAGCTCTTCACTGTTCAGGTGAGAATCATGGAGTAAAGTTTGTAGGTGACCTGTTGTGTCGTTTCGCCGAGACGGTTGTTTGTTGAGCAATAGAAGATTCTACTAGATGCGAGCAGAAATATGATGCCGAGCTGGATTCGAGCTTATAAAAGATGCTCGAGGGCGAGCTCCAAATATGATGCCGAGCTGGAGTCGGGCTTAGAGTGCCGTGCATGAAGCGACGGGCTTACTCGCCGATAACGCTCTATCGGGCTTAGTCGCCGACAATGCTCTGTCGGGCTTATATTTGTAAAGAAATCCATGTTGATGGCGAGCTTGTTTCGGTTGAGGTCGATGATTGAATCGAAAAATCCGATGTGTGGCCCCTTGTTTCAAGCAAGGTCGTTGTGGGCTTGGTTGAAATAAATGTAGAATTCGGGTCATTCCTGTCTGTTTGAAAATTTCCACCTGCGGCCCCCTTGTTTGGGACAAGATTGAGATTGCGAGTAACTTGTCTGAAACAAATGTTGAGGTCGAGCTCTAATCAGACTTAGAGCTTGCCGACCGAGGTCGGACTTAGAGCTGGCCGATAACGGAGCCAACTGATATGGTTAGAAATATCAGGTTTGCGGTATATGGATTTTGAAGTGGATATCTAGCTGATCGTGTGTGGTTTCTCCGGTGAGAGGCAGTGGAGCTCAAGAAAAAGATGGAGCTTTTGAGGAGTAGGGGAAAACAAGAGGAGGATCGTGTTTTCCGTTATGAGTTGTGCCTAAAAGGCTGCCTACATACCCTCCGTAAGGGATCAAGACAATGCGTAGTTCTTTCAAGAAAAAGTGAGTGATTTCCAATGGAGGTGAATGTGATATTTATAGAGGCATGGAGCTTACAGCTGGCGAGGGCAGGACAGCTGGCAGAGAGCAGGACAACTGGCAGAGAGCAGGGCAGCTGGCAGACTGTGAGCTCGGAGGGCTGAAAGCTAGATATCCACTTTAAAATCCATATACCGCAAACCTGATATTTCTAACCACATCAGTTGTGGTGTGGTTTCTCCGGTGAGAGGCGGTGGAGCTCAAGAAAAAGATGGAGCTTTTGAGGAGTAGGGGAAAACAAGAGGAGGATCGTGTTTTCCGTTATGAGTTGTGCCTGAAAGGCTGCCTACATACCCTCTGTAAGGGATCAAGCCAATGCGTAGTTCTTCCAAGAAAAAGTGAGTGCTTTCCAATAGAGGTGAATGTGATATTTATAGAGGCAGACAGCTGGCGAGGGCAGGACAGCTGGCAGAGAGCAGGAGCGAGCTCGGAGGGCTGAAAGTCCTTGGCGGACAGAGAGTCCTCGCGGACTCGGAGAGGCCCCTGGCAGGCAGAGTGTCCAGGGACTCGGGAGCCCCTAGCGGGCAGAGAGTCCTTTCGGACTCGGAGCGCCGACTGAGGTCGGACTTAGAGGAACCTTGTTGCCAAGCTGTGTTGAAAGCCGGAGGGGCGAGCAGGTCGGGCCCCTAGTGCCTGAATCGAGCTAGTCGTTAGCCGCTTTATTCCGTTGCCTTGTCCAATGTTGATTTTGGTATATCACGCATGTTCCCTTATAATGGTAACCCAACAATAATGACTGGAGATCCCAAGATCATGGTTTAAAAGGGACAACTAAGTTATGAGGGACAGTTAGCACTTACACATTCTGTTAAAAACAAAAGTGTTTTATGTGATTTTGTTAGGTTAAGCATTAAGCTTTTAATGATTCCTATATCTTGGTCAAGCCAAGTGGGGTATTGCATAAGACTCTAATAGGAGGTCACCTATGTAAGTGGAAGTGAGGCCGTTTCTGTGAGAATTTGAGGGCTGAATTCTCTAACACACTTTCTGAAACCAAGGTGTTCCAGGGCCAAAATGGACACAACCATGAGAACTTCGAGAAGGCCAGGGGGTTTATTGTGTTGATAACATTGTCTAGGCATTCACCAAAACCTGAGCAGTTCAAGACCTAGTTCACTGCTTAGCCAAGTATGTCCAATTGTATTCTACTAGGGAAGGTTCAAGGCAGCAAACCACCTCGCCCGATGCAATAGAGCTCCGTTTGATATCTCTTGAGTCTACACTGCAATTGCATTAATTTTCATTCATGTGGGGGATTGTTGGAGAAATTTGAATTAAAATTAATTCTAAAAATACGGAGGTTCACATCGGTTCAGTGAAAGGTTACGACTACGTAAGAGATTGTATTATTTCGGTTAAAGGTTGTACCTGTTCGGTTGATTCATTTTTGAAAGGATGCAACCATTAGTGAATGACTTCTTAACCCCTATAAACTCCCTCCATTTCTGAATGTATAAAACACATATTTTCCTGCACTTTCATACCGAAATTCTGTCAAAAGAAAAAGACATTTTTCAAAGCATTTCACAAGTCCGAGATATCAAGGTTGGATCGGTTCGTTGTTTGTTGTGCAAGACTAGAACAAGGAGACTGTTGTATCTTGGGAGACATCTTGTCATATCCGTGTGCACGTAGTCGGGGCAATAATGTCTTAAGGACAGCGTTCTACGTGCCTCAATCTAACAAATAAGTTTTTGTATTTACTTGTTCTTTTTGTCGTTCAATTTTCTGTGCATAAAATCGTGATGTTGTGTTGTATACATATGAATAAATTCTTCTCTGTTATGTTCTTCATTGTTGACATTCTGTTTCTACTATTCATGATACTCGATTTCAGAAAAATTAGCAAACCGGTACTACACTATTAATTTTCCCAACATATTATTAAATGAATGAATAAAGAAAACCGTAACTTCTACGATCACGCAAATGCAAAGTGTAGTCACATGCGACGACTGATGCTCGTGGTCGTCTTGATTTGTGTGGACTTGATTGCATATGATGGAAGGCGATTAAAGAAACTTTTGATGGAAAAAGATGTTGAAATCTCGAAGGATATGTTATATTTATGGCTCGAAAACGGATGTTAATGATATCATATTATGTAATTATGTGTTATTTAAGTTGTTTCGGGTTCGAGCCTGCATCGGTCGCTATAAATGGGCCGCATATCTTGCACTTTGCTTTATGAGTTAGAGAGATTACGGTTTTCAATTTTATTAATGGTAGTTTTTTTTCTTTGCTTATATGAGATTACAGTTTTGAATGTTATTTAATGTTGCTCAAACATTGTAACCGGGTAATTAAACGATTCGAGTTAGGAAAATGATACAGAAACAAGTAAAATGGTATGAATTCAGACTAAACTCTTTGAGAGAGCTGCCTATGTATCCAATTCAAGTGTAGAATCGGAATCAAGTCCCCTCGTAGTTCGTGGCTTTCCTTTTATATATGTTGATCGTGATGATAACCTTCCTCACATAACGGGGAGTTATCATCGGTTATCTTTGGACATTATCGGACGTGGGATCTGATAAGAGAATTTTTTGCAATCCAGTTAATCAAGTAAAAACTCGAAACTTTAGCAAAATCTACTTTCTAACCGGCAGTGGACCGGATCGATTGTAGGTAGTGTTTGATGAGTCCGAGGTCGAACCCACAGAGATAGGCTTTGAGTACCACGGCTGACTTAGCACTCAGTTCTGGTCAACCAGAAAAGTATGTCGTTATACTATTGCGTAAAAGAAAGATTAATCGGGTTTCTTAACGATTAAAAGAGGTACAGCCGAACTACGATCCAACGGATTACTCTACCCTCAAACAAACTACCCCGGGAGTGTGCTTTACCTTCCTTGCCCGAACGATAAAAACTGTGTATTGAAAATGGACCTAATGACCAGGGTGTCAATCTAGTGCACAGGTAGGTGTCAAACTACATTTTAAGCCAAAACGTCTACGGTCCCGAAACCCCGGTTCCCACACTTCGCCGCAACATACATTTATAAGCTAGGTGTGTGTGATGGTGAACTTGGTGATCAAGCTAGCTCAATTACGATTAAAGCAGGTTTCGTGATATAAAATATCGATTAGAACATTTTATTACGTGCTACACTACCTTCCGGTTCATCTCCCTAATGGCATTTCATCCGCTTTCACATAATTCGGCCGTACGAAAGATTTAGCTACTCATTATTGAATTGAAACAATAAACGGTAAAGGAATTCATGATATAAACGATAAGAGAACAAGAAATCATACCCACTTTATTGAAAGTTGATGAAATACCAAAATTGTGCTCACACAGATCAAATCTTGACAATCGAAATGGAACGGATTGATGTTGTAATGTATCTAATGTAATAGAGGATCGAAAGACGAGAACAATGGTCTATGACACTTGATTCTACGCTTTCGGACGAAGGAAATCGCCCAAAAGAGGCTAAAACTATTTAAAATCGTAAAAGTCTGCTGAAGAAAACGTTTGACATGCCCTTTTATAGCCTAGGGCAAAATTTAGTATATCCGTACGGATAACAGGCTATCCGCACGGATAGTTCTTGATTCTCCATGTTATCCGTATGGCTGGAAATTGATCCGTACGGATAAGTCTCTGATCACACCTTCTGTTTTGTGCTCCAAAGTGTCTGTCCGTACGGCTAGCTTTATATCCGTCCGGATGGCTCTCTGCCGCTTCATTCTATCCGTACGGATAAGTCTCTGTTCAACAATTTTTGCATCTATCTGAGAGTTGTCCGTACGGACAGACATTCATCCGTACGGATAGATGCCTTGACTTCAAAAACATCAATTTTTCGTACTTAGCCTTCGTTTCTTGCCTCGGACACGTCTAAACTCATAGGCAATCGCTTTCCGGGCTCCCGACTCTCCCAAATCCTGCATAAACATGAAAACAACAAGCAAACGCATAACCCCGCAAACTACGGGTGCTCGGGAAATGAGTATAAAGTGTTAAAAGTAGGCAGAGTTTACAGAAAAACCGACAGTTACTCGCCGTGCAAAGAAAATCTCATTACACTCATTATAGGGTCTAAACTCACCCGAAAACATGCTAGAAACATGATAACCGTGGGTTAAACTGTACAGAAATGTACAGTAAAGTTGGTTCCTATCAGGATCTACCCACGTCTGTAAACAGTTAAGCATTTATTGACTTTGTCTTCGTCATGCTCATTCGATTGTTCTGTCTAGAGACGTTTTTGTACAGAAAATGGTGGAGTCCTGTGTTAGGAAATCTATGCGGGAACGCAACAGAATTCAAAATTTTATTTCCTTTAACCAGGATCGACTTCGTTTAAGCAATAAAAAAATAAGCTTGTAGACGGTGGTTACCTTGGTTGATCTATAAGATCGACGCTTTGACCGTCTAAGGAGAGTAGTTATGCATAGAGCCGCCCAAGTGTTCGGCCTCTACCGCTAGTCCACACGAACAGCTCGCCGGAATCCCATCATGAATTGCTATTGGAAAACTCCGGGTGCTAGACCGGCCCTTTTCCCCTCTCTCCAACTCTCGATAGGATACTCTCTATTTTACACAAGAACTATTAGCTCTTGGAATTATGATGTACAAAAGAGCTTGACACCCACCTCCTATTTATAGTGGTTAGGGCGCCCCCTAGTAGAGTAGAGGAGAAGAAAACATTTTCCCAATAAAATAAGGAATATCTCCTAGATTGATTTATCTCATCTATTATAATATCTCATATTAAATAAAATCTAAATATTGTCAATATCTTATATTGATTATATTTATCTTATTACCATAAATCAATTTACACATGTGTGCAAATCTATAGTCATTAATATCCAATATTAATATATGGTAATCTTATTAATTAAATTACACAATCCAAGTGTATCTTATACACATTGAAAGTGGCGCCCCTTTGACCAACAAATTGGCTTCCGGAATATTCTTTAATTAATATAATACTATGATTAATTAATTTGTAAAATACATGTATATCACATATATACATAATTTCAAAATTTATATGTATCAATATACATATTTAATTAACCATCATAATTAATATCTTGTATTTAATTTATTCATAATAAATAAATACCACCATATTAATTTACCACTACAACCTTTATAGTCTTGAGATAAACTTTCCTTATTTGGTTATCATCTATAACCACATGTTAATCCGGCAAGATGTTCATATGTGTGTGACCCGATAGGCTTCCGAATATGTTGGCCGTAGACACAAAGTGCAAATTACGAAAATGCCCTTCATGCCTAACGATCACGGGATAGCGTCTAGCAACACACCATGACCCCCAATCATCGGAAGAGTCAAATGCAATGACTACTACCTTTCATGTGAAACAGTTACCGTGTAACTTACAATCCTATCGCTGTAATAATATCCATACGGTCGTTAGTCGAGTGTCAAAACATCAACGACCGTATCTTATAATCTGGATATCATGCTCTCTCGAAGTAACTCGTTTACTCCCACTTTGCAAAGATTCACAAGAGTAAGACATTCCTTATAAGAAGGCCATTTCATATATTCAATCCCAATCATAGGATACGCGATTCCCGGACGACCAATCGTGTATACTCTGCATGCTTCAGTATCACACCCAATCACTACCGCATGATCGCCCCATGGCTAGGGGAAACCTCAATAGTGTCAAAGCATGACAATCCACACCGTGATGCCATGAAGACTCCGGTCTTAAGGATAATTACACAACCGCCACATAGTGTGACACTTATCCGTGTAAGTGGGCCAGTCTAACGTACGCATTCTCTAATACACGTCCACGTACAGTCCAAGTGTCTCTACACTTTGATAGACGAGATCTATCCCTGCCCTAAAGACAGAAGATATCTAATACGTGCTAGCCTGTTCATACTATCAATGCCCTGTTTGATAGTACATCAGCCTAGAGACATTTAAGTATCAAACTTATTAAAGTGATTAGAGATCTCATCAACCATAATCGCCTATCATGGTTTCTCTATCACAGTTTAATACTAAGGACGTTATCATATAACAATTCATAATTGGTTCTTTAAAAGAACATATATATGACAACAAAAAATCCATTTAATATATGTATAAACATATAAAGGAAAAAGTAGAAATGATCCGACCCGGTCAGATCCGGTCCAACCCGATTGGGTTTAGGACACTATTCCAACATCCTGCTCCTCTGACTATTCTTCCCAGAGGTTTGTCCTGGCCAGCGTCTGGTGAAGTCATGCCCTGCCAGTCCATTTATTTTATCATCTAATCTTTATAATGGGCCTGGCCCAGTTGCGAATAATCCAATCCAATGGGCCTATATATCATCATAAGTCCTCTCAGACTGGGGTGGACTGCTTTACAGCTGCCTTAGTCTGCAATGTTTTAACTTCCGTCATCAATGTATCGCGAAACGAGGCCAAGTCACACCCGATTATTATTATAACTGTGAACTGAACCATCACGTCGTTTCTGCTTCTTGTCAAATAATCACACCTCTTGTCAAATAACTCCTTTATTTCAAACCCTTTGAATCTCTCTGCAATTACAAGTAAGTTTCTTCCTCTGTGTTTTTTCCTCTTCTTTTTAATTCATTATCTATTTCATGAGTTTGAGAGCCGATACTGCATCTAGTGATTCTGTGGAACGGTTATTTTGATCGCCTGAAAAGACTTCAACTGTAATAGAAAGTGAAGAAGTGAATTCCTCTAATCCTATTCCTTGCCCTGAAACTGTTATAAACGTCGATCATCCCTCTTCTTTAATTGATTTAGGGAATACTTCCACCTTTGGAGATAATCCCATGTGCCTTCTGCCTTCTCATCTTCTTCCCCCTGGGATTTTTACTCCTACTTCGATTGTTCATCAATATCCAGAAGACCACTCTGCCTTTTTAAACACTCTTAAAAGGGAAATTAATCGATTCGATAAAACCAAAGCCATAATGGCTTGCCATGGTGTTTCTAGTAGGATGACCAAAACCGAATTGGCCAGTTTGCTGTAAACTTATAAAATTCGTACTGACCCTTTTGAAGTCGTTCTTCCAAAATCCACTGAATATGCTTATAGTCCCCCAGCAGGTTTCTGCACAGTATATGCTGATCAGCTACGTAGTGGTCTTCGATTTCCTCTTCCTCCCGGTTATGTTGAGGTGATGCGGTATTATAAGTTGGGTGTTGGGCAAATCCAACCAAACAGCGTCAAATTCCTGGTTGGATTCATGATATGGTGTCATTTGAATACCACCCCTTTCTCTGTAAAATTATTTAGGAATTTCTACCAATGTAAATTAACACCGGGTAGTGGGGGATGGTATCATTTCTGTCGTAGAGCCGGTAAGTTAAGACAGGTTAGTATTATATCTGGTAAGGATAAAACCAAGAAAAAGTGGCAAGAGCATTTCTTCTTTGTAAGACACAACACCGAAGTGAATCTTGGCCGGTGGAATACGTCCTCTATGACAGATAAACTGGAAGATCCTAGATCTTGCTCTGGCTGAGTATCTTGCGAGTAACAAAGTTTCTTTGACCTTGAACACAATGAGCTCTGCGTTGGTGAATGCTGCCCAGCTTCTGACCACTGGTCCCATCGGCTATGTAGTTTCACCAAAGAAGAATATAAAAAATGTAGGTTTGAATTTATATTTTGCTCTTGTTATTGAATACAATTTAATTGTCTTCTATCTATGTAGTGGCCAATGTGGATGATCTGATTGACATTGATGTTGATGAGGAGGAGGACACGGAGCAGATGCAGGAAGATTCTGAGCAGACTTTGTCAGTTATTCCTGAGCATGGTGAGGCTTCTGCTCAGAAGGAAGCTGGGGACATAGGCGTTGACCCTGGTGAGGCTGCCCAGAACACCATTTCTACAATTGATCCTGCTGCTCAGAACCTGCTGAGCACCATTGACACTGTAGAGTTGCCTGTCGAAGAGGATCTTCCTGGTGATCACTCTATTGGTTTGAATGTTGTGCCCTTAAGGACCGTCTCTCAGAAAAACAAGAAAAGGCACATGTCCACATCCTCTGGTAGTTCTGCCAGTGATTCCTTCTTTAATTTTGAAGACATGTCCGCTGAGGACTTTGCTAATTTTGTAAGTAATTTCCTTGTTGAGTTCTTTATTTTCTTCTGTGTTCTTTGCTTTCTGACTTCCAGCCTTTTGCAGTGTTACTATTTGGGTAAGTCTTTGCATAAAAAGGCCTCTGGTATGGCCAAGGAGATTGCTGCTCTGCAACAAAAGGTGGCCAGTTTAGAGGAAGTCAATGCAAGAATGACTAGTTTGGAAGAAGCAAATCACTTTTTGGCGTCCTCCGAAGCTGCTGCCCGTCAGGAGGTTGAGCATCTAAGCATCAAACTTAAAAATGCTGAGGACTCATTATTCACTCAAGGTGAGCAATTAAAACTGAGAGACCAGCAGCTGGAAGAGAGGGACAGGGAAGCCAGCAACATCTCGCTACCGTGACCAAATTGAAGGACGAGCTCGCAGAGACTGTGGAAAAGATGGAGGGGGCTCCTGGCCAGAACGTTGTTCAGAAGGTTGGCTCTGATTATAAAGCTTCTCCTCAGACTTATGAAGAAATCCAAATCACCCTTGCCCCTGCTCTACGCAGAGGATACACTCTTGGTGTTGATGAAGCCAAACCAGCTGACTTGGTGATTGGCACTCTGCCTAATCATAAGTTATATGATAAGAAAGCCGGCGAGATCTTCACTAAGCGGTATGATGAATACAAAAATGGAGAAGATATTGTCCGCAAGTATGCGAAGAAGAAATCTGCCCAGTCTTCTGCTCCTCCTTCAACCTGACTGTATATTTTTAGCTTGATACTCTGTTATTTAATTTTGGATTTTTCTGCAACTTTTGGACAACTTTTGATGTAGTTTGTGGTTGCTTTATGCTGTCTTTATTTTTGACGTATGACATTTTGATTGGTCTTGTCTTGATATTTTCCTTCTTGTAGCTCCTTTATCCCCTTATTGCGCTACAAAGAAACAAGGATATTTATCCTTAATTTATTTATTTATAAAGCATATTCTTGCTCAGAATGTTGTGCTCTGCAACTCATTTATTAATATTCTATTCAGAATAGCCTTGCACTGCAAGTTTGACACATAGAAGTGACAATAGGCTTTCTGCACAGAGTATCATTGCGTTGCAAGTCTGACGTTTGCATTTTCCGATGGGTCTTCTGCCCAGAGTTTTCATTTGTGCAAGTTTGACCTTTAGATTTACGATGGGTCTTTGCCCAGAGTGTCCTTGTGCTGCAAATTTGATACTTAGGTTTTTTTATGGGTCTTCTGCCTAGTGTGTCCTTGCACTGCAGGTTTGACACTTAGATTTTACGATGGGTCTTCTGCCCAGAGTGTCCTCGCGCTGCATGTTTGACACTTAGATTTTACTATGGGTCTTCTGCCCAGAGTGTCCTTGCGCTGCAAGTTTGACACTTAGATTTTACGATGGGTCTTCTGCCCAGATTTCTCTTGCGCTGCAAGTTTTAATGTTTGATCTTTCGGCATTGTGCCTTATTTTTTAGGTTTCATCATAACTTAAAATAATCAAACATATAATAAAGAAGATTAATAAAGATATGCATTCAAGGGATAACAATTGCAGAAAATAAGATTGTTCTAAGGAAAATATTTCCTTAAGTGAATGGCGTTCCAACTTCGAGGGACTGTCTGTCCAGAGGCCTTAGCCAGTTGATAGGATCCTTTACCATATACTTTAATGATTTTCTAAGGACCTTCCCAATTTGGGTCCAACTTTCCAGTTGGACCTTGCCTGCTAGCTTCATTCCGCCTCAAGACTAAATCACCTTCTTTAAAATACATACCTCTAACTCTGGAGTTGTGGTATTGAGCAATCCTTTGCTTGTACTTGGCCATCTGTATCAGTGCTATATCCCTTTTGTGTTCCAGCTCATCCTTGACCTGCAGCATATCTACTTCCCGTGTTTCTGGAGAGTACAATTCCGTCTTGGGAGATTTGTGCCCAATCTCTGTTGGTATCACTGCTTCACATCCATATGCTAAGGAATATGGAGTTTCCTGTGTAGCAGCATTCGGGGTAGTTCTGTATTCCCATAAGATGTTCGGAAGATGGTCTACCCAATGATATCCTTCTTGCTCCAACCTTTTCTTCAACCCTTGCTTTATTTGCCTGTTGGATTGTTCAACTTGCCCATTGTCTTGAGGATGGGCTACTAAGGTAAAGTGCTGAGAGATTCCTAGGTTTGTGCACCAAGTTTGCACACCTTGATCTTCAAATTGCGTGCCATTATCGGAGATAAGGACTTTAGGAATACCATACCTGCACAGAATATTCTTCCACGGGAATTTCTGTATTTGGTTGGCTGTGATGGTGGTCAAAGGTTCTGCTTCCACCCATTTGGTGAATTAATCTACTCCCACTACTAGAAACTTGAAATTTCCCGGCGCTCTGGGTAGCGGGCCTACTAGGTCCACTCCCCATTGATCAAAGGGCCATGGTGATACAATTGGTGCCATCTCTTGTACAGGATTATGTGATAAATTACCATGCACTTGGCAGGCCTTGCAAGTTCTGACTAGCTTCTCTGCATCTTCTTGCATTTATGGCTAGTAATATCCAAAGAGTCTACACTTTAGGACCAAAGCTCGTGCTCCTAAATGATTCCCGCATATTCCAAAGTGAATGTCTCTCAGCACATAGTCCCCATCTTCTGAGGTGACACGTCTTAACCAGGGTGCTGTGTAGGACTTTCTGTACAACACATCATTGAAGAGAGCATACCTCGCTGAGAGTCTTATCAGTTTTTTGGCGCGTACTTTATCTTCAGGCAGTACTCCATTTCTCAAATACATTATGATTGGATCCATCCAGGTTTCTATCTCTGTGATAGGTTGTACTTCGACTTCATCACAGCTCTTCTGTTTTAGTTGTTCAACCAGTACTTTTTTGTTGCACAGAAAATTTGACCCTAACTTAGATAAAGCATCTGCTCTGGTATTTTGGGACCTAGTTATCTGTTCCACTTCCACCATTAAGAAGTTTTGCAACTTTCTTTGTGCAACCGCAAGATATTTCTTCATGGGTCCTTCTTTAGCTTCATATTCTCCTTTGATATGATTGGTTACAAGCTGCGAATCAGTGTACACTTTCAGGTTCTGCACACCTAGCTTATGTGCTAGGTTTAATCCAGTTATCAAAGCTTCGTATTCTGCTTCATTATTAGTGGCCTGAAACTCGAAGTGAAGAGCATACGGGAATTCTTCACCTTTTGGGCTAATGAGTAGGATTCTTGCTCCTGCTCCCTCTTTGTTGGAAGCTCTATCCACATAAAGCTGCCACTGCTCAGCCACTTTCTGGTCTGCCTTATGCTCCACTGCTAATGCCTTTTCTTCTGCCAAGAAATCTGCTAATGCTTGAGCTTTAATTGCTGTTCTCGGTTTGTATTCGATGTCAAACCCTGCTAATTCAACTACCCACTTCACTAATCTTCCCGAATTACCTAGTTTATCCAAAATTTGCTTTAGGGGTTGATTTGTCAACACAATCACTGAATGACTTTGGAAATATGGTCTTAATTTCCTTATGGCACGCACCAGGGCGAGAACCGATTTTTCCACTTCAGAATACCTGATCTCAGGCCCTTGTAGGGCTTTTTTTACAAAATATACAGGCCTCTGTAGCATACCATGTTGCTTTACCAACACAGCACTTACTACTTCGTTGCAAAAGGATAAGTATAAAAATAATACCTCACCTTCCTGAGGAGGGGTCAGGGTTGGCAGGTGACTGATATGATCCTTTAAATCCTGAAAAGCTTGTTGACATTCTGCATTCCACTTGAATGGACTGGCGTTCCTGAGGATTTTAAAGAAAGGCAATGACTTATGCGCAGATTTTGATAAGAAACGATTTAACGCTGCCAATCTTCCTGTCAATCGTTGGACTTCTTTAATATTCTTCGGTTCAGGCATAGTTTTCAAAGCTTCCAATTTATCAGGGTTGGCCATGACTCCTTCTTAGATATCATATAACCAAAAAATTTGCCTGACTCACTCCAAAAGTACATTTTTTGGGTTTAACTTCATTTTTCGTTTGTCTTAGTACTTGACAAACTTCTGTCACATCTTTCAAATATTGGTCAAGAGTCTTGCTTTTGATCAATAAATCATCCACATACACTTCCATGGATTTACCAATCTGTTGGTTAAAAATTGTATTGACCGCCCTTTGGTATGTAGTCCCTGCATTCTTTAACCCAAAAGGCATAGACACATTGTAGTAGGAACCAAATTCAGTAATAAAATCAGTTTTTACAGCGTCTACAGGATCCATCATAATCTGATGATACCCCTTATATGCATCTAAGAAAGCAAAAATTTCAAATCCAACTGTGGAATCTACAAGCATGTCGATTCTGGGAGAAGTGTAACTATCTTTAGGACGTGCTTTGTTTAGATCTGTGAAATCCACACACATTCTCCAGCTGCCATCTGGCTTCTTGACTAGTACCGGATTTGCTAGCCATTCAGGGTATATAACCTCTTTAATCATGTTGGCCTGCAACAGCTTCTCTACCTCTTGCTGGACAGCATGTATCCTTTCTGGAGCGAAAGACCTTTTTTTTTTCTGCTTCACTGGTTTTCTGGTTGGGTCAATGTTGAGCTTGTGGGCAGCCAACTCTGTTGACAGACCAGGCATATCACTTGCTTTCCATGCAAACACATCTTTGTAGTTTTTCAAAATCCTGACCAGGATCTGTTTCTTCTCAGCGGGTATCCATGATCCTACACTGACTGTGGATTCGGGGTCAATTTCGTCTAGCATTCTGATTCCACAGGATCATTAGACTGCCAACTCTTTTCTTCCTCTGGGACGAGATCTTCCATTGTCACCTGTTGCACTTTCATCTTTCCACTGATTGTGGCTGTGTAGCAGTTCTTCGCAGCATCCACATCTCCCTTGATAGTAGCTTCTCCTTCGAATGTCGGGAATTTCATACTTTTATGTGCCGGTGATACCACTGCTCTGAGATCAATCAATGCCGGTCTACCCAAAATTACATTGTACGCCGATGAAGCTTTTACCACCACATAATTGACCATCAGAGTCCTGCTCCGTGATCCTTGTCCGAAAGTCGTTAATAACTTTAACATTCCCACAGGATGAATGGGAGGTCCTGTGAATCCAAATAGGGGAGTTGACACAGGAGTCAACTCTGAATCTGCTAACATCATTGCTTGAAATGCACTATAATACAGCACATTTACTGCACTGTCTGTGTCCACACAGATTCTTCTGACCAAGTTCTTTTGAATCACCGTTCTACTACCAGCCCCTCGTTGCTCACGACGGCTGGTAATGCATCTCTTAGGCCATACTGAACGGTTCCCATCACCTTTTGTTTCTTTGCTTCTCCGTCTTTTCCTGCACTGCCATTTTTTTCTTGCTGGGCAGGCTTATTAACGCCTGCTGGTCCTCCAACAATCGTATTTACTGTGTTGATTGGGGCATTCTCTCTATGCCCATCCGCATCAGGAGACGGATCTCTGTGTTTCCTTTGATTATATATGTCTTGATTGTTGTTGAATTTTTTAAATTCCCTCATTCCTCTGGGGTTATCTCCTTGCGCTCGATCGATGCATTCATCAATCTTTCCTTCCATAGCTGCTGCGTCTATGTCTCTGATCAGGTCCCTGCACTGCTCAGAGTCATGTCCAATGTTTTTATGATACTTGCACCATCTTGTATGGTCTTTTTTCTCTCTTGGGCCCCTCAATAGAGGAGGAGTCTTGGCACTTCCTTTTTTCTCCATGATTTCCAGAACTTGATCCCGAGATCGGTTTAAAGGGATGAGGTCTCTGTCCTGCAAAGCACCTCTCTTCCCTAATCTATCAGTTATGGGAGCGGTTACTCTGTCCCAAACTGATTTTATTTTCTTATCAGATTTATCATCACTCTTTCCTTTTTTAGAATCCCTGTGGGATTCCTCCCTCTTAGCCATGTTTGCTTCTTCACCTTGACAATGTCTGTATGCAATTTCCAGACATTCTTCCATCGTGCTCGGATTCTTACTGCTTAGCTTTGCATGTAACCGCCCTTCTTTCAGACCTGCCACGAAGGACGCCACTAGGAACTTATCATCCAGATCCGCTATCTGGGATGATTCTCCATTGAATCTTTTGATAAACTGCAATACTGTTTCATCACTTTTTTGTCTGATGGTCGGCAAATATGTTCGGTTTCTCTGAAAAGGCCTTGCAGCAATAAACACATGCATGAATTTTCTGGTCAGAGTAGGGAAGTCTGTTATGGATCTGGGGCTCAACTTGTTGAACCAATCCCTTGCCTTTCCTGTAAGAAGAGTTGCGAACGCCCTGCATTTCATCTCTTTTGGGGCATTGTACAAACTCATATGCTGGATGTACTGATGCATATGATCATATGGATCCTTAGTGCCATCATATGACTGGATCTTGGGGATCTTAAACTCTGGAGGACAAGGAAATGCATCAATGTCTTCAGTAAAAGGAGACACTAGCCTGAACTCATCTTGTTTAGGTTTAAGGACAGCATCAAACTCTGCTCTGGCGTTATCACCACCTGGGTGAGTAACTACCACCCTTATACTAGATTCTGCTTCATGTTTTTCTTTCTTAGTTGTATGAAGAGGAGTAGGTGTTTCTGAAACATGACCATCCTGATTTCTGGCTTTCAACACTTCTTCAAAAATGGCTTTTATCTCCTCTCCTTTCAGATTTGCTAAGTTTTCCACTAACATCTGCCTGATTGCGTTTGGTGTGCTAGTTTGTCCTTCTTCCATTTGAATTTTTTTTCTTGTTTGAATTTTTTTTCTTGTTTGGTGATTGGTGAGAAATGTGAACTTTCGGGGCAGATTGGTGAGAGGATCGAAAAGTTTGAAGGTGAAAAAGTGTAAAGGGAAAGATAAGGATAATTGCAGAATGAATTGCACATCACTTTGGATTTTCACTTGGATCACCATTCTAAAAGGTTTTGGACGTTGACCAAAATTGTTCTTGTTCACACCAATCATTCTCTGTTACATTTTCAGTAATTCTCAAGCTCTCTTAATGCTTCCATCTTAAGGTGGATTGCTAGATTTCCTTTTCTTTAGCAATTTCTTGACTCTCCTACGGAACTCTATTTCACGTGGCCTATATTGAGTAAAAAAGTTTTGCACATCCTTAGCCCAATGGCCATCATAACACGGCAAAATAAAAAACCTCAACATAT
>CM044899.1:25196191-25254180 GCA_024500145.1 Gentiana dahurica var. dahurica | reverse complement strand
ATATTAATAATCACTTAACATTAAATAATAAATATAAACATGTGATTTAATAAGAAATATATATTATTAATCTCGATTTAAGGTCAACATTGATGACTTTTACGGGTATAATTTGACCGTCATCAACTACCCCCCACTTAGACTTTGATCGTCCCGAACAAAGCATCAATAAGTCATTCCTCAAGACAACATTTTCTATGGTCAAATCATACTTACACAAGAAACTCAAGTCAACTCATACTAGTCATGCTCATAAGATATCCATTATTCACTATTGACTATGAATCGAAGTGATGTGTGCATGTGCATTTAGTTTTATATATTCGTGGCAAGATTAGAGTTTATGCTAACTTCGCAATCTCAACCTACCAACCTCAGCATTCATACTTCTTATGCCTCGCAATGGTTAGAGCACTAGAGCAATAAGCAAGAGCGTATCTATAGGGATTTTGGACTTGGAGACCGAGTACTACTCAAAGCCTCTTAAAGAGTTGAATATTTTTCATATCTTCATATTTTTCAAATACTATTAATCTCAAGGAAGAAAACTTTTTAGAGTATCCCCCTATCTTAGATCATGTATAGCATCGAATATTACCACAAGCGCGGGGCTACTTTGGTAATGTTACTACAAGCCCAGTGTTTTAACGCATTGTCAAACACAGGTACGTCTCAAGCTTATTACTCCGCTTTAATGGCTAAAATATAAGAATGCATCAACAGATAGATATTGACACTAAGTTTACATAACCAATCATCTATGCAATGTACACATAATTTCTTCAGTTATTATGATTTGCGCGGTATACTCGATTCACAGATTGAGTAATTGAATAATAAATAACTACTTGCAAAAACGGGCATGAATATCCTTAAATTTACTTAACATAGGTATAAAATGATCACGTACTCATGAAACTTGGTTTATTTCCTGTCAATTCTTAGCTAGGAACTCACAATTCTAAGGGTATGAGATAAATAATATGGTATGTATTCAAATTTTCAATTTTTCAAATTTTCTATTGTTTCATTCAAATTTCAATCATAACATAACATAGCTAAGTCTCCTACCCCCCACTTAAAATGGCATTGTCCTCAATGATAAAAATAAATGAGAATTTAAGAAAAAGACTTAGCTCTGGAAACGGCTCTCAAGTAAAGGAACAACATCAGAGTAAATGTCAGCACGTTGTGGAGAAGCAAGTGAAAACCTGTATAAGCAGACAAACTCCACGAAACCGTTAATAACACCATGTCTATGGAAGTTATAGAATAATGTGGCAGTAATTAGGTATGAATACCGAAAAACATTTTAAGCCACTTTATTTTATACAACCAAAGACAAGAAAAATACTAAATAGAAAGAAAAATAAACAAGCAACTAAAGATGGTAGTCTTCATCTAAAAACCGGGTGGATGAGACAAAGATCAAAAAGCATAACCCCCTGTGGGAAAACACGAGGTGGACTGGCTCACTATGTATTCATTCCAGTATAAAAGAGAAACTTGGTAAGGTATAACAGATGCAATGCGACCTATTGGCTAAAGATAAAATCAAATACTTAGCGCAGAAACTTCTGGCTTGCATTGGATATCAACAACTTAGGGAGATGTAGCTACTCCTCGAAATTACTAATAACCCAATGTATCACGTAAAAGTCATAACCGTCATCAACAAGGTCAGATCGGTGTGATAATGTAGAACAAAACTGATCATCTATAAATGCCGGAATAGATGGAAAAAATGTGAAAATTAAAACTTCCGGTAGAAAGATAAGTTGTACTTTGATCGAACCAAAAACCTTTAAAATCTAGCTAGGGTCAGAGCTACACTTACCCCAACTAGGATCATGAAAATCAAAATGATAAAAAAAAAAATCATTAAAGCTTAGCAATATTTCAAATTCCGCAAGACAAAGGTATGTTGTAAACAAAATGGAGGTTGAGAGTATGATGGGTTTAGAAAAATATATACATAAGGTTGGGAAGAAAAGATAAAGGGTGGGTAAGAAAATGGTTAAGGCATTGAGATTTGTTTAAAGGAATGGGATTGGATGGGAGAGTGAAACGGATGGAAAGAAAGAGAGGCGATGAAAGAATGGTTAGAAATGTGAACTTTCGGGGCAGATTGGTGAGAGGATCGAAAAGTTTGAAGGTGAAAAAGTGTAAAGGGAAAGATAAGGATAATTGCAGAATGAATTGCACATCACTTTGGATTTTCACTTGGATCACCATTCTAAAAGGTTTTGGACGTTGACCAAAATTGTTCTTGTTCACACCAATCATTCTCTGTTACATTTTCAGTAATTCTCAAGCTCTCTTAATGCTTCCATCTTAAGGTGGATTGCTAGATTTCCTTTTCTTTAGCAATTTCTTGACTCTCCTACGGAACTCTATTTCACGTGGCCTATATTGAGTAAAAAAGTTTTGCACATCCTTAGCCCAATGGCCATCATAACACGGCAAAATAAAAAACCTCAACATATGTCACATTACTTTTATTTGACTCAAAGAAAACAAAACCTAAAATCCTAAAAAAAGAAATCCTAAGGGTTTTAAAGAAGTAGTTCTGAGTTTAAAGTCCTCAGCTCGACGTTCCAAAAAATTATCCTTGTCAATTATCATTCTTGGATCGCCAGACTTTGACCCTTTGCGCACTATAAGAGGTGGGCTTGTTGCTTTTGCGGATTAATACCCTTCCCTTGGTTGTGAGACCTAGGAAACAACATTTATCCATACCATTTATCCAAAGCTCTTACCTCGGCTCTCGTTTTAGGAATTAGTGAATTCTAAGAAACTCGGCTAAAATTATGGTTTTGGCCTTGACAATAAGAAACAATGAATCTAAGTACTCCGAATAAGGTCGGTTATGTAGGCAAGCCTACACCGTCTTATTCGTTGGAACATATATGACAGTTCAGGCCAATCCGTCAAGATTAAGCCCCGTTTAGCCTGAAGGCTTATCGGCTATGCTAAGTCTTGTCGAACTGCTGTAACGTACATCACACGTGGAGGGGAGTCAATTGAGCCGAAGCTCGGTTGAACTCGCCCAGCCATGGTTAGACCATTTCCGAACCCATGTACTACGATTCTGCGATTTCTAAATTGTCACCCAAAGCGTAATCTCATTTCTGTTTAAGGTGGGTTCACCGAGAAGCCATCACCATAAAACTCAACGAAAGCAGAAGATTGTGTTCTCTCAAAACTCAACGTCTTCTTTAGATTTTGAATGCTTAAACTACACAATTTGTTGCTCCCATGGCCAGTAGAAGCAATCTCATGCATAGGACAATGAGATTTTAACAGAACTATGAGGAACTCTTTATTCACTGCTTCCTTTCAACGACTACATGTTTCCTTACACCCTCTAGATGAGACAGATATGGGGCAAAACCTTCGACACTAATAAAATTATTCTTACAAACCAACTCCGGGCGAAGATTCATACTAAGGTTCATGTATAGGCTAACTTATGCTCAAAAAACCAAAAGGTAGTAAAACATAAGCAAAAAAGGAAGTACCTTGCCTTCAACATTGTACCACGAAGAATTTAAGACTTTAAAATTTTTTCGGAGCCATCTTGGTGCTTTAAAGGTATTGCTTCAATCGCTTTTCCCATCGTAGAGTAGTAATTCCGCATGTTGCTGGGTTATTTTCTCAGCGCCCTTGAAAAATTACTGACTCGGATTACTGCTTCCCTGGTTTCTGCAAACAGAAGAAAAACAAAACATACCGTAGACTGATTTTAACATGGTTTCCCATGCTGCTATAAGACCTACGGATTAAACATATGGGGATAAACAGACACGCGAAGTCCCAGAAAATAGAACCAGGCTCGCTGGCAACGAGAGGCAGTCTCGCTGGCAACGAGAGGCAGTCTCGCTGGGAGCGAAACCAGCTGTTCCAGATTCTGGAATTTTTTACACAGAGCAAACAACCAGAGGGACTCAAAAACAGACTCTAAAACAGAAAACTTGACAAGAATAAGAAAATTATTTATATATAAAATTGACCGTTGGTTCCCCGGCAACGGCGCCAAAAACTTGATCGGGGTCAATCAGGTTATAATATACTTGACCACCATAAGCCAATACTAGCAAGAGGACTAGGCCCATCGTAGTATAGCTATAGTGAATCAAGGTCGATCCCACAGGGAACCAATTGTGGATCATCTTATATACAAACAATTAATTAGACATGTCAAGGACATAGAGGCGGTCTACGACCAACATAAGACAAGAAAAGTAAAGACACGACTCGACACAACGTAATTAACCTCCCCAATTATAGTCTTTATCGTTTGGACCTAGATAATTTATATAATAAACTGAACTTATTAACTGTCAATCCGTTTGTATCTATCTTAGATTGGCTACGGGAGTCATCCTCTTTAACTTGACTTAGCACCGGTAAGTCACTAAATCACTGTGATATTGTTACGTGACTTCGCCTTTTAGTGCCTCCATCTCATATAACTCACACGCTTACGACTCTAAGGATGCCGATATTAATCGTACACCTCGTCTAGGCAACATTCCTGTGGTTAGGCGTACTTCCTAAACGATCGCATCAGTCTCTGTCCTATTAACAATTACCTGAGCGGTCTCATGTTAATCTACGATTTACGTATAACTAGGTGAGCTCAATTCCCAAATACAAAACCTACCTAGATCTCGCTGAAAGTCCCGGAAGATCATTCATGAGCCAACCTAGGAGCCCTATATTGGTATTTCCTAATCATACGCTAATTAAAACAGACGAGCAACGTAGCCGTAGCCATACCTACTGAGATGATAAATTCTATTAAGTTAACCTAACCATAAAGACATGGCTATCTAACGGATGAACATGGGGCTCGGTCGACCGAATAGCTGGGCTCGGTCGACCGAATGGTCTTTTTCCCCCAGATTACATCCCTGAACGTATCTCTCAGCGTTTCATCATACACAACGGATTAAACAGAAATTCGTAAAGCATTCATATAAACTAACATAGATACGCATTAATTAAAGCAAGTAGATTCATGAATAGAAACTAAGTGTATGACGTAGGTTATGGGATCCCCATAGACAAGGAGTCGCCACATCCCTAACGTCATAGCCTAGATCTACATCATCTAGCTATGATTAACTAATTCAAACGATAAAGCATAATTGGGAGGGATTAATTACTTAAAAGAAAGAAACAGAAAATAAAGGCTTACATATTGCAGCCCTTAAATTGCTGGAAACCCTCAAATTATTCTACATTGTATCAAAGTTGTATTATGAATTGTAAGATTAAAGAAAGAATGAAGGGATGATGGGATATCTTGGTGTATTTACAATTCCTCATAGCTGCTGCTTATATAGGAGTTTCTGCCGACTTATGAAGGATCTAGAAGGTAAATACGAAAAAATCCGAAAAGTGATCGAGCCGACATACTCGGTCGACCGAATGGATAGGCTCGGTCGACCGAGCCCTTTTTACACGTGTTAAACGCGTCTCTTTGTCTGACTTGTTCCCCACTGCACGCTTGCGTGTTGATCTGATTAATCTTTCATTTAATGCACCGATTTTCTTCCTCTATTATCTTGAGACCATTGATTGAATGACATTAATCCTCTCGATTTGTCGTGATCTGCAAAATCAGCATTTATCGCACAATACATCGATCTTTTAATAATAAAAATAGCTAAATACCAAATATCATATTAATAATCACTTAACATTAAATAATAAATATAAACATGTGATTTAATATGAAATATATATTATTAATCTCGATTTAAGGTCAACGTTGATGACTTTTACGGGTATAATTTGACCGTCATCAGAGAGCTGTCTACGTATCTAATTCAAGTGTAGAATCGGAATCAAGTCCCCCTCGTAGTTCAGGGCTTTCCTTTTTTATCTGTCGATCGTGATGATAACCTTCTCTCACATAATGGGGAGTTATCATCGGTTATCTTTGGACATTATCGGACGTGGGATCTACCCACGTCTGTAAACAGTTAAGTCGTTATTGACTTTGTCTTCGTCATGCTCATTCGATTATTCTGTCTAGAGACGTTTCTGCACAGAAAATGGTGGAGTTCTGCTTCTCTGACTATTCTTCCTAGTGATTTATCCTGGCTAGCGTCTGGTGAAGTCATGCCCTGCCAGTCCGTTTATTTTTATCATCTAATCTTTATAATGGGTCCGGCCTAGTTACAAATAATCCAATCCAATAGGCCTATATATCATCATTATTAATAGTAGTTTTTTCTTTGCTCATCGGTTATATGTATGTCATCCAATCAACGCAAAGTGAAAAGCAAAAGCAAAATCCTTTATGCTTTAGCTTTTTATTATATACTATATTTTTTCTCGTTTCGTACTAAATTTCCCCTGCCTACAGTAATACTCTGGTGAAGTCTGAGATGCAATCTTGTTTTAATTGAGTTATTTTTATTTTTATTTGATTTTGTTTGAGTGGAATTTTGATGATATTTATATTTTTCTTTTTTGCATCGGTGGAACACAATAATCAAGCTACAGCCTACAGTATCCTCTTTTTCTTTCTTTTTTTTCTTTTTTTTTTTTGGAAAATCAGATTAGAATATTTTCTTTGGCAAGTATGATAGACAAGAAATAGGTGGTTTTGAATTGATTGGATTTCTACCGTAAATATTGTTGTCTTTTCTTAGTCAAATGAAAAGCGGCGATTCTTGCATCAGACAATAGATTTTTCATTGTAATCTTTTCAAGCATTTTACAAAATTTCATTTATTTTTAAACTTTTTTTTTTTTCAAGTTTCCCTAGATTTTCTATCAAATGTTGTCATCATGCATAAGTTGGGAGAAAATTCTATTGCTTTAGATGTCATTGTCTATGATGATTATTACAATGTTCAGGAAGTTTTGCTTAAACTCCAATTATATTTTTTCCCTCTCGTTGTCCATTATCTGAAGTCGTACCATGGACTCTATTGCAAAGGCTTGGCTATAAAGTTTAGGATATATTTTTTTTTTTTACAAATGACATTAGTAGTATATTTTTACACCATTGATGCAATATTAGATTGACGTCTATGTTATTTTCGGATCCCGGTGATATTATAAGTTATTTTATCTCTTTAAATTTTTTTGCATTCAAAATATTCTGAAAATTCCTGAAAATACGTCACGAGTCCCAAAAGCAAGTGACCTACCGTCTCCGCGGCAACTTTGGATCACATATCAAAGTCCTTTCAAGTTCTGCAACTACGGGTGTTAATGGCACAATTATGATCAAATCTTGGTTTTCCGATCGACTGAAACAACTTGAGCATTCATGTTCTTCTCAAGGACGGAGGTGTGTAGAAATCTAGGGGGCTAAGCCCACGTGGACCAAAAAAAAATATTACATTAAAAAATATGTGTAGTCTAGCCGGATCTATAAAATATTTTTAATTCAGCTCACCCGACGAATTCGATATAGTCCATTAACCCATCCAATTTAAAATCTTGGCTCCGTCCTTGAATAATATTGAATTAATAATTGTATTTATTATTGTATTTATCTTGTATCTAGAAATATTTGAGGGCTAAGTTATAGACTACTATCAGTGCTTGTATTTGTATCGTTATTCAATCAATGAAATCTTAAGATTATTTACGACAATACTAAATATAACACATGACTTTTATGTGATAGTTATGATTTATCAACTATTGATTCACCATGGGTTGATGAAACTCGTTGCTTTCCATAGTTTTAATTTATCTTACCCACGACAATGAGTTACATTAAGAAACTAATTATTATAAAAAAAATATGCTATGCGTGTAGTAACGTATGACAGTGACACGTCGACATAAGTCATTTAAATGTAAAGTTTTTTATTTGAACAAAAATGTTAAAGTTTTTTTTTATGAAGGGAAAAATGTTAAAGTGTTTATTTTTTATTTTTTTATTTTTTATTTTTTTTAAGAGAAAACAAAAATGTTAAAGTTAAGACATGCCAACGGTGAGTGTTAATAAAAAATAATATATTAATTAATACTCCCTCCGTCTCACTTTGTGTGGGACTTTTGGGAACTCATAAAAAATAAGGAGACATCATTTAATGTCTTGTCTACTCATTAAAAACATAGCTCAATTACAATTACATCCTTTTGTGTTCTTCTACATTTTTCAATAAATTGTTATATGAGGTCATTTTAGACATTTAAGAGACAAATTTAATTCTAAACATTAGAAGTGGGACTAATTTTGGGACATCCCAAAAAGGAATAAGTCCCAAACAAAGTGAGACGGAGGGAGTATTTTTTTTGAAACACTAATATTATATGATATCTATAAAAGAAAAAGAAAAACATATAACTCTTTTTTGAGGAAAAAAACTTTTATTAAATAATATCCGCTAAACAAGTGGCCAGAACGTCAACAGGGGGTGAGCTACACCAAGATGTCTGAGTAGAAATTAACAAAGCATGTCAAGCTAACAGGTGGGCTGTGACATTCCCTACGCGCCGAACAAAAGCGAAAGAGACAACTATGAAACTACACAAAAGAGCCAAATAGTTTTGAACTAGGCACCCATGTGCCGTGAGATCCTCCACAGGGTTCCGAAGGCATGCCACGCATGCTAAACAATCGCTCTCTACAACTAGTTGCTGAAACCCCAATCGCCTCGCCTCTTCCAGGGCCAAAGAAATGGCCTTTAGCTCCAAGGATTCTATCGGGTCCCATGGGTCGAAATGATACGCAAAGGAATGCAGGACTACCCCTAGAGAGTCACGGAGACGATGCCAATACCACCCCCGCATCCGTAATCTACGCTTCCACATTACCCTTAATTACCCCTTCCGATGGTTTTACCCATTTGCCTGCCAGACGTGGACCCGAGGTCTGCGTTTGATAAAGTTTCATAGCCTCCCAATACTCAGTCGATGCTGCCAGAGAGCGGGCACACACCGCGAAAACATAAACAGCCTGGTCGTCAAACCGCAGAGCATCGTGCCTTCCAAATTTCCAACATAAGCCACACAAACCGCACAGTGTCCTGAACTCCCAGCTCCTCTAATAGGCGTAGAAAGAAATCCGCAAAGGAGGCCAAGAGAAGGCGCCTAAGAATCCCATATAATTAGACTATTTAAACACGTAATATATTGATTCTCCAAATTACTGAAATATTATTTGGATCACAGAAGACTATAAAATAAAGGAAAAATTAGGAAAAACTCCGATATCGGGGGATATAATTAGGTTTAAATCCACACTATTTATTTTAGTTGCAATAAGGACAAAATAGTTTCGTTTGGACTAAATTATCTTCGTTGGTGAACACGCTCTATTTGCTCTATTTTCATTCGGAAAAAAGAATCGAGAAGAATGACTTCGCAGCTCCAAACTCTTTTGATTGTTTGATCTGTTAGATATTTTTTCATAAATAAATATTTTGATTATCGTTTGCATACGAGTTGCCGTACGAATTAATGTTATCGCAACGAAACGGGGTTCGACCTGCATCAGTTCATGAAGGGATGTGCACTTTCGAATCCATGCTCCTTTTCAGATTCTGAATTTTGAACAGATTCACCTCTGCATGCGAATGGTGATAACCCTTACCCTTTCGTGTAGGAACACCTCAGTTCGAATTGGGGTTCCTTCAGCCTATAAATAGGCATACTATGCATAAGAATTTTACATAAGTCATACAGCATCATCAGAACCAATTTCTGGAGTGTTCTCGGGTTTGATTCAAATAAGTCACTGTTTGAATCAAACACCTCCATTGTATCCTGTGAGAGATTTTCGATTGATCCCTAAGTGACAATTGAGTGGGATGAAACATCTCTTAAAAGACAACGTTTTGCGTGCCTTAGAGATTTTCTGAGTCTGTCAAATTCTTAGCATCAAATTTCTAACAGTTTTAAGAGATGTCTTCGTTTAAGGATTTGACACTGAATGACTATGTGGCACAATCGATCCAAGCCATGAATCGGGATTTGGTTCGTCTTGATCGTTTTGATGGGCACAACTTTACTCGCTGGCAAGAGAAAATTTTGTTTTTCTTGACAGCAATCAAACTATCATACATTCTGAGTGATGAACTTGCACTAATTCCCGAGGAGAATGAGGATGATCCTGATGAACGGAAGAGGGAGTTGCAGGAACAAAGACAGAAGCGAAAGGATGACGACTTCCTGTGTAGGGGACACATTCTGAATGCTTTGTCAAACTCAATTTACAAGGACACAGGACAATCGAGACAGCAAAAGATTTATGGGTGGCGCTGGACAACAAGTATCGCATTGAAGAGGCAAGCAATCAAAAATTTTTGATTGGTAACTATTTCGACTTCAAAATGACTGATGGTAAGTCTGTTCTTACCCAAGTTCATGAATTACAATCCATTGTTGCTAATTTGAAAAATGCTGAGATTAACTTGCATGAACCATTCCAAGTTGGAGCAATTATTGCTAAACTGCCAATATCTTGGAATGGTTATAAAAAGAAACTTAAACATGATGAAACCAAGCATACCCTGGAATCCCTCATGCGTCATTTGCGTATTGAGGAAAACTCTAGAAAGAGAGAAAATACTGAACATGAGGCAGAAAAAGCCAACATGGTTGGGCCGCCAATCTGGAATCAAGAAGCGAAAAAACTCTGGACCAAAGAAGGATCATGCAGAATCCTCCAAGAAAAAGTTCAAGGGTGATTGTTTCTATTGTAAAAAACCTGGTCATACCGCCCGAGAATGCAGAGTTCGTATAAGAGACGAGAAGGCGAAGAGCGATAAAGGAAACAAAGATCATGTGAATGTTGCAGATGGTAACAATGATCATAACTTTGTTGCTGTTGTGGAAGAAGCCAGCTCGATTGGAGTTGAAAAAGGTTGGTGGCTGGATACCAGGGCTACAATTCATGTGAGCAATAACAAATCTGATTTCAAAACTTACATGGAATGCACCGATGGACGAGAGGTCACAATGGCAAATGATGTTCGTGCCAAAGTTGTTGGGATTGGAACGGTGGAAGTAAAATTCACTTCTGGAATAAATCTCACTTTGGCTGAAGTTCTTCATGTGCCTGAGATGACGAAGAATCTGATTTCTGGAGATCGCCTCAACAAGGCAGGGTTCAAGCTTGTTTATGAATCTGATAATTTAGTTGTATCTAAAAACAATATTTTTATTGGTAAAGGCTACTCTTGTAACGGGATGATTAAGATGAATGTAATAAAAAAATAACTTTGCTTATGTTGTTGATTCCTTATCATTATGGCATGCTAGATTAGGACACGTAAATTACAAGTCTATCAAATGCACAGTCTAGGCATTATTTCAAAATGCACATATGATAATGTTGATAAATGTGATATATGTGTTCAAGGTAAAATGACATGTAAACCGCATAAATTTGTAGAGCGCACATCTGAATTACTTGGTCTTATACACTCAGATGTTTCTGATTTGCATAGCAAAGTTTCACGACGAGGACATAAATATTCTGTGACCTTTATAGATGATTTCTCAAAATATGCTCATGTTTATTTGCTTAAAAGTAATGATGAAGTGTTAAGTAAATTTCTAATCTTTAAGGCTGAAGTTGAAAACCAATTGAACCGGAAAATTAAGGTTTTACGTTCTGATAGAGGTGGAGAATACCAAGTAACAAAATTAATAAAATTTTGTGAAGAAATGGTATTGTCCATGAGTTTACTCCACCGTATTCACCAGAATCGAATGGAGTGGCTGAACGGAAAAATCGAACCTTAATAGACATGGTAAATTGCATGTTAATTAGTTCTGGTTTATCAGATCAATGGTAGGGTGAAGCACTTTTAAGTGCTTGTTATATTCTTAATAGGATTCCCAAGAAAAAGATTAGTGAAACGCTTTATGAGTTGTGGTTTAATCGAAAACCTAATATTAGTCGTCTAAAGATTTGGGGGTGTATTGGTTATGTAAGAAAACCAAAACCACCCTTGGGAACCTAAAAGTGTAACTCGGATGCTTTTGTGGCGGATGCAAGTTCGGGTATTGGGCTGATTTATAGAGATTCGTTGGGGAATTGTGGCGGCCTTTTCTTTCCACGTTGATCCAGGTGACACTCCAGAGCTGTTGGAGATGTGTGTGATCTTATTGGCTCAAGCATAGGCAGATCAGCTGGGGCTCTCGTCTACGATCTTTGAGAGTGACTGTCTATCTTGTATCCAGGCCTTGTGTAACACCCCGATTTTTACGAAAAGGGCAATTTTGTCTTTTAATGATAATTGGGGTTTTATGTTTTTATTTAATTAAAATGATTAAATAAAGAAATAAGAAATTAGAATAAAAGGAAATATTCTGATTGGCCAACGTAAACGGGAATTAAAGGTGTCGGGGTATTTAAACGGGAGAATAGAATTGATCCTCACTTCTCCTTCAGTTCTTTTTTTTCTTTCTACGCTCTGAGACAGAAGAGGGCGCCTATTCCATCAAAAAGCTCACCCTAGGTTGAATTTTGGTGTTTGATCCGTGGCTCGTTTGTGCAGACGGCAGTAGAAGAAAAGGTTCGGAGGATCGCGGTGATTCTCCTGATACAAACGATTTGTGATTTCGTTCCGGTTCAAGGATTAAGGCTTGTTGGTGCTTCGAGGGCTTGGAATCGTAGAACCACGCAATCAAAAGGTAAAGTGGCTAGACTTCGTACTATTTTAGGGGCCCAATCAGTGAATTGGAGTTTTGTATGTTTATTACCTGTTTTACTGCTGTTTGGTGTATAAAAGGTGGAGTTGGGATTGGTTTTGGGGTGGAAATCGTACAGGGCTGTTCTGCAGTTTTCGTGCAGGATTTTGGGGTTATCCGTACGGATAGAAGGCTTGTCCGTACGGATAAGTCACTGGTTTGGGATTTTGGGGATTCAGTGAGTTATCCGGATGGTTGGGGCATTTATCCGTACGGATAGACTTGCCATCCGTACGGATAAGAGCCTGGTTGGGCAAAAGTTGGTTTGAGCTGTTTTGTGGTGTCAGCTCATGTCCGGGCTTTATAATCTGATCTTTAATCTTGAACTAAGTCTTGAAGGGAGTTCCCACGCGCATAGAACCCAACCTTACGGAGTTTTCACTAACCGTGATCGTTCGTAGGGGACCGTGCGGAGAGCCTTGACGGACTTAGTGCTTTGACGAGCTAGAGTTCGCCATTGTCTGTGTATGTGCTAGGAGGTTAGAGTCTAGTGGTCTAAGACCTTGAGTAGATGATAGGGGCCTTTTATGTGAATGAACTAGGTGGCTAGTTAAACACTTAATAAACTACATATGTGTTAGCTAAAAGATTAAATGCTTTGGGAGGCTTGCGTAAGGCACGTTTATACTCCGTCGATGTGTATATGGCCCGATGTGATGTGTGCCTTTGTGGTCATCCGGACTTCCACGAGAGTACATGCATAGGTCAGCGCACTATCGAACACAAGTTGTTCGTACTATTGCAGACGTAATTCTAGTAGGTCGTAATCGTAACCGGTGCGCGTAATTACCGGTCGTATGTGTCCTTGCCAACCTTAGCGTGACAAATAGCGAGCTAAGCTAGAAACCCTAGGGACCTCATGTTGTGCCATGAACGCAATGTGATAGGTAGCTAGGTTAATAACGGAAAAGTTAATAAAAGACGGCGACGCCTTCTTACTGGTTGAGTAGCTATGATAGTGCGGAACCTACTCATGTTACTGTGTACTTTGTACTCACCCGTTATTCCCCTGTGTTTTGTCCCTTCTTTCTTTTAGATGTGTATCCGGAGGATGACGAGACGGCTGAGGGTTATCCTGAGGACGAGGAATGAGTGGGATCTAAGCTCGGAGTCCAGTGGCTTCTTTGTAGTTTTGTTATCTTTCCTTTTATTTTATTTTTGTTAAGGGAGTTCCGAGGGTGTTGTACTTTAAGATTTGGATGATGTTCTTGGGTGATTAGTTTCTCTTTTGATTTCGGTTTTTGTAGAACAGTACTTGTAACTCTGGTTCGGTTTTTGGGAGACGTTTCAGTTGTTCGGTTTTTAATTTTAATTTCCGAGTTATCTTTTAGCTTCCGCGTCGTTTAGTATCTCTGATTATTGATGAGGCTGACGTGTATGCATTAAATTTTATTTATTGCTATGCGTGCCGAACGTACTTTTCCGGATAAGGACTCGGTATCCGGGAACGGGGCGTTACACCTTGTCTCGCTCATCGGATGACCTCTCTGTCTTGGGGTGTCTAGCTCGTGACTGTGTTTTAGCCTCAGCGTCCTTTGCGTCCGGTCAGTTTGCTTTTGTCAAACGGTCTGGTAATATCCCGGCGCTCCTTCTTCCTAGATATGGTGTTGCGCTGTGGGTTCTATTTTTTCTTGGGGTGTACATCTCCCACATGATGTAATCTCCGTCTCTTTAGCGGATTTGTCTTAATAAAAGTGTTGGTTTTCCTTATATATATATATATATATATATATATATATATATATATATATATATATATATATATATATATATATATATATCTGTGTGTATGTGTGTATTGATCGTATGGAATAATTTGGTTACCTAAATTCTCATGAATTCTATTTCTGACCTTTTTTCCCTAAAAAGGTTGGTAATCCTGCTAGGAATTTCCTTTCCAAAAAGGTTGATTGGAATCATCCTTTTGCATTAATCTTGTTAAGAAATTATTTTTATACCATTGAAAATCACTAAGTTTTTTACAGCGTAGATTTGAAAGTAGTTCAGTATTTCTTTCTTTTAATTTTGCTGGATCTCCAAGAAAATGTATTGAAATAGTATGTATTAGCGTGGATACAGCATCATGTAAAGGTTCTTGTTGATCGTCAAGAATCGATTTTGTTCTTCGTATTATTTTAGTGAATTAAGTATTTGGTCATGTTGTTCAGATGTTAAATAAAAATCCCACCATCCTTTTTCTATCTCCAAAAGCTTCTTCTTTTTTTCTTTTTTTTTCTATCTCCACTTATCTATATTTTTTCTCTCATACATTTTTTATATTAAATGTTAATAAAATTTTATAAACATATTTATTTTTTGTAAATAATATATTTTTAAAATCTACTCAATGAAAACAAAAAAAAAAATCTACTCAATGAAATCTATAAAATGAACCTAATATTGAATATAAAATAATGTACAGCGAAAAAAATAATTTTGTGTTGTTATTTTAAAATTGAAATTTTGTATACATTTTTTACACGTATTTATTTTGTATAAATTTTATGCTACTGAAATCTAGTCAATGAAATCAATAAAACGAGCGTAATATTGATGGTGATATGATTTATTAATCTTAACATCACATATTCCTTCATTTTTTTTTATTATAAAACCTTCATCTTTATTCATAACCACTCATTTAGATTTTCTGTTTATCCTCTTATCTTCCATTCTACCCACTCCTTCAGATTTTCCCCTTATCTTCTTATCTTCAATTCTCTCTATATATATACTAATCCCCTGGATATGGCTTAGTGGTGAGGAGTTGGGGTGTTATGATGACAGCCGGACACTAAGCTGGAGGTCAGCGGTTCGATTCCCGTAAAAGGGGTTGATTTCCGATTGATAACACCCTTCAGTGATGGGGAACCAGTGATGAGCATTAATTTTAACCCAACAAAAATAATTTGTAAAGACTCGAAACCGTGGGTAAACTAACCTTCTAACCAACAGTGTACCGGGTCGATTGCTAGCATAGCTACAGGATTACGAGGTCGAACCCAAGGGAAAAGTGTTTGTGAGTACCAAAGCAAACTTCAAACTTAGTCTAGGAAAATCGATGGTTGAAAAGGTTTATACAACTACAACGACATTAAAGCGATTAGCAACGAAGTTTAACTAAGGGAGAGGGACATAGCCGAACCATGATCCAAATAGCTAATTTCAACCCCAAAGATAGACAAAACCGGGAGTGTGCAATATGACAAAAGAACTCTTGCATTCAATTTCACGGGTGTGTGCTCCTAAATCCGATGTTAAGGTCTGAACAACTCTCATTTAACACCCTATGCCATGTTAACTACCATTCCCTTTAGAATATTCACTAACAAGACATGATACGCACTAGAGCCGCTTAAACGTTAAAACGAGTAACCTCACTTTGGGCCCGGGCTTAACAACTAAGCCGGGTCTACACCGCGATCCTAGAACCCCTTTTCCCACATCTCTCTATCTGAACAACTCTTTAGATTGATGTGTGTGACTTTGACCTAGGTAGCTAATCTAACCCAAATCCGTTATAACAAGTTCTAAGACGTGAAATATGCAAGATACAACAATAAAAAAAAACACTACCCACTCCCAATTTCATCACCCAAAGGGTGATTTCACCAAATTTCAAATGATTCGACTATGTTAAGTTTAGCTACACATTATAAAGCATGAAATAACAATCAAGGAAGAGATTAAAGCCATAAAACAAGAAAATAAGTGAAAATTGATTACCGAAAATGTAGAAATTCGATTTTACATCAAGCTCCTTCCACACCCATGTCACTTGGGAAGAAGAAGATGAACCAAAAGCTATGCAAAATCCAAGATTCTTCAACTAAAACTAAGCTAGACTATCATTAAACTAAGTAAATTTGAAGTAGAAATGAGTCTAAAGAGCCAAAAGGGAAGATTTCGAGCCGAGCTAAGAGTTACGGTTCTTAGAGAGGCGACCCCCCTTCAAAAACTGTGTAAAAATGTATATATAGGTGGGAAAAATCTGCAGAAAACGACTCCAAACGCGCGTTTGGAGGTCCCCAAACGCGCGTTTCAGCATCTAACTCTCGGTACGTAAAAAAAACAGTTCCAAACGCGCGTTTGAAATGTTCAAACGCGCGTTTGAGATTTTGCTGTTTTCTGGCTGCAGTAAAACCATGATATCTTCGCGTGTATAACTCCGATTTGAGTGATTCAAAATGCATTGGAAATCTCTTTCAATTATCTACAACTTTCATGAAGAGAACATGACCAGAAAATGCCTCCATCATAGGTCAAATTGATTTTGAACAGAACATAGAGTGAAGATACCAACTATTTTTCTTCCTTTTCTTCATTTTTCTTCTTCCTTGGCTCATTCTTGCACCTTGATCATACTTCTCATCATAAATCTTCGCCTTCCAGGTTCTCATGACACCTAGACCTTACAATCTCATGAACGAACAACACACACAAACGATTCCGGAGGGTAAAAGTGCTCGGGAATGGGTTAATATCACTAAAAAGAGGTAGTAGACCATCAAAGCGACGGATTTACTCCACGTGCTATAAACTCTCGATATTACCCGAAAACGGTCTAAAAACACAGAGAATGTGCTAAAAGTGGGATAAACGAGGGTGGAAAATGCACCGGAATCACGTAAAGTTGACTCCCATCAACCACCCCACACTTAGCCTTTGCTCGCCCTCGAGTAAATTAGGCGTTTTAAAACCAACCAAGAGATTCAAATTTGTGATGTAGGTGCTACTACTCACACTCTCGAGGTAACCACAAAGTAAGACACACGAACATATACACACCGGTATAACATTATCAAGAAAATTGAGTGTGTGTGGTGCCAAGCCAAAACCAAGTGCTCAAAATGATTGTCGGGGCTTGAATCCCAACCAAAATTCTACCAACCGTCTCATACCAACCACCCTCTCAACTAATCAAGGTCACTAAGTTTGGACACAATCGGGTAGGACTTGAAAGGTTATAACGTTAGGCTAGGGTAATTCCGGTTAATCGAAAAGGATAATTTGGGAACTGGAGAAAAAGAAGTACGAGTGAACTTAATCAACAAGTGTACCACCTTATTCTACCATACAAACCATCCAAACTCCTCTTTGATTAATTAAACACTTTGGGAACCCTAGGATGCCAACATACCTGAACTCATTGCCACACTCAACTATGTTTCAAGTGTCATGAGGCGAGATCAAATACATTAGCACCTATCTTACTATCCCAGCCCCAACATCATAAAGATCACTTCCGAACTCATTCCTTTGATTCCAACCCTTTATTTCAATCAACTCCAAACTTTTATTCAATGAGAGCTAATTCATTTTGAACTTTGATTGATCTCTCTCTTTTTTTTTTTAAAGAAAGAAGGAATTTCACAGATTTTTCTTTTCTATTTGGGCCAAACCCAAACACTAGGCCCAAATGAGCTCATCTTCTCCTTATAGCTCAAAACTGAGGAAACACCAACCCAACGTAAAACATCATTTCCCCCACCCCACACTTGCCTTAGCAAGTGTGGTCTAACAAAAGACTAGGTCCACTCGTAGGGTAAAAATGAAGGAAATGTGACCATAATTAAGGCTCAAGGTAGGTTTCTGACTAAGTAACAAAAACGGCTATAAAACGAATGGTGGTCAGACCATTCTGTCAAGGCTGAGAGGGGCTACGAAGGTCTAATGTTCGGGATAAGGCTTATTTGGCTTTGGTAGGGTCAAAGAGACGCCATGACCGTCATCCCGTATCCTACTTAGGTGAACCTTTCTATTTCGCCTCGAGACTAGTGGTATGAGAAGTGGTAGTAATCAAATTGTGCACAAAGCATAGCTTACGTGAAATTAATAGACTCTATTCTCAAGATAATATCAAACCGAAGCGTACACGTTCGGGGCCCTACTAAGGTGGCCACCACTCGAATGTGAAAATAACACACACAGCACGGTGTTGAAAACCCTTGAAAAATTTTAAAAAATTGCCCAAAATTGGCTCAAGCCCGGTCATAGGCTAAGCATACCACATATATAGCATATTTAACAACAAAAACAAGAAAACGGCTAAGTCTCCCACGCCACACTTAAACGAAACACTGTCCTCAGTGTGTGAGAGATAAAAAGAGTAAAAGACTTAGCTGTTTGACCAAAACCCGGCAGAAAGGCGCACTAGTATCCCACGTGACATCTTCTAGTAAGCTCCATCTCGAGTATCTAAAACCATAGAAACAAAAACCAAGGCAAACACATGCACGGGAAAAATCCACGTGCCAAAAGATGGTGATAGATACGAGATATATAAAAATAGAAGTCATGCCACAAACAAAGTATCAAAGCATATCAACCATACTAGACGGGAATTGCACTGGATGTAAAGATAATCAAAAGAAACACAGAGCATTCACGCATAAAATAAGGCCACAGAGGTTCATATAAAAACATCCCCGTCTATGTACAAAAGCCGGAACCAAAAGGAAATTCTCACCCCAACCTCTCTTTTAATACAAAACTCTCCCCTCTTGCACCCAAAGACCACTCCAAAAACATTATTACTACCAAAAAGGTGGGTTGCCTCCCTCAAGCGCCTTTGTTTTGTGTCGTTGGCTCGACGGGATGACTTATACAGTGCCATTTTTTTCAAAGTTATACTATTGGCACATGCGAGGAATGGTAGAAGTGCTTTGTTTAACGTCGTTAGCATCGACTTAATGGCACCAAACAGACTCATACCACAAAAGACTCAAGACAACGACCCGAACCACAAAGCATCACAACGCACCCAAACACATAGCATATCAATTATAAGTATATTCATGAGAGACACCGCGAGGAGGTTTTAAAGGGGTGGAGTTAACACATGGGGTACCTCTTCTAGCTCGTGAAGTTACCTCTTGCCAAACACTCAATATTTTCTTTTCTAGTTCCCGCTCCAGTTTCTCTTTAAGGTGCACATTGCTTAGGGTTCCCTTTTTCTTCAACTTGACTTTAAATCCAATTCCCGGGTCTATGACGAGTGGCTTATGGTCCGGATGAGACAATGATGGTGAGACGGGCGATCCCGGTTTATCCTTGGTCTTGATCTTCACTCCATCCACGATCTTTTGTGCATCCACCGTGTCTTCTATAGTTAACTCCATACCAACCTGTGAGTTAGTGGTAGCAGCAACACAAGCAAAAGTAGATTCGACAAAATGACAAGCAAGAGATTTAGACTTATAAACATTCAATGTCACGCTCTCCTTACCCACATGAAAAGTAATATCACCACTCTTCACATCTATGCTAGCATCACTCGTAGTCAAGAAAGGACGACCAAGCAAAATCGAAGTCTTAGAATCCATCGCCATGTCTAAGACGACAAAATCCACGGGAAAGGCAAATTTATCTATTTGCACAAGAACATCCTCCGCTACCCCCATAGGTGTCCTAACCGACCTATCCGCCATTTGTAAGGTCATCCCCGTGGGTTCTAGCTCACCCAACCCTAACTTTTCATACAAGGCCCTAGGCATTAAGCTCACAAAAGCTCCTAGGTCACACAACACATTTTCAATCACAGTATCGCCAATAGTAATAGGGATGGTGAACCCACCTCGATCTCTCATTTTCGGGGGTATCTTACTATCAAAAATCGCCGAACACTCTTCATTCAAACATACAAAACCTTCCATTTTACTCTTATCATTTAACAAGCCTTTTAAGACTTTACAATAAGCAGGCATGTTTGCAAGTGCTTCAAGAAGAGGAAAGTTCAAGTCAATCTTTCGCAAAATCTCAATAAATCGAGTTTGTGCTTTATTCAAGCAACTTTGTCTATGATTCTTAGGGGGATAAGGGAGAGTACTCAAATCAAAATCTTTTGAAGGAGGAGGGATCATACCTTTCTTACCTTTGGTGTGTGGGGAAGACGACTCTTTCATTGGCTCTTTCCCTTCTCTTCTAGTTGGTTCATCCTCTTTCACATCAATAACCACATAGTCTCCCCTAGCTTGCGCTTCTTTCCTCTCTACTTCCTTCTTCTTGACATACTCACCATGGTCTTCATCATCTTCAATCCCATCAATATCGCCATCCATGGCTCCCGCCTCGGTCTCAATAGGAGCTTTTCTAGCTTTATCTTCCCACAGGACTTTCTTCTCACCACTTGTCCTCAACACCTTGCCACTTCGAGTTAAGATGGCGCTTACATTTCTCGGATTCTTCTTGGTGTTACTAGGTAAGCCGCCCTTCAACTGTACATGTTCCACCACTTGACCAAATTGAGTTTCAAGATTTTTGATGGCGGACCCATGTTTGTAGTTCATCTCAACCATGTCCTTCTTTATTTCCGTAAAGTTTTTGTTCATTTGCTCCAATATGACATCGGTTGCACTCTTTTGAGGTATAGGTGCCAAAGGTGGAGGGTTTTGATAAGTGCTAGAGCCTTGTTGTTGATGTTGAGATTGTTGAGGATAGTATTGGGCTTGTTGGTTAGGCGCTTGATAAAATGAACTTTGATTTTGCGTATAAGCTTGGTTTTGGCCTTGGTCAAAATACCGGTTCCAATTATGCCCTTGATGGTTTTGACCCCAACCTTGATTATTATTTCTCCAAGAACCATCACTTTGTTGATCATAATTACCATCTTGCCCAAATAATTCACCTCATAACATTGAGAATTATCCACAACCGGTTGCTCGTTTTGTTGGCCTTGTTCGGCGCTTTGAAATTGATTTGTAACCGGATTGTAGCCCAAGTGCCCCGCACTCAGTTGCCCCGTGGCATACATGTTCATCATTTTCTTGGCTAGATCGGTTGGACTATCTTGTGACGAAAAACTAGCTTGTCCTTGCATTGAGGATCGTGGATATGACATATTTTGTGATTTGTGTGTCATCCCACAATCCTTAGCCGAATGTTGGCCTCCACATATTTGGAAAAGCCTTGCCTTTTCATTTTCTCTTTCAAGGTTCTCCAACCTTTGCTCCATCGTTTGCATCTTAGCTTGACATTGCTCATTTGTTTCCACTTCCTTCACTTCAACCAATCCCGGCTTTTTACTCCTTGGCCCTTTTCTACTTGAAGACACATATTGCTTTGAGGTCTCGGCAATTTTCTCGATTTGATTCATAGCCACCTCCGGTACCATCCTCATAATATCCCCATTACACGAGCATGCAAGGTCCCTTGGTGCACCGGCTCCAACCCTCGGAAAAATGCATGAACTACCTCAAAAGGTCTCAAGCCGTGCCCCGGGCACTCTCTCAATAATGCTTTAAATCTATCCCATGACTCATACAATTCTTCTCCTTCATAGGCATTAAACAAGATAATAGCCTCTTTCATGTCCAATGTCTTTGATGGCGGGTAATACTTGAATAGAAATGTCATAACCACGTCCTCCCAAGTGTGCAAAGAATCATGAGCCAATGAGTCATACCATGTCTTGGCTTGTTCCTTCAAGGCGAAGGGAAATAGCATAAGTTTAAGCGCTTCTTCACCGACTCCATTTATCTTGGTAATGTGCACAATTTGTAGGAAATGATCAATGAACATATGAGGATTTTCCATGGCAGTTCCCTTGAATATAGCATTGTCTCCCAGCAAATGTATGATATTTCTATTCAATTCCAAATTATTAGGGGCCACCGGTGGCATCCGAATTGGACTATGCCCCATGGTTGCCGTGGGAGCCATCACAAAGTCTCTACAAGTCAATCCGCCTTGATTTTGCTCTTGTTGACCGTTAAACCAATTGGGCATCGCATTTGCACCTTGGTTGTGAGCTTGATTTTGGTTATGTTGAAATTGATTCAACATCCATGCATTGAACTGTTGCATAACGAGGGGATCCATTTGATTCCCTTGGTCCTCATGTTGAACATTATGTTGTATTGGCCCATTCGCATTCACATAGTTATTTCCTTGTCCATTCCCACCTCCTTGTGCATTGTTGTTGACAAGGGGCATGTTTTGATTCAAGACCCCATTGTTGTCCCCCAAATTTCCTTCCAATCTTTGTTCACCGTTTTATGCCATAACGGATCCTTCTCCCAACTCACCCAAACTACTCTCTTCAAAGACCGGAATCGACTCCTCTACTTGATAACCTCTTCTTCTTTTACTATTTCTACGCCTTGCGTAAGCCTCAATCCCGTCTATGTATGGTTCGAGTGGTGTTTGAGATCTCCGGGTCATGCACTACAAAAAGCAAACAAAAAGAAAACAGTAAAATAAAACCTAGGCCCAAGCCTTCGGTTCACTTGCAAGATATCACAAATAGCACACAATTCCCCGGCAACGGCGCCATTTTTTGATGAGCATTAATTTTACCCCAACAAAAACAATTTGTAAAGACTCGAAACCGTGGGTAAACTAACTCTCTAACTGGCAGTGTACCGGGTCGATTGCTAGCATAGCTACAGGAGTACGAGGTCGAACCCAAGGGAAAAGTGTTTGTGAGTACCAAAGCAAACTTCAAACTTAGTCTAGGAAAATCGATGGTTGAAAAGGTTTATACAACTACAACGACATTAAAGCGATTAGCAACGAAGTTTAACTAAGGGAGAGGGACATAGCCGAACCATGATCCAAATAGCTAATTTCAACCCCAAGGATAGACAAAACCGGGAGTGTGCAACATGACAAAAGAACTCTTGCATTCAATTTCACGGATGCGTGCTCCTAAATCCGGTGTTAAGGTCTGAACAACTCTCATTTAACACCCTATGCCATGTTAACTACCCTTCCCTTTAGAAGAGTCACTAACAAGACATGATACGCACTAGAGCCGCTTAAACGTTAAAACGAGTAACCTCACTTTGGGCCCGGGCTTAACAACTAAGCCGGGTCTACGCCGCGATCCTAGAACCCCTTTTCCCACATCTCTCTATCTGAACAACTCTTTAGATTGATGTGTGTGACTTTGACCTAGGTAGCTAATCTAACCCAAATCCGTTATAACAAGTTCTAAGACGTGAAATATGCAAGATACAACAATAAAAAAAACACTACCCACTCCCAATTTCATCACCCAAAGGGTGATTTCACCAAATTTCACATGATTCGACTATGTTAAGTTTAGCTACACATTATAAAGCATGAAATAACAATCAAGGAAGAGATTAAAACCATAAAACAAGAAAATAAGTGAAATTGATTATGTAGAAATTCGAGTTTACATCAAGCTCCTTCCACACCCATGTCACTTGGGAAGAAGAAGAAGAACCAAAAGCTATGCAAAATCCAAGATTCTTCAACTAAAACTAAGCTAGACTATCATTAAACTAAGTAAATTTGAAGTAGAAATGAGTCTAAAGAGCCAAAAGGGAAGATTTCGAGCTGAGCTAAGAGTTAGGGTTCTTAGAGATGCGACCCCCCTTCAAAAACTGTGTAAAAATGTATATATAGGTGGGAAAAATCTGCAGAAAACGACTCCAAACGCGCGTTTTGAGGTCCCCAAACGCGCGTTTCAGCATCTAACTCTCTGTACGTAAAAAAAAACAGTTCCAAACGCGCGTTTGAAATGTTCAAACTCGCGTTTGAGATTTTGCTGTTTTTTGGCTGCAGTAAAACCATGATATTTTCGCGTGTATAACTCCGATTTGAGTGATTCAAAATGCGTTGGAAATATATTTCAATTATCTACAACTTTCATGAAGAGACCATGACAAGAAAATGCCTCCATAATAGGTCAAATTGCTTCTGAACAGAACATAGCGTGAAGATACCAACTATTTTTCTTCCTTTTCTTCATTTTTCTTCTTCCTTGGCTCATTCTTGCACCTTGATCATACTTATCATCATAAATCTTCGCTTTCCGGGTTCTCATGACACCTAGACCCTCCAATCTCATGAACGAACAACACACACAAACTATTCCGGAGGGTGAAAGTGCTCGGGAATGGGTTAATATCACTAAAAAGAGGTAGTAGACCATCAAAGCGACGGATTTACTCCCCGTGCTATAAACTCACGATATTACCCGAAAACGGTCTAAAAACACCGAGAATGTGCTAAAAGTGTGATAAACGAGGGTGGAAAATGCACCGGAATCACGTAAAGTTGACTCCCATCAACCAGCAAGCCCCTGACTCTAAGCTCTAGGTTACCTGATTAACCTCTCCCCACATTCCTGTGGGATCGGGGGTGGGGGGGCCCTCATGGTTAGGGTATAACCATTTTTTCTCTATATATACTATTTCACTCATTCAAAAATAATAATAATTTGTCCAACTCTTTCATACATACTCATTCAGTACATCTTCAATTGATTTTCGTAATTCATAATATGGATCACTACAATTTATCATTCTCTGATACTTGGTCAGTTGGAAACGATTTTACGAATGATGTTCCTAGTGGGGATAGTTGGTCAGTTGGAAACGATTTTACAAATGATGTTTCTACTGGGGAGAGCATCTCCTACGTCGTGCGTGATTATACAGCTGAATTTATGACTGACCAGGTTAGTTATTGTTGTTGTTATTATCCACATTTGTTACTTATTTTCATTTTAGGTTGTATAATATTGTGCTTATACATATTCTTCTTCTTTTTTATTATAGATATTGAAATTAGAACTGCCATGCTAGATTGGGTACGTAGAGTTGGTAATGAAAATGATTTTGTGATTGTCATAGATAAATCTAGTAGTATAAAGGGCGGCAAAATGCCAAGATGCATTCTTATTTGTGGAAATGGAGGATTGTACAAACCGCCACCCGAAAGGCATACAATGAAAAGGGATACTGGAACGAATAAATGTGGTTGCCCATTTAAGCTTCAAGGTGTAGCACAACCTCCAGACTGTGTGATGTGGGGTTTGAAGGTTGTTAATCGTTCTCATAACCATGAAGTAGCTGAAAGTTTAGAGGGTTTTGAGTATCCTTCACGGCTGACCGCAACCCATAAGCAATTAGTGCGTGACATGTCCAATAGCACTGCTTCTCGAGAAATTCTTAGTGTTATGAAACAACAAGATCCGTCAATTACTACGGGAATTAGGAGTATTTACAATGTCAAGGCATTGTATAAGTAAGAGCTGTTGGGGGTTTATCTGAAGCTGGGTACGTCTTAAGAGAATTAAATGATAAATATTACATGTACGACTATCTAACAAATGAACACACTAGTGAGATCACAAATATTGTTTGGGTTCATCCTACAAGCCTAGAGCTATCTGTCAATTTTTCGTCGATGTTAATTATTGACGCCATGTACAAGACTAATGAGTATGGGACACCGCTCTTAGAGATTGTGGGTATCACATCCACAATGAAAACTTACTCTTTTATGTTTGCATATTTGAGTAATGAGACGAAATAGCGAATGACATGGGCATTGGATACGTTAAATAGATGGATGGTCAGAAGAGGAGCAGCGTTGCCATCAGTGGTTGTTTCAGATAGGGATCTAGCGCTTCTTGGTGCCATTGGAGAATGTTTCCCCTTCACACATCACATCCTTTGTAATTGGCATATAAATCAGTGCGTAATGAAGAAGTGCAGGCCTATGCTTGGTACGAGATGGAAAGAATTTGACAATGCATGACACTCGGTTATTCATTTGGCCAACACTGAACTTTTACAAGATGAAGTACACGTCAATATTACACATTTGCATTTGTACAATATGATAGGTGCTAAAAATTTCTGCAAAATTTTCATGGAATTATATCAGTTTAATTTACATATATTATGTGAGAAAAATATTCGGTTAATGTATCACCTTAGTAAATTCACAATACCAAATGATGTGGAAGAATGAATTATAATAACACAACCGACTGATTTGATATTTACTAGTCGATTAATATTTGACCGTGTCTGAAATCATTCATGTTGAAATTTACTGATTGTCGTAACAAAAAAAAAAAAGAAATTTAGTGATTGTACCCTGAAAAAAAAAAATTAGAGATTGAACATTTAACTTGTTACTCTCAAAAAAAAAAAAAAAAAACAACAACAACAACAACAACAACAACAACAACAAAAAAAAAAAAAAGCAAAAAGGTAATCAGGACCTTCATGACTAGCAAATGTATGCACAACCCGTCAGATGCCCTAGAACTTACAACCGAGGGATACTCTAACGCTCATATCATTAATATTATAGATGAGTTTATATTAAATGAGAATTTTTATATAGTGAGCCATCATGGGCTGCCGTTAGTGCACATTCAAGTAATGGAACAAGTTTCGCTGAGCGGTTACGAGGCCATCATGGTGAAGACATGAAGAAACCATGGCTTGTTGGGAAACGTCTGGAATGCCCATTAATAGAATGTAACGGTTGTCGACGACTTGCGACATGTCGGATATAAGAGATCGACGGCGACATGCGTGAAATCGACTATCAAAGAGAATGACGACATGCACCATGTCGTTTATATGAGACCAGTAGCGACTTGCACCACGTCGGCCAGATGCTGCATAAAGGTGATATGTGCTACGCTAGAGATGGATAAAGACATCGTACATCCCCAGTTTTTGAACGAGTTTTTTAGGACCCACGATGCACCAACTTGGCTTGATAGGTGCCTTAAAAAAGACATGCTCAAGAAGGATAATATCGAGTTCTGGAGGTTCCTCTTTCGGGAATTAATCTTAAGCATATGGTACTGGCGCAATGAAGAATTTCACAATGAAGATCGGCATAGACCCCCGAAGACAGTTTTTATATCCCAAGCTATACTGAAAGCACGTGAACTTCATCTAGCGTGGTGCAAATAAGATTTCAATTTATTTCTTTGCTTCTTGTATAGTTTTTGATTTGTTTCGTTTCCGAACGGTTGTACAATTTTATGTAATTAATATAAATATCTTCTTTTAAAAAAAAAAAAGAGATGGATAATGCTGAAGTCCAGACCTTTAGTTGATAATGGAGCCCAATAATGAATGGGTCCAGTTTGGCTCATATCCCAATATGGCCTTATGCTCATAGTTGTGTCTACTGAGTGTCATGTATAAGATAACCAATCTCACCCACACGAAATGCCTATTAACCTGAGTTGGGATATAAATCGTTGGTTAGTTATGCTCACATGTAACGTGGCATGATCTGAGAGGCTAGACCCAACTGTTTTTGAGATGATTACATATGCAGTCTGTAGTTTTTGAATTTCAAAACGCCGGTTATGCTGTCGAGGCACCGTCTTCTCGAAAGTCACAATTGTTCGGAAGAGTTGCATGCCAAGCATTATCTATTCAATCATTTGAATCGGGATCCTGGTCTGATGAGAATGTTTCTGAGAGTCTATCGTCGAAGAAGAGATTGAATTCCCCGAATTTGATGTAGCGAGAGCCACAGAAGGAGAATTTCCCAATTCAGCCCATATGCCGAGACAACTTTATTCTCATATTTGTATATGAAGAATATCACATGTACGGTGACTGATCTCGTCATGTTAATATCTCTGTACTTTTTATTTTTACTTCAATATTCTGTACCTTTTAATATGAGTTTATGGGAATATTGATATAACGGTATAATTTCTGAAAATTCTATTCCAGTCTTGTCTGTAGGCTTTACATTGAAACATTAATAACAACTACATGATTTCAAAGATATGATTATATTTACCGACCGGTCTGTAGGGAATACCATATTTGAATTTCAATATGCACCGCTCTCCGCTGGCCACTGTCACACGAATATAAATACAAATAACATATTATATATAGTATATATATATATATATATATATATATATATATATATATATATATATATATATATAACTCTATTTAATAAGTAAAATATTCTTGGAAAAAAGGACAAGTAAAATATTGTTTTTAAATTGTCATCTTCTCTCTTCTCCAAATTTCTTAGCCTGCAGAAAAACAGAGCTTTGCAGGCTAGCACTCCTGGAACAAGAAACACATAAAGCGTGTTCACCATTTTCAAAATCGGAGTTTTTACTTTTCCGTTTATTGTATGGAGCCGTTAACGAGCCCATTGTTTCATCACAGAAGAAAGCCTTCTGTTTTGAGTACCAGTAATGGCCTGTCATTCTCAGGCAAAGACGACTATGGAGACCTTTTGTCTGGCGGTAATAAGAAGACCAAGTTCAGGAGAGGAGTGGCTGTGGAAGACTATGGCGAGATTTTCGGCGGTGGTGTAGCTGGTGGTGGTCGTGGTTCTTCGATTCCGGTCCTTGACCTTTCGGACCTTGATAGAGCGAACGGGTCGGGTGAGTACCGGAGCTCCAATGAAGGTCAGCTGGATTATTCCAGAATTTTTGGAGGATTTGACGTTGGTGGTGGTGATACTGCCGCCGGAGGCGTACCCCCGTATGAGGAGTTGTTTGGTAAAGTTCAAAAATCCAAACAGGACAAAGCTAAACTTCGGTTAGTCAATTCCTTCTTCTTTTTTGAAATAAATTTAAAGGCGTTGCTTTACTTTAATTTTTCATTTTTGACCAACTGAGATCGGCATTTCCCAAATGGAGCTTTTACAGCATATTGTATAGTTTTCATTCTGCTTTTCTTATATGAACTTGATTCTCTTGCGAAAAATAAGAAGGGAAAATTTAGTTTTGAGCTGCTTCTTGAATTCTATATGATTTGTTTAGGGCAACAGCAGACTTAGGAGGATCACCAATGAAGAATCCTGATAATGGCGGTGGGGGCTTATCTGATGCACCAAGCCAATTTTGTGATGGTGCAAAACAGGTGAATGTGTCCTATCATAAAACCAGCCAACCAAGTAAAGATGGTTCAAATGGGACCACACACATTGCTCAACTTAATGCTGTCTCGGGGTTTACGCGCTTTGTCCACAGAGATACTCATCAAGATCATGATAATGGAATACAACCGAAAGCATCTGTGATTAATGATAAGAGGAATGCCATTGATGAACTTTCTGATGTAAAATCCGGAAGGAGGGCCAAGTGGAAGGCCGAGAAGGAGCAGAACGCCCGACAGGCTTCAGAACATATATCAAATGGAAAAGATGACACTAACAGTAATATGTCTGAGGTGAATACGAGATTATTTCATTCCGGCGAGGTAGGCACCGAATCACTTAAAGTTGCACCGCCTTCAAGCTCTCCGATTGATCAATCGCAATCTCGTCCCAATGGAAAGCTGTTTTATTCAGGTGAACTGGATCTTAAATCAAGGCCATCCAAAGTCCCACTGCCTTCAAGCTCTTCAGATCAGCTTAATGATAATAAGGTGCCTCTAAACCAGTCAAAATCTTTTGCTTTTGGTTCTAAGGTTGATTCTCCGGAAAAGGATAAAGGTGGCTATTTTAGCCCTTCTGATGAGGAACTGGATGTAGATTCGGCTGCTGCTATTTCTGCTGCTGCTTTGAAGAAAGCTGTTCAGCAGGCCCAAGAAAGCATTAGACTGGCAAAGGAGATAATGGAAAGGAAACGTGACCGAATGAAAACGCGTTCTAGGAGTGCCTTGAAAGTAAAGGATGTAAAGGAGACCAAACATGATCAACACGTTATCAGTGTTGCTGAGAAGAACATGAAGGATGTAAAGGAGATCAAACATGATCAACACGTTATCAGTGTTGCTGAGAAGAACATAAAGGATGCATTTGATGTTTTGGACACCAAAGTGCAAGTTCACACAGAATATGATCAGAAAAATGTGGGTGGAAATGTTAAAGTCGCTTCAGCAGTCAAAGACGGTGAGGCCATGGTAGTAAACAGGAATGTTGAGGTACAAAAGCCAGTGGAAAATGCTGAAGCAGTTGAAGGAGGAGGAATGTCTGTGTGGATTACTCAAGTGCTAAACAATGGGAAGAACAAATTGGCAGCTTTTGCATCTCAGCTAGCCGAGAACAAGAATAATACTAGTGTACCTGAAAAGAGTGAGAAAGTAGAGGATGCAGAATTGACAAAAGCTGCGGTAACGACCTTGGAAACGAAAAACCGTGAGACAATGGATAATGTTTCAAGTGTTCTTCGCCCAAAAGCTGCTGAGAGAGAGCCAAGTACAACAGATTCAGATACCTGTATATCCAACTCAGATGCGTCTGTGAAAGACAATAACTTGAAAGCCCAAGTACTCGACAAATTTGAAGAAGGGGGAAAGTCTGGGGAGAAACTTGACTGTCAAGTAACTATAGATGGCATAAAGCTTGAGTCTGAAAATTTTGAAAAAGATCATCCAGTTATAGAAACTCCAGAACTTGTAGGGAGTATTGATGAAGGCAACATGGTATTCAAATTAGAAAAGGATGTTGAAATACATAACGTTGTAAGTGGATTTGAAGAAATTGGGAGCAGAATAGATGCAGTTGATACCGGGAGAAATTTGGGCGAATTTTGTCAAGTGGTAGACAATGATGGCAAGCCAAATACAGCAAATGGAAAGGAAACCGATGACAAGAAACTGGAAGATGTAGCTGAGATTTGGTCGGAGTGCTACAGTCAGCAAGAAACTGATGAGCAGATGCCAATACATACTCATAATGAAGCAGTGAACCAGATTTTTACAGAGGAAGAATGTTCCAGTGAAGGACTCAATCAGAGAACTCCAAACAAGCATCAATATGAAGCAAACGATCTTGGGCACAGAGATGCTGTTGAGAACCAGGAAATAGATGTAGAAGAGGAGCTTAAAGATAATGACTGTGCTGATGGAGAAATGGATGAAGGCAGAGAGGGTTGCAAGACCGGTGCTTGGCCTGAGTATGCAAACGATAATCATCTCAACAGCCCTTTTGATTCACATGACAGCGATAATATAAACATGCCAAGTGAAAAATCTGAGCCATGTGGACACTCAATGAATTCCTACAATGAACAAGTAAGTGAGCTAGAAGATTGCGGTTTTGTCAAGGATAATTACTTAACTGGGGATGAGGAGCAAGCATGTGAACTAGATGGCAGAAACAGTGAAGAGAATGCTGATATTGAGTTTGAAGAGAATGAGAATCTAGTAGAACAAGAAGTTGAAGAGGCATTCGGATTCAAGGAAAGCAAATTATGTGAAACGTCTTACTTGAGAAACAATGAAGGTGATGATCTTGTGCGTGAAGTGGATGAGGAGCAAGTAGAACAAGCAGTTGAAGATGCATTCAGGTCAAAGAAAAGTGAATTTTACGAAGAATCGTACTTGGATGTAAATAATGAGGAAGGAGATGTTCTACAGACCTCAGAGAGAGAAAATGAAGCAATTGATGATAATGAATGTGAAGTGGATGAGAAGGAAGTAGAACAAGCTGTTGAAGAGGCATTCGGGTTAAAGCAAAAGAAATTGCATGACACGTATAACATTGATCAAAGCAGTGTCCACGGAGATGTTATGGAAGCCATAGTCAAACATGTCTCTGAGGTCTTTGCTTCTACTGGAAAGAGAGATAATGTTGGTGCTGCAACCGCTTCCGATGAAGAGAGTATCTGTGAAGAAGAACTTCCTACAGATGTGAATTTACTTCGAATAAATGCCTTCATTCACAATGACTCAGAAGAGCATGGCATTGATAGTGATAGTGACAAAGATAAGTCAATCCCTGAAACGTCTATGCCTAATATTGAGATTATTGATGTGAGGACAAGAATTTCATTCAAGAAGAGGATGATCACCCTAATTCTGTAGCTGGCTCTGAGAACACTACTGCAGTTCACGAAAGTGATGTATGTGTTGATAATATTATGGAAGATGTTGATGATGCCGCCAGAGAGGATGGTGAAAAGGCCAGTAACGTAGAAGATCATCAAGAAGTAGATATGGTTCAGAAACGCGAGGAACCGAATTTGGCTATGCCCAATGACAGTGAAGGGTGTCAGGAACATTTGGAAACTGATTCAGTAATGGAAACAGGCCAAAAAACGGAAGATAACTTGGCCTTAAACAGAACCAAGAGGGAAAGCGGTGAAACCAGGGAAGCTGTACAAAAAGAAACAGAACGAAGCAATTTTAATAACGATTATCTTAAGAAAATTGAGATGGCTATGAGAGAGAGAGAACGTCAGAATAGAATAGCTGTCGAGAGAGCAATACGTGAAGCACGTGAGAGGGCATTTGCTGAAGCCCGTGAAAGGGCTGAGCGGGCTTCTGTGGAGAAGGCTAATGCTGAGGCTCGACAAAGGGCTAATGCTGCAGCACGGAAAAGCTTGGGAAGTTGGCTTCTGGAACAAAAGTTTCAACTGATTCCAAGCTTAAAGCAGAACGTTCTGCAGTAGAGAGGGCTACTGCAGAGGCTCGTGAACGTGCTCTTGAAAAAGCAATGTCCCAGAAAACTAACAGTGAGGCCAGAGCACCGGGAGGAAAAGTTGGGGCCGGAAAGTCTCCTAGTGTTTCCCCTGTGAGTCTTTTATTATTCATCTTTAAAAATAGTGAATATCATGTTTGGCTTCCAAATATATGACAGATGACATTCCTGCAGGATTCCGAAAGCTCGGGTGAAAGCAACAACGAATCTGCCCAGAGACGGAAAGCAAGGTTGGAGAGGCATCAAAGGATAATGGAACGAGCGGTACACATTCAGGACCAATTTTTATGCACTATTTGTCTAGATGGCCCTTTCTGACCGTGACAAATCTTGATGCTGTTTTTTTCAGGCAAATGCCCTTGCAGAGAAGAATATGCGTGATGTTCTTGCTCAGAGAGAGCAAAATGAGAGAAATGTAATCGTCTTTGCATGAAGATCAACTTCTTTTGTAATTTATTTTTTCATTTCTCACAAGTTCATTATGGAATTTGAATTGCAGAGGATAGCAGAAACTCTAGATGCTGAAATCAAGAGATGGTCTAACGGAAAGGAGGGGAACTTGCGTGCACTACTTTCCACTCTGCAATATGTATGCTTGCTGCATATTACGGTTTATGTTATAGAAACTTTGGCATTTGAAAGCTTTCTTATATGTTGTTCACCTGTTGGGCAGATCCTAGGGGCAAACAGTGGTTGGCAACCAATAACATTGACAGAGATGTTAACAACTAGTGCTGTGAAGAAGGCTTACAGAAAGGCAACACTTTATGTTCATCCTGACAAGTTACAGCAAAGGGGTGCAAGCATTCATCAGAAGTACATATGCGAGAAAGTTTTCGATCTTCTGCAGGTCTGTAAATTATATACATTTATTATTGAATCCCATCAATTAATTTGTTCTTACAAACTTAAATTAATGTGGGTTGGTCTATTGTTTGATTAACAGGCAGCGTGGAGCAAGTTCAACTCAGAAGAAAGGTAAAAAAAAAAAACAATGACTTGGGGAGCCAGTATGACAAGCATTTGAACTGTAAAAGCGTCAAGTTCTTGAAAATGCTGGAAAAAGTAACTGTCCATTTCTTTGTAGAAAAAAAAGAGTTTACTGGGGTAGGTAAGGTTGAGAGTCACGTAGAGGTATGTATGTGGTGGGTGCAGCTGTAAATAATAATTTATTACTAACATTTTGTTGAAGTTGTTGCATTCATCGACAATGGAAACAGGTATTGACTATTTTGTCATGTGGAAATTAATTAATCGTATAATATTTTATTTGATATGTCCCTATCTATTTGTCGTGTTGGTAAAACTTGAAAAAGATACTTTCCATTTTGTAGCTGAAATTGAACCATTTTATGGACAAATAATAGCCGTCTGTTTAAATACCGAGAATGACAGGTCTATACATCATTTGGTGTACATAAAACACACATAAAATGATCTGAGCCACTCATTTTAAATAAAACCCTTACAAAGCAAATACACCTTCTGAAAGAAGGGCAATGCAACTACTATCACGATCGTGTCGTGACATGAGCGACAAAATACACTTCCGAACCTCGGATTATAGCGGGACTATATTATGATCACTGAGTCTTTACATAATGATCAACAATATTGCAAATGTGTTTTGTGGGTAGTAACATTTCTCTAGAACATGATTTTGATCTTATAAGTATAAACAGCATCGAAAAGTATGTCATACTTAGAAGGGTGACATACTCTAACTGTCTTCCTGATAAATTTTCAATCATAGGACCATCTTGTGTTATCTTTGGTAATAAGTTATACAAAAATAATATTTAAAACATCAAGTTTTGATACATTTCCAATCATAGGACCATCTTGTGCACCGTAGAGGACCCGAGCTCGAAAGCGAGAACGTATGAGTGAGAGGAAGACCTCAATTTTCCTTATTCTAATAGGTTTGAATAATTATTAATGCATGCATGTGTTGGAAGATATTGTTAATTATGTTTTATTAATTACCTAAGGCTATGTATTTTTTTCCAACTACTAGAGTAGTTTGCACATGTTTTCCATTACTAGGTAAATATTTTCGGTTGTCAAGCCATGATCCCATGATTCCTATTTTATAGGAAGTGGACTAGTGACTAGTGGGTTTCTATTTGTATATATATGTTTGATCCATCAATAAAATTCTTAAGTTTTCCTAAAAACTATCTTTTCCATAAAAGTTATCAGTGGTATCAGAGCCATATTCTCAACCGTAGTTGGAGAAAAGATCCATGGCCGAAACAAGTTTTGTTCAGGCTTTCATCCCAAAGTTTGATGGACAACATTATGATCACTGGAGCATGTTGATGGAGAACTTCATGCGTTCTAAGGACTACTGGACCATCATTGAGCAAAGAGTGGTTGAACCAGCAGGAAATCCACCCCAAACTGAGGCTCAGAGAGCAGATTTTGAGAGCAAAAAACTCAAAGATCTGAAGGCCAAGAACTATATGTTTCAAGCAATAGATAGAGCGATCTTGGAGACCATTCTCAGCAAGGAGTCATCAAAGGATATATGGGATTCAATGAAGAGGAAGTACCAAGGAAACGCCAGAGTGAAGAGATCACAGCTACAGGCCTTAAGAAGAGATTTTGAAACCTTACAAATGAAGGAAAATGAATCTGTCTCAACTTATTGTGCTAGAACCATGGAAATCTGCAATAAAATGAGATTTCTTGGTGAAAAGATGGAGGATGTAGCAGTTGTGGAGAAATTTTTGAGGTCACTAATCTCAAAATTTGATTATGTGGTATGCTCCATTGAGGAGTCAAAAGACATTGATGCTTTGTCTCTTGATGAATTGCAAAGCTCTTTGCAAGTTCATGAACAGAAGATGAAGAGAGGATCAGCAGCATCCAATGAAGAGCAGGCCTTGAAGACCACTGCCTATAATAGCAATTATAAAGGCAGGGGTAGAGGCAGAGGAAGAGGTAGAGGGAGAACTACCAGAGATTCTGACAGCAGGGATAACCCTCAGGCATCCAAGAATGGAGAGGGTAGAGGTACTGCAAGCAAAAAGAATGTTGAATGCTTTAGGTGTCACAAACTTGGACACTACCGGTCAGAATGCTACACCAAATTGCCAGCAGACAAGGAGAAAAGGACTCAGCATAGTCACTTTGCTGACAAAGAGGAAGATGAGACCCCGCTGATGACTACTCAGCATGAGCAGACTTCAGCACCCCAAGTATGGTATGTTGATACATGATGCACTAATCACATGTGTGGTAATAAGGCATCATTCTCTTATTTAGTGAATCTTATCATTCAAAGGTGAAGTTTGGAGATAATTCCTCGGTCAGTGTTAAGGGAAAAGGAAATATATGCATCAGAACCAAAAATGGGACATCTGAAACCATTTCTAGTGTCTTATATGTTCCTGATCTGAAGTGCAATCTGTTAAGTGTTGGACAGTTGCAGGAAAAAGGATATGTGAAGAATAATGAGTGTGAAATTAAGGATCCAAGCAAGGGAATCATTGCTAAAGTTCCCATGAATGCCAACAGATTGTTTCCTTTGGAGATTAAGGAGCCACAAACATATCTTATGGCAGAATTGAAAGATGCATCTTGGTTATGGCATTACAGATATGGACATCTCAATTCTGGTGGTTTGAAAACACTTCAGCAGAAGGAAATGGTTAAAGGACTTCCACAAATTCAAACTCCTCAGCAGATTTGGGAAGAATGCACTAAAGGAAAGCAACACAAGCATCCTTTCCCGAAAGGAAAGTCTTGGAGGGCAAAGCAAGTGTTGGAACTCATCCATTCTGATTTGTGTGGACCAATCAACCCATCATCTAATGGAGGTAAAAGGTAATTCATCACATTTACTGATGATTTATCTAGAAAAACTTGGGTTGAATTCTTCCAAGAAAAACCTGAAGCCCTGAATGCATTAGAGAGCTTCAAACTGTTAAGAGAAAAGAAGACAGGTCAGTATATCAAGAGTCTGAGAACAGACAGATGAGGAGAATTTTTCTTAGCAGAGTTTGAAGATTTTTGTACCAGTAATGGAATCAGAAGGGAATTGACAGCAACCTATACACCACAACAAAATGGTGTATCTGAGAGAAAGAATATGACTATTCTGGATATGGTAAGAAGCATGTTGGCCTATGGAAATGTGCCTACAAGATTCTAGCCAGAGGCAGTAAGTTGGAGTGTGCACATTTTGAACAGATGCCCAACATTTTCTGTTCAAGAAATGACACCAGAAGAAGCATGGTGCTCAATCAAACCATCTGTAAGTCACTTTAAGATTTTTGGATGCATTGCTTATGCTCATATTCCAGATGCAAACATGAAGAAACTCAGTGATAAAAGGGAGCAATGTGTGTTCTTGGGGATCAGTGAAAAGTCCAAGGCATACAAGTTGTTTAATCCTATAACCAAAAAGATATTGATCAGCAGAGATGTGGTGTTTGATGAACTAAACACCTGGGATTGAGAAGCAAACAATGCTCAGTTCCATCCAATCCAGAATGTAATAGATGAAGAGCCTACTGAGGACCGGTAGAGTCAGGATCAGCAGACTCAGGGTCAGCAGACTCAAGACACTGAATTGACAGCAGCAGCTAAGGGTTCAGCAGACCCAAGTTCAGCAGACTCAAGTAATGAGATAGCAGCTGAGGGTTCAGCAGACAGACCTCAGAGAACTAGAAAAAGGCCGGGCCGGATGACGATTTTGAGGTAACAGGTTTACCACAGTCAGAGGAGGCCACTTACTATGCTCTATTTGCTAGTGATGATCCAATCACTTATGGCGAAGCAGCAAAAGACAGAAAATAGAGGCAGTCTATGGATGAAGAAATCACAGCCATTGAAAGGAATCAGACTTGGAGTCTTACAGATCTACCAAAAGGACACAAGACTATTGGTGTCAAGTGGATCTATAAGACAAAATTGAATAAAGATGGCAAAGTCAGCAAATAAAAGGCTAGACTAGTAGCCAAAGGATACAAGCAAGAGTATGGGATTGACTACAATGAAGTGTTTGCCCTAGTAGCCAGAATGGAGACTATCAGACTTGTGCTATCTTTGGCAGCACAGAATCAGTGGAAAGTACATCAAATGGATGTAAAATCAGTTTTTTTGAATGGTCAGCTGGAAGAAGAAGTATATGTGGATCAGCCACAGGGTTATGTGAAGATTGGAGCAGAAAACAAAGTGTATAGACTTAGCAAAACCTTATATGGACTCAAGCAAGCCCCAAGGGCTTGGTACAGTTGTATTGATACATATTTTGTGAAGGCAGGTTTCACAAGGTGTTCATACGAACCTACCTTGTATGTAAAAGTTAACAGCAATGGAAGGATACTGATTGCTTGTTTGTATGTGGATGATCTTATCTTTACCAGCAGTGAACTCAGCATGATAACAGAGTTCAAGAAGGCAATGAAGACCAAATTTAGCATGACATGCATGGGACTAATGCAATACTTCTTAAGCATTAAGGTTAAGCAGACTGAGTCAAGTATACTCGTCTCTCAAAAGAAGTATGTGACTGAAATACTTAGCAGGTTTGGAATGAAGGATAGCAATCCAGCACTCAAACTCTGTGAAACAAGTGTGAAACTTAGCAAAGAAGGAACAGATGGTAAGGTGAATTCCACATTGTACAAGCAGATGATAGGGTTTCTTTTATACTTGACAGCAACAAGACCTGACATTATGCATGCTGTAAGTGTGGCAAACAGATACATGGAGTCACCCTCATCAGACCACTTAAACTATGTGAAAAGGATTCTAAGATACTTGAATGGAACCATCAATCTTGGAATCAGGTATGGTTCAGCTGAGAAGGCTCAGCTGACTGGATACTCTGACAGTGATTATGCAGGAGACATTGATGACGGGAAGAGTACTTCGGGTTTTGTGTTTATGTATGGAAGAAGTACTATCAATTGGTCATCAAAGAAGCAACCAATAGTCACTTTGTCCACAACTGAAGCAGAGTTTGTTGCAGCAACACACTGTTCATGTCAGCTAATATGGTTAAGGAGGATGCTGGAAGTTCTAGGTCAAGTTCAGCAGCCTGAGAATATTATGTACTGTGACAACAGTTCAACTATCAAGCTATCCAAGAACCCTGTGTTAAACAACAGAAGCAAGCACATAGATGTGAAGTATCACTTTCTGAGAAACCTATGTGAAGAAGGGACCATTGAGTTGCAGCATTGCATGAGTGAAGATCAAATAGCTGATATTATGACTAAAGGACTCAAGAGGGATCAATTTTTGAAGCTCAGAGGCGAGCTGGGCATGTGTGAAGTAATCTGAACTGCCGGCTCAGATTAAGGGAAGGAATGTTGGAAGATATTATGAATTATGTTTTAATTATTACCTAATACTATGTAAGCCATGTTTATTTCCCACTACTAGAGTAGTTTGCACATGTTTTCCATTACTAGGTAGTTATTTTCGGTTATCAAACCATGATCCTATGATTTCTATTTTATAGGAAGTGGACTAGTGAGTAGTTGGTTTCTATTTGTATATATATGTTTGATCCATCAATGTAATTCTTAAGTTTTCCTAAAAACTATCTATTCTATAAAAGTTATCAGCATGGGCAAATCCCTTGTTGGAATATACTAATGACAAATTGTCAAACATTTGGCACATGATGTCTCATCATGTCAGTAGCAGCATCGACATAGACAGTCGTGGATCACGACTTGTATTATTATTGAGACGCTACGAAAAAAATATCTTGAACGAAAAGCATTGAGTTATATTTTATGGAAATCTGATTATATTAATTAGAGGTGTTGAATCTCTATCTACAAAAGTCACCAACATTTTGATAGATTACTGGTTGCAACCACATTATCATCATCATCATCATCATCATCATCATCATCATCATCATCATATGACAATTCCATCCTTAATTGTCGCGTTTTTCATTACCACAGTGATCCCAGATTTTATGTAAAATCCTTCTTCTGCCCTATCTGCTTCTTCAACCCCCTGTAATATAACATTCAAGGCATGCATTAAATCCCCTGGATATGGCCTAGTGGTGAGGAGCGGGGTGTTATAATGACAGCCGGACCCTAAGCTGGAGGTCAGCGGTTTGATTCCCGTAAAAGGGGTTGATTTCCGATTGATAACACCCTTCAGTGATGGGGAACCAGCAAGCCCCTGACTCTGAGCTCTAGGTTACCTGATTAACCTCTCCCCACATTCCTGTGGGATCAGGGGTGGGTGGGAGGCCCCTCATGGTTAGGTTATAACCATTTTTTTCAAGGCATGCATCAACCTTGTTAGATATATATAAAAGGAAATTCTCACAAGTATTGCAAATAAATCAGAGACATTACTTACGTCCTTATTTGCAATAACGACATCTTTCCCTATCTTCGCGTTCTTGTCAAGTATACAATTTCTACAATGCAAGGCCACGAAACAAAAAAACTTGTCAGCAAATTAACAACTCTTTACTCTAAAGAATGAAGTTTGAAATGAAAGAAATTAGAGACTCATGGCTTTTTTTTTTTCATCACTTTACCTAATTCTGGTGTTCTGTCCAACACCAATGGGGACCTTTCCCTGTGCCAGTAAGGATGCAATTTCTGACTCGGTTTGATAGTAGTCCGCTCCCATCATCATCGTATCCTGAAATCAATACAGATATAAATGTGTCATTTAAGCCTGAGAAATCAGTGGATTATATGGTTATTTAAGCCTAACAAATCTGCTTACCTCAAGCACAACACCATAGTCTAAGCGTGATCGAATTCCAACTATTGAGTGCTTGACACTGCTTTCTCGAAGAAAGCAACCATGGGAAATTATGGAATCCACAATCTGAAAGAAGAACAGTATATATATATATAAATGTTTCATTAGATAGGCATGAATATGAAGCTTTAAGCAGATTATGTTTAATCTTTACAGTTATACCTTGCTTTTTTCAACTTTTGTAGGAGGCAAGAACCGCGGAGATGTATAGAAAGGAGCCTTCGGGTCGTTCAAGTCAAACTTCGGTGGCTGTTTGTTAAAACAACATTTAGTAGATGAAGAATTAGTGAAGTATAATGGGAGAAATATGACAATCACCTGCTCTGCCAGGGCCAAATTGGCATCAAAAAACGACTTCATTGTCCCGATGTCCTCCCAGTATTCATTGAAAAGGTATCCCTGAGAGGGGAAAATCATCAGACTAATTGCCTGTGTCCTATTCACACACAGACCTACGAAAATCAAATTGAAACAAAATATAAAGGCCAAACCTGAACATTGTGATTCTTCACAGCTGAAGGGATAATCTCAGAACCAAAGTCATTGCAAGAAGGGCATGTCCACCTTAGAAGCTTCAGTAAGACCTCTGTTTTGAAGACGTAAACACCCATCGATGCAATATAAGGATATTTAGCTGCCTCCATCTTTGAAATTCCAAGAACAGAAGTGTCAACTTGCTGCAATATAAAGTAAAAGGACTTGCAGTTAAATATTAGGAGCTAAAAGGATTAATAACCAAACGGCTTGTGAAACATTATAAAGCTAGTGATCACATAAAAACCCGATTTACAAGGAGCAAGGTTCATTAAACTCAAATACCATTGCTTTCAATGCAGGGCCTTTTGGTTTCTCGGCGAACTGGATGATACGCCCTGTCCCATCAATTTTCATCAAACCAAAATCCGAAGCTCGACTGTCCACAAGGAAAGAAAAAATTACGAAAGTCTACATATCAGTTTGTGATCACTGCTAAAAAGTGCAACAAACGAGAGAGCGATCTTAATGGTTTCTTCAAATCATCCTACAAAATCTTCTACGTAAGTGGAAAAGGCGACATAAATTTTCCCTTCTCTAGTATTTTGACAAATGGTAAGAAGATCAATAAAATAAATAACCAACCTATCATCCATGGGAATACAAGACACTGTGATATCAGCATCAGTGTCAATATGTTTCTGCAAGAATATTTCAATGCCAATATGAGCTCTTAAACAAAGGATATATTACATACAACATCTGTATGCCATGAATTAATACCTGAACAAGGTCCATGTAATCCATTCGGTAAAGATGATCACCAGACAAAATCAGTATGTGTTCGACGTTTTTGTTCTTTGCATCCTACAAAGATTTTCATAATTTCAGTATTTCTTCCATTATTTGTCACTCACAATAGAAATTGTTTATGGATACACACCTCAAACACCCACGTGAACTGCCGAACTGCATCTGCAGTGCCTTGGAACCACTTTTTTCCAGCTTCCCCTGGAGTTTGAGTGGCAGCAAGAACCTGGATTCCATAAATACAAGACTTTTATAAGACAATATGGCCACTTCTGTATAAATCCGATCGCTTTACTTTCGAATGCATTCAACCTTTTTTCTATAAACAAATCCTTACATGTTTGAAAACAGAAATTACTATTACAGACAAACATAACACTTTTAATCAATTTGTAACTATATTATGCTTCAATGCACGGTTCGAATCAATAGAAACCTTACCTCGACAAATCCATCGCCGAAGTTTATACCATTTCCAAAACTGTAAGTCCTAGCAAGATGGCGGTTTAGTGAGAATGAATTGAACTGTGTCAGGATAAAAATTTTGCGTATGCCACTGTTAATGCAATTGCTCATTGGCACATCTATTAGCCGGTAGCAACCTCCTATAGGCACCTGAATACCAATCAATGATTACAAAAAAAAATCCCAATTCATCAGCATAACCAAATCCAATTGATCAATCACAAAATTATCACACTGTAAATTGTCTGTAAAGGTGTTTGAGAGAATGCTTGAGAGAATTAAAGGTGTTTCCTTACCGCTGGTTTTGCTCTTCTGCTAGTAAGAGGAAACAGGCGAGTTCCAGCGCCGCCACCCAAGATGATTGCAGCTACAGTTTTGGGATCTGCTGTTTTTTGCTCTTCAAAAAGTGGAACCTCCCATGTCTAATATCAACGTATAAGCATAACAACAGTAACATGCACAATAATAATAATAATCAAAACGACTCCAATTGGATTGGATGAATGCTGCATTGTTAAAATCGCCGTTGAATTGAATCCAATAAATAAATAAGTTAACTCATATGCATGTGATTTTGAACTCACCACGACTTGTTGGTTGATGTCTTGAGTGAAAACAGAGGAAATGACTCCAGGCTTAATCTTTCTGTCCCTGTTTCTACTCTTCAAAATCCCACTTAATTTGGTCCCAATATTCTTACTTTTAAACATCCCACTAATCTTTTCCCCATAAAAACCTCTGTTTTCATTTGAACCAACATGTCTGATCGTCAATGCATGCCCATTGCGATCCATAATTGCGATACCAGAGTCCATGTTAACGATCAGAAACAACAGTACTTCAAATGTGATGAATGCATAAACCAGAGACTCTGAAAAAACAACAACTATCGCTTTAAATACGGGATCACGAAACTGTGAAAGATTGTAGAGAGAGATAGCGGAGGAGTGATTCCTATTTTCATGTTGAATTCTGGGGGTGGAGTTTGAAACAGTCAAGGAAGAGTGTGAAAGATCTTTTAAGAAAGTAGCTGGCACAGCCCAGTTAGTGAGGGTGTGGGTTTTCGAGGATCCCTTCGTGAATCCCAAATTTCGAGATCTGCTACCGTTTTCGTGGACCTAGAAAATCAGTTCAGTGTTTAAAACCCCGCTAGTTCCAACTGATTTATGGATTTATTATTATTATTATTATTATTCTTCTTCTTATTATTATTATTGTTATTATTATTATTATTATTATTAAAATGACCTTTGATGGTTATTAATGTAAGGTAGTAAAAACAAAAGGGTGAGTATATAATAAATGAGGGGTAAAAGGTATAAAATGTAATAAATTCTTCATTGATTTTCTAAATTGACTTACATATGTGACAAAACTAAAAAGTTAAACGGATTTACATTTTAGGACGGTTGTAGTATATATATTTCATCTGTCCATTTTGTTTGTCTACGTTTTATTTTGATAGTGGCTGACTGGCTGGCATAGCACAACAGCTCACTCCCAGTGAGTGAGGCGTGGTTTTCGAGGATCCCGTGGTGAATCCCAAGTTTCAAGATCCGTTACCGTTTTAGTTGTGGACCCTTTTTTCTCGGTAAAATCAGTCCAGTGTACAAAATCCTGCTAATTCCAACTGATTTATGGATATATTATATAACACAACAGCTCGCTCCCTGTGAGTGAGGGCGTGGTTTTCGAGGATCCCGTGGTGAATCCCAAGTTTCGAGATCCGCTACCGTTTAAGTTGTGGACCCTCTTTTCTCAGTAAAATCAATTTAGTGTATAAAATCCACCTAGTTCCAACTGATTTATGGATTTATTTTAAGGACTACCATTATTATTACTATATATCATTATTTCATTTTAATACTATGAAAGGAAGGAATGATCCGTTTAACGGACGTGAAAATTTAAACTCTAATGATAAGGGCTAATCAATGACCTTGATACATATCCATTCTAAAAAATGATCTTGATACATATCAATCAATCGATACTTTCATATAATACAACTGGAGCAAATTCTTTTCCCCTACCCCGACTGAGGAGTGGATTTACGACAATGTCGCTGGCAGCAACAAAGAATGGCCCTACAGATTTCGCGAAATGGTTTACAGTCTATGGTATTGGAGGAATCATATATACCATGGATATAACACTTGTTACCCACCGATTAGTGTTTTGCTTTCTAAAATGGAAATTAGAGTTAGAAATTTACGTTTGGCTTGGGACTTGAATTTTTTGTAAATTTGATGGTGGAGTTCCACTTTACTCTTCAATAAAATAAAGCTCGTTTCAAAAAAAATAAAAAAATAAAATAAAATACAACAATGATACGTTTGTGTAACATTCCATATATTCAAAAAAGGGTAAAAATATCCTTTTCGTGTGTGTGTAAAATTAGCATATTTAATTATGTTTCCATGGCAAGTTGGAACTGCTGCCTGTGAAGTACCAAAGAGAATCTTCACTTTATCTTCCAATCCAATCCTTGGTTTTCAAATTAGAATAGAAAATTTGATCTTGTACCGCGACTCAAGAATCATTTGATTCAAGTTTTTCTCCATCAGTTAATGTACGAAAATCACCCTCTTTTTGGAATCTTCAGGTTTCGTAATTTGTAATCATCTTAGACTTAATTCCTGTTGTTTCGAAGCATTTAAGAATTGTTAATATAAGTATAGAATGCTTGGTGTGTAGGTTTGGCTGAAATTCATCAAGTTATATTTTAATTAGGGAGTTTTGGCTTCAAAATCAAGGTAAGCGGGTCTTTGTATTGAAATATAATGTTTTATAATCTTTGGTTAGTAGTTTGGTACTGTTTTGGCGCGATTATATAGATTGCGTTTCAATGCTGTGGTGTGTCTTGGGACAACAATAACATGATATTTGCAGACTTTATGGCTGTTTTCGAATGTTTGGCGCCTGCCAAAAATGTTTGGCGCACACAAAACATGACCACAGACCGTACAGGCTATTTTGAGCAATTTGGTGCCGTCTAAGACCGAGCAGAACCAAAAACAGAATGATATGCTAGTTTTGACTCGGGCCAAACCGCGGGCCAAATTCTCTTTTGTGTAGAATTGAGTTTTAAGGCTTAGCTTAGGGTTGGACCTTTCTTATATGATATAAACGACTTGAAATAACTTGACATAGTCATGAACAAGCTTATGATGCGTTTAGTTCTGACGCCATATGGATTATGTGACGAGATGAAGTACAGGACTGTCAGAAGATTAGAATTGGCCTTGTGCTTTGATGAATTAGGATTCATCGTTGTCTGTGTATATGCTAGGTTTTTGCTAGAGTTTAAGGGTCTAAGTTGAGGAGTAGAGTTGTTAGGTGAGGATTTTCTTGAACGAACTTATGTGGCTAGTTAATGATAAATAACATACATACTTGTTTATATAAAAGAATAAGCACCTCGAGTTTCATGGTAAGGCATGGTACAATATCGCAATGTGACGATGATCAAAAAAATTTGACAACCTCTGGAGATCACAATGATGATAAGGAAAAGTGGACAACCTTCGCCGATCACACGCTAACGAGACGACCTCCCGGGTCCACTAGAGCGACTCTCTAGTGGATTGCAACCAGTTGTTCTTAATGCATGACTAAGCATAATGCCCTTGAGGCCTTGGTGTAACAAATATAAGCTAAGCTAGAAACCAATATGAAACTCACAACGTGTTATGAGACATGAAGTGATACCTTTGACGAAATGTCAATTTAATGAAGATAATCCTTTAAGAATGTTGCCTTTACTTTCTAAGCGTTATAGAGCATGTTGTTCAATAGTTTCTACCTTTAATAAGTACTCAGTGTACTTACCCCCTTTGTATTTCTTGTATGTTTTCTCTTCCCGAGAAGATATTCAGGAGGTTGGTGATGTGTTTTTTGAGGACGAGTGAGCTCGTTGATATTGCTTGGAGATATTTGGCAATCATTATAACCATGTTGTTGCATATGAGACCTTGTTCTTTTATTTATGTTAAGACCTATTGTATCCATATTCCTGGTTTGTATTGTAAGATTTGTAAACTATTAGTACTTGGCTTGTAAAACTAGTATGTTCGGTTTGTAAGACTTCGTACTTTGGATTTGGTTCGTAAACCTTGTTTTTGTATGTTGCAATAGATATTTCCCTTTAACTTTGGCAGCATTGTTACTCGTTTTTAGATCTTGACATTAATTACCCGAGTCTATTTAGCTTCCGCGTCGCTTTATATTTGATATAATGATGTAGGACTTGCGTATAATATTAAATTTATTTAATGTTATACGTGGCGGGGGTTCTTTTCCGGATAAGCACTCGGTATCCGGGAACGATGAGTCATATTTTGTTAAGAATGAATAGAATAAAATAGAATAGAATATAACAAATTAATACAACATGAATGTAATGAAATAAAATAAAATAAACTCATTTTAAAAAAAAGAAATCAAATAAACTTATTTCAACATTGCGCTTAAATTGTGAAAGAATGGAATGTAACAAATTCCACAATAAGTGACACATCGAATGATAAGCAGGGCAGGGTAGCGGTTAAGGTTAGGTGGGTGGGGTAGGGTAAAGTGTGTAAGGTAGGATAAAGTACATGGGTAGAGTTATGAGGTGTGTGGTAGCCCTACCGCACCACTCACCTTATCCCACCCAACACCACAACACCACTTTACCCAACCCGCCCTATCATACTCTACCCACACCTCATTACCTATCACACACCCTTTCATTACCTTACCTCTCCCTACCTATTTACCCACTATACCTACCCTACCTCTCCAGCCCAACCTACCCTACCACCCACCTATCCAAACTTACCTCACTCTACCCAGCCCACCATACCACATCTAACCTTACCACATACCACCATACCACATCTAACCTTACCTTACCACCTAACCTACCCTGTCATTTCTCACCACCCACATTACCCTACCACATACACTACTATACCCGACCATACCCTATCTCATCTCACCTACCCCACCCTACTCCGCCCGTCATAGCTTATAACTCCACTCTATCCTACCCCACCACCCACCCTACTTCACCATATCCCATCTCACCACCCACTCTACCATACATTTCTTTTATCCACCACCCATGTGTTTTGTCATTTTTCATTCCATTACATCCTATTCTATGAATTTTTAGATGTAATAAAATTGGTCGTTGAACCTTATAATCTATGAATTTCATTACCTTATAATCTTACACAAACATTGGAATGAAATGAAAAACTATTCCATTCCATTCCATTTGTAAGAAACAAGCCATTAATGATATGTTTCGTTTTCTCTTATACGGAACAAATTTCTCGGTATACGTCATTTAAACTTAATTAAAAAAACACATCAGTCTAATGTCTTGTCACTTATCAAAAATATTGCACAAGCTTTAAATAAAAAGGTCAATACTAAAAAAACACAAAAGATTGAAAAACAACGCCAACATTTTGGCTGTGCCGATGTGGTACAACAATTGCAATTTTAAGAGCACTTGCATCAAATACTTGTAATTAATTATTCATTTTAAAAACTTTCAACATTACATTTTTAGTTTGCACAATCTCTATCCAAGATGAAATAAATCAGATTCTCTATTCTGAGAGTATCTGAATGAATGTGGTACATCATATAATTAAGCTCACTAGTATTTTCTAATTGATATTCCTTTTATCACTGGCCTAACGTTATAACCATTCAAGTCCTGCATGACCTTATAGTTATCCTTGATTAGACCTCGATTAGTGCAGATGCTTATGAAGTATAAGCCTATGGTGTAACAACAATAGTCATGCATTTATAATCTGAGCCGATTGATTGTGATAAATGATTGCGAAACTATGCGCACATACAATCTGTTTTCATGATAAGATAATGTTTAATTCGACTTTATTTGCTCGTTTACTAGCCTTACCCCTCGAATGTGATGATTCCCCATATGATTGCAATGTTGACTCTGTATTCTATTTTCGATCGCTTTATTTGCTCGAGGGCGAGCAAACGCCAAGTGGTGAGTAGATGAAGATATTCAACTTTGCTTGCATTTCTTATATGATTTTACCCATGTTTATGGCTTATTTGATGCATTTTCAGAGTAGTTTGATTGATTTATGATGTATTTCCACCATTACTTTCACTTTGAGGTCAAGGGCAATTAATCTAAGAATCTTGTCCTTTTTTGGTTAATTATTGCATATTTCATAGCCTATTTTATCTTGCGGGAGTTATGCACTGTATTTTTGTTGATATTTGCAGGATATAGGTGGATTTTGAACCCGGGAGAAGAGGCATTGATGTTGGAAAGATGATTGTGAGAGGTGGAAGCATATACCCGGAGCTAGGAGTTGAAACTGATCAAGAATCTTCGATGTTTTTCACCCAACTGTCACTTAATCTGCAATTTCATCCCTCTTAGAGGCATTTTATGGACAAGTCGTAATCATAAAAGTTGTAAGTAATTGAATGAGCTTTCCACTCAACTTGAATCACTCAAATCGGAGCTCTACTCACAAAGATATCGCCGAGTTACTGAAGATTTACCAATGATGTGGCATTCAACAACCTTAGGCGCACACTTGGAAGAGTAAAGGCGTGCGCCCGAACTCGCAAATCGCGGATTTAAGCCTATAAATTCAGTTTTTGAGCAACTTTTGAAGAGATATGATACCATAGTTGAATGTTTTTCCCCTTAGACCCCTAGGCAACGGATTTTTACTCTTTTCTTCTTGCAATTTCATCGTTATTTTCACTTTTTCATGGAACAATTATTGGATTGCAACAATTTTTCGATTGTTCTTGACGTGATAGGTAAATATTTTTGCACTTTTTTCCGATTGACAATTCAGATTTCTTTTCATTCATGTCTTTTCCATTTTATTCAAATTTCAATTGTGATTATACCTTAATTATGAGTAGCTAAATTTTATTATAGTCGAGTTATGTGATGGTTTATGAAATCGATGGCTTGAATGATTATTTAAGGATAGGTTGTGCGTAAAAATTAATTCTTTTGAACTATTGTGTCCCAAAACTTAATTTTAATGCTTGAATTAAATTGATCACTTGATTCACGAATTTACATAATCTTTATAGATGTGTGTTGCGAGAGAGTGTGGGAAAAAAGAGCTTTGGGATCACCATGCATGAACTAGTCGAGTTGTTCGAGCTTGTTCCTTGAGTGAGGTTTTTCTTGTTAAGCCGTGAATTCGGTGGACACGGAGCATCTCTCAGTTCTTAATCATGTTAGGTCAGTTAAAAACCGAACATATAGGACTTAGTTTGTGGTATCAGCGCTTGAGGACCATTTCAGGAGATTGCACCCACAAACATGTGTACTAGTACAATTGGTTGGTTGATCGGGAAAAGCCTAATCCTAGTGATTCGGTAGACACCGAGAGTAGTCTACATGATCATAATTTGACTATTGCTTTATTTTTATTTTATTTTAATCTCGTTCTATTATTAGTTTATACTAGAACTTTCCATGAAATTGTTGACCTGAACTAGATACGAAAGTGACTGTGATACTTGATCGATTCCTCCTGGGATACGACTTTGCTCGGCGTTGTAGTACAACCGACCCGGTACCCTGCCGGTGAAGGTTGGTTCTATAATTTGGCCATCCTTTATCTTATTGTGTGCATATCGTAGCTCAATTTCATGCAACAACCATGGGAGAATCTATAAGAGCTGCACTTCGTGTGGTGTGTATTGAATAGAAAGTCCTGTTCAAGGCATTTTTTACTTTCCGATTGTAATTTGCAACTTCATGCTTAGTGTGATTCTAATTGAGCTAGTTTTCGCGAAGGTCTTTGCTTGGATTGTTTGTTTAACTTTGGGATTCTCCGATTTCATGGAAAACAAAAAAGCAACGTACAAATTCTCGGTTTTCTGTTAAGGCAAAATATTGTTCCATGGTGATCACCACTCGTGAAGAAAATTGGTTGAAAGGCTAACTTTTGGATTTATAAATTCAAGATTCTTGGCCGATCGAATTGTATTGTGATAGTCAAGCTACGTACCTTGCATACTGCGGCTAATCCGGTGTTTCACGAACACACTAAACATATTAAAATAGATTGTCATTTTGCATGGTGAAATACAACTTGGTCATATCTCTCCATCTTATATATCTGCATCTGTGCAACTATATGATATTTTCACCAAAGCACTTGGATAACGTCAACACGAGTTTATTATACGCTTGCTGGACGTTTGAAATTTCGCACACCGCTCTCACTTGTGGCGTGGTGGTGGTATTAAGATAGATTAGGAATAGTTGTGATTAGCATTATTTTCTGCATATGATTATATTGTCATTATTCTAGACTATTCGATATTAGTGTGACTAGTGTGATTGTAGGGTGAATACGAGTTTATTTTAGAATATTCGATATTTGATATTAGTGTGTCATCGATTAGCCTTATTTTCTGCATATGATTATAGGCATCATTTGAGATATATGTTGTAATTGTTACTACTATATATTTGTACGTCCATCACAAGGAAAAAACAAGCTTTACCTTATTTTCTTAACAACAACTAACATTTATCGTGTAATCCACATAATATGCAGATGTCAATAGAATTTTAGTTCACTAGATTCCAGTATCAGACAAATGAGAAATTAATACCCACAATTAGTGTCATTGAAGTTAGAGATAAGTGTTGAAGCCTTGATCAATTAGTCATTCATCACATTGCTTAAGTAGAGAGTGTTTTCCACTATTTAACAGTGAAGTAGGACGTGATAGATTGCACCTCAAGGGTTCAAGCACATTTGTGCGAGGAAAATGATATAATGGCTCGCGGTTCACTACACACGTGCGGTCGTTGTTTGGTTGGCTTGGTGCGTTATATCTTTAGGTCACAAATTTTTTAAATTGCGGCAAAAATTCTAGCTCGAATAAATTCGATTCGACGAAATTTTTTATCGTACAAATATTGCAAGTAGATTTTTTTGAGTGTAGTGGATTATATTTAGTGACATGAATTGTATATGAGCATTCATACTATATCTTTTACATAGTAGTGTTGTATATGATGAAAGAAAGTAAGGATATGTGGCTGCAATGCATTAGACTTGATACAACGGTTGCACCATAATATGTCTCTGATTTGACACAATTCGGTTAGATCCTCTTCAGAGTTGGATGTATAGTGTTCATATGAGGTCCATGGACCCCCACCGAACGAATTTTTTTATTTCTTTATATGTATATATAAAAAAATTTAGAGAATATTAGGTTTTAGTCCACTTTCCGCCCTGTATATAAATTTTAATCCAGTTTTATAATTTTTTTTTGTTGATTTAAGGACAAAACATTTTCCTTCGGACTATTTTACCCTCTCTTTTAATCCCTAACCCCATTCGAAAATCCCATCTCCCAATCGAAAACCTTCATTCTTCGATTTCTCCTCAGTTTCGCTCAGAAAGAAAATCAATGAAACAATATTCTTAGCTCGTTCCTCGATTTCTCCTGGTGCAATTCATCATCAAGGCCGCTGCTAATTTCTGTAGGGAAATATCCTTAATTTTCTTCTATTTCTCTCGTTTGCTCATTCTCCGACTTCGCTTTTTTTTTTTTTTAATTTTTTTTTTTATATGAGATAAGGTTTTAGGTATTGTAAATTTCTAATGATACTTGAATTCCTTGATTAAATTGTAAAGGCCAAACTTATTTTTATCAGCAGGTGGTATTATCGATGTATCGTGCAATTCTTATTTTATTTGAATGAAATTGTGGCATATACGGGATGATTAATGCTACTCTAGTTTTGTATCATCTTTGTGAATGATCATTTGTTCTTGATGATTTCTATACCTACCCCCAAACTTATGGGCAATATGAATTTATTTTGTATAATAGGTTTCGTTCATAAATCATCTCATCTTTTCTTGTAATATGGGTGTGTCTATTTTAAATTTTAATGAGTTTTTCACTGTAATTGTGCATATAAAGAGTGGGAATGAGGGAGGTGCTAGTGAATGTCATGGTTTTGAGTCTTTCCGAAAGACTTACATTATATGAACTGTTGAAGGAGAGGTTTTAGTGAAAAAAAATTGTGCTCTTATTTTAATCTTTGATGTTTTTAGACTTTCAGTGGTCTCATTTATTTTATTACTTGGGTAATTAAAATGATAAAGTAGAGATGAAAACTTCTGTTTGTAGAGTTTGTTGTGGTTGATAATATTGGTGATCCCATAGTTTAATGGTTGGTTTAAGGATGCATCTATGATGTTTTAAATAAGATTGATTGTGTTGTTCACTTGGTTCATATCATTAAGCTTTCTAATACACTAGTTTGGGGGTGTTACTGTGAATATCTCTATGTGTTGTGAGATTTTCAGCCAAATATACGCCAAGAATAAGGCTGAAAATTAGATTTTGGAGCAGAAAACCAAGTGTTTCAAGCTTGAAAAAATTCAAATACTTTTATTGACTTCATGTTTTTACCTCCTTCTACTTTGTTCAAATATACAGAAAGATGCAATGTTGCAATGTTTTTGTTCCAAAAAAGAATCGGTTGTAGTGTGCTTCAAACCCCCTCCCTTATATTGGGAAGCATACTAATGATGATATTTCAGTCATTAATGGATAAGAAATGCAATGTATATTTGTTTTCTGTGGTTATTAGTATTGAAAAGTGTTTTGAGAAGTTGAAGAGGAAAACAGAATTGGTTGTGTTACTGTGATGATAAGGTGTTACCGTGTTACTGTATTACTGTTAATATCGCTATGTATTCTTCGTAAAAGGTGTTATTGCAGGCATATGGTGTCTTTTATTTGGTTTTAATCTTTCCTTGCATTCCACTATTTGTTGTGGTGTGGTTTTGGCCTAGGTGATTGAAGGTTGTTGATTCAAATGGTGAGGCAATGTTGGTGTTTTTTTGTCTTTAGAAAAATGGAGGAGCCCAAATTCTCTATTGATGAGGCCGAGCTGCTGCTATTTAATGTCTTTTCTGCTTCATACGTCTTTCATTAAGTCTGATGTGGTGCGGGTTTGAAGGATAAAGGTCTATAGATGGTAAAACATACTGCTTTGGTCTTCAACAACTTGAAGAATGTTTTAGTTCCCTGATAGGCTTTTTGATTATATTCAATAGTATTAGGCTTTTATTCTCTTGATTCCCCGGGAGTTGCATCTCCATAATGCTTTGATAGATTGTTTCATTATGATATCCAGTATTTTTTGATAGATTGTTGTATTACGCAATGTTAATGGTGATGTTTTGTCTGTTAATAAAATGTGTTCCTGTTACTGTGTTACTGTAAACGCTGCGATAAAATTCGGCTTTCAAATACTACGTCGAAAAGGTATCAAATGAGGCCTCAAATGAAGATAAAAAATGAACTTTGGTGAAACAATTTTGATGATCGGTGTTCTAAATCAAAAGTTACAGTTGTTTATAAGAAAAACGCTCCGGTTAATGCAAATATTTTTTCGACTTTCAAAATTTAGGTCGGAAGGGTATCGTATTTGGGCTCAGATTAAAGAGCAAAAAAAAATATTGGTGAAAAAATTTCGATGATCGGAGTTCTAAATCAAAAGTTACGGTTGTTTGAAAAAAAAAAAGAACAAACCTGAAGCGGAAGCACATTTATCGGAAACTGAAGGATATGCGCGCCGGCTGTTATTAAAGGGGTAATTTTTATCTGTCTGATTCTTTTTTGTCATTTTTGCAACTAGAAAAAAGGAGTGTGTCATATTTATTAATTTTGTAATTAAAAATGGATTTTTCCCTCAATCCCCAAAAAATGTATTAACTCTCCTAAATAAATTTTTTACTTCAAAAAATTTATGGACCCTCGAAAGATATTCTGGATGGGCCGCTGATCCTCTACGGTACTAATCTACAATAGAACCTTGATAAATGAATACCTTCGGCACCAGAAAAAAATATTCGTTTAGCGAGTTTATTTAATTATCGATAAATGGATATATTATTTATTTATCGATAAATGAATATTTATACATTTAGATAGTATTTTTATATTTTTTTAATTTTTCTTATGATTAATATTTTTACCTTTAGTGTGCAAATGTTACTAGAGGGTAATTGTCAAAATTCTTATGAAAAACTTAATTACATTCATTTTCCTTAGACTCTAGATTAAGAATACATGCACTATATGTGTGGGCTAAGTACATTGTATTATGTATTAATATATCACTAAATATCTTTTAATAATAAACATATAATAATACTATCAATTGGATAAAAGTTTTGTATCTCAAACCAAGAGCTACATCACGAGAAAATATTCCAGAAGTTGTACATGCATTACAAAAAATTAAGGATGTGATGCATTATGGTGGAAGGAAAAAACAAACAGCTTTAGATGTATTTTTTGAGAAGAAATGACTTCTTATATTAACATTGTTGAATGGATAAAATATTTTTTGTTTATTATATATATATGAGTAATGATACGGAAACAGCCGTTGTGACACAATGAGTGCCACAATGTATATCCACACCGTTGATCAAAATGGATAGGATAAATTATTCATTTGACGAGGTTATTCGTTTATCGAATATTTATTTATCGAGGTTCTACTGTAATTCGTTTCTCATGCTCCTTCAACATTGTTTAATGGTATGTAGTGCTCCTTAAACTCAATCACTGGACTGAAACATGGTTTAGTAGCTGTGTGGGCCATGAAGATGGCTTACTGGGCCGGATAATGTGCAATTCATTTTTCTTCCTCCATAAAAGGGCCATTAGTCTTGAAGTTTGGACCACTCGAATTCAGCTTGCGTTTCGGACACTTCAAGAGGACTATGAAAAATCGTGTCCGACATTCGATTCGATGCGTTCCGCACGTGGCGAACACGTTTTCGACATGGTGTCGACATAACCCAACACGGCGCGACACGGCTATTTCATATTTTTTTGAATTCTTATACAAAATTTTCATATTTTTCTTAAAGGATTAAAAGAATGAGTAAAATGCAAAATATGTAATATATGATTTGATATAAAAATAAAATTTGCAATACTATAATTAATCAAACAACGCTCTTATTTAGATTATTAGTTTAAAATTGATAAAAAAAACAATCTTTTATAAATTGTAAATCTACAAAAGACCAATCAAGTTTTTGTAATTTATTTATAAAAAACTATATTTTACAAATTTTCATCTAGAGAAAAACAATCAAGGTTTTGTAATTTTTTTATGATCATCTAATGCTCAAATAATTTTTGTCAATTGATATACTATTCGTTTTATTTAGTTTTTTCTTCTTCTTTGGGGTAGAAAAGGGGGTTTTTATTCAGAACGGGGATATGAATCAAACCATAGTTCTAATCAGCAATTGCAATGACATGTACCACTATTATAATTAGTTTAATTATGCATATGTTTTAATCTTTTTGTTATATATATACATGTAACGCCCCGTTTCCGGACACCGAGTCCTTATCCGGAAATCGAAACGTTCGACACGCATAATATTAAATAAATAATATTACACGTAAGCCTCTACTACGTCGTATCAAATAAAAGCAAACGGAAGCTAAAAAGACTCGGGTAATTTTTTCAAACATCTCAGAATAGAAGTTCAGGAACTAGAGAAGGAAATGTAAAGTTATTACATCCGAAACAAAACCAACGAATCCAAAATTATACGAATTCCAAAGTCTAAAAGTAAACTACTAGTTCCAATAACCCAAATCTATGAAATAAACGTAAATAAACAAATAATAAACAAGGTCTTCAAGTCCGGCGTCCTCAAACGTCGTCATCAAAGTCCTCCTCGAACTCATCATTTACCTGTTCGTCTTCTCTCCCCCAAACACATAAATAAACATGCATTTGAGGTAAGTACAATGTACAAAGTAAGAAGTAGAAGCTACAATATAATTAAGGTTTATTATTAAAAGATTTGCTTTACTGAGACCGACTCGATCTAGGGTTCACTACATGCCCATCGACACGTCGTGGCTATACGTTTCTAACTTAGCTTATCTTTGTTACATCATTACTCAATGACACAATGCATGGTGAAAATTCCACCACGAGATATACTTGCCAACTACGGTGATTAGCACCGGTAGTCCCGGGATCTCCCCGGTATGCATAGACGTTCGATGGATTTCCTCCACTACCCTTCAGTCTTTTGAGCCAGTAGCGTTGTCCACCTTTTATGAACGTATCACATCGCCGATTTGAATCAGTGCCTAACCAAGAATAGATGACGTTTTAGCTTTTACTACACTTATGTAATTATTAATGTGAATTAACTAGTCACCTAAGTGCTTTCAGAATAATACTCACCTTATCAGCTCTACTCCCTCACTTAGACAATTAGACATCACATCCTATCAATTACACAGACATTGATGAACCCTAGTTCATCAAACCACAAGCCCTTTCATGCCCTTCCGACGGATCCGAACTTCAACTCCCTTTAAGAGTACATTCGGTGTTTTAACTGAACGAATCAGAAACTCAATCGGGGCTTGTTAATATTTAATTAGTGTTATTTAATCATGAATTAAGGTTTAAAATTCAAGACATAGCTTAAAACAACATTATATAGAAAACTGGGGCAATGCGTGCGCATTACTCTGGAACGCGTACGCATTGAACCTGTTGCACTTCTTCTAAGCAATCCTGTATTAGGAATGCGTGCGCATTGCTAGCCAATGCGTACGCATCCTACGTAGAAAAAGCCCTAAAACCTGTTCTTCAACCCTTAACGATCTCTACTCGAATCTAAACATCTTGCACATGAATTATAGCAGAAAAACAGTAGAAAAACATGTCTTTTAAGATCCAAAACAAAACTTAATCCTTAAACATCATCTAAGCTTAAAACTTGATACAATATGCATCCAAAACATGATCTATTCTACTCTAAACCACAATTAGATTGTAGGAAGTGCTTCTTACCTTTAGCAAGTTTATTCCAACAGCAAAAGCTCAGAAAAACAGCAGCTAAAACCGATCTTTTTCTTATCAAAGCTTCAACTTTCTGCAATCAAAACGTTGCCTTTTTCACAACGATTCCGGCGCTTTACTCTGACCTGAAAACCGTTGAGAATCGACTTAGCAATTGATGAAAAATCCCTCAGCCCTAATTCCTTGCCCACACACGCAGAACACAATTTAGGAGGTGGAGAAATTTGATTTCTATTAGGTTATAAGAATTGTGGGGATTTATTTTCCTTAAATAACAAATCCCAAAAAAGGATAAAGATCTTATTATCTTCCTTTATCATAAAAATCAGATTTATCAAATCAAAAAAAAGATAAAGATCTTATTATCTTCCTTTATTATAAAAAAATCAGATTTATCAAATCAAAAAGGATAAAGATTTTATTATCTTCCTTTATCATAAAAATCGATTTTCCTCCTTAAATATATACATATATATCTCGTATATATATATATATATATATATATATATATATATATATATATATATATATATATATATATATATATATATATATATATATATATATATATAATTTAACAAATACTTAAACTTGAATAAAAGGAACCAACTCAATATTTCGTTTTCGCAAAATGGCACGTCTGCCTTTTCCCGAAAATCGGAATATTACAATACACGTGTCGCGGGCGTGTCGTGTCCTTAAATTTTGATATCAGCTGTGTCCGTGTTGT
>CM044899.1:24937439-25195638 GCA_024500145.1 Gentiana dahurica var. dahurica | reverse complement strand
AAAAAATAAATAAATTTGACTACACTTAATGAAAACGGCGTATTAACGGGTGTAGGGAGGAGATGTTAGGTATGTGGCAGTGACGGACCCAAAAAAATTTCTCAGTCAGGGCACTGGAACAAATTCAAATATCGAGTGAGGACATTAATAGTGTTTTCGCATTTTTTAACCAACAAAACTGTATCGTTTTTCAGATCTTAGTGTAAGCACCGACCCCATATTTTCTTACTTGTGTCCTCCCCGGGTAATCAGTGGAGGATCCAAAAAGTTTTTTCAATGGGGTCACCGACTATAATACTACATTTTTTTATCAAAAAAATTGTTCAAGTGGGGTCACCGGAGCCTAAAACTACATTTCTATCAACAAAACGACACTTTTTAACAACAAAACTATATCGTTTTATACTAAAAAAAAATTCTCGGATCTCAGTAGGATCACGTGACCCTCTTTAATTGCTATAGATCTGCCCCTGCCTAGTATGTGCTATGTGGTGTAGCATACCTCATGCGTACTTAAAGACACCTAGCTCTATTATATGTGTTACATATGTCCCTTTATAATGTTAGAGTAGTGATAGTGCAACAACAAAATCGCCACAACATTGTGCACAACACACTATGAGACCATTTATTATGATGTGAGACCTATTGAGCTATGTAGGTCCCATAAAAATCAATGACTTAAATGTGTGTTGTGGCACAAACATTTCTCATAATGTTAAAACCGGTCATGGTATGCTAATATAATATAGTAATGTTACGGGCACAACCGTTGTGCCACAACCAGTGACTCAACGGTCATCTGCGTCGACGTTGATCATGACGAGCCTATACTGATCATGATGTAAATCAATCATGATCAACGGTGTAAATAACCGTTGTTTCACTCAATGATGGAGCCATGAATTTATTTTTGGATGAGTTGGTGGACTATTTATGTATGGTCGTGTGGGTTTTATTAAGATAGCTGATCATTGTGTTGGACTGAATTATTTAAAAAAATTTAGTGTACAAAAAATAACAATTAGATGGGTTTAGTCTCACCCTAAACCCTGGCTATAGCTATGTCTTCTGATTGTGACAGAATGATTATGATCGTATTATTGCTCAATGTAATAGTCAAAGGGAGTGATACCTAGACTAACCTTATTCCCCCTCTTGTACTCAGACCAGTGTAATATTTTTCTCCTACATGTACATCGACTAATGAAGAGGTCCTTTTTCATCTTTGATCTATGCTAAATTCTGAATAGACTTTGACAAACCACACATAGTTTGGCCAAAGCAAAGGGAACCCAACCACAATTGACCTTAAGGACTTTAAGCTTTTAAATGTCAAACGCTTTGATCTCTTCTTTCTCCTTTCAAAGTTTTGGTTCGGTACATTCTGGAATTAGTAGTTTGAAAGACTCACGTGATGACAGCTACTCTCTCCTATTCATGACTCATGAATCATGACCCAGTTTTTTTTTTTTTTTGGATGCAGCACAACACCGTTGTGCATAAATAGTTTTGATAAGAGCACATCATTTGTGTTCCACATCTGCATTGTTATCATAATGAGTCTATATTAATCATAATATAAACTCGTTATTACGTCGAGTATTCACTGTACAAAGATAACTGTTGTGTTGTGTCCTCGGCAGTAGCGGATCCAGAAATTTGTTTTAGTGGTGTCACCGGAGCCTAAAATTACATTTTTAATCTATAAATTTGTTCCAGTGGGGTCACCGGAGCATAAAATGATATTTTTTAACAACAAAACTACACCGTTTTAATACTAAAAAAAATTCTCCGGATCTCAGTAGAGCCACCTGCCCACGTGACCCCACCCTTCAACATGTGGATACGCCATTGGTCCTCGGTTATGCTCGTATCATTAGTCGTCGTGAAAAACGTAATTAAAAAGCGAGTAGCACAGTGGGGGTAAAAAGCGTGATATGCACTCAACCATATATTTACACGAGTTCATGGGTTTTGTCTTGTCTCTTTGGGAAAGCTCTAAAGCGATGAGTCATTATTGCTTTCTTTTGTTGCAACCTTTTTTTTTTATTTTTTCACCCGAAATTCACGACTTTCCCATGCATATTCTATAATTAAATTCTTCACGTAGTCTTTTTGGACACCCGAATTCTGCACTTAATTAGATGCTGGCCACAATTCTAAACAGATATCAAATTGACAAATTTGATCCATATTTCAGTTTATATGTTCTCTCATTGTGAAAACATCAAACTAACTTCTTATTTATTTATAAGAATAGATAATTGTATAAGTTCTTAGCAGTTAATTTGCCCCCCCAGGCCCAAGGCATGCACGGCTGTCTATGATAAGGACTTATGAACTCGATAATATATCGAATATGTGAAACATATAATTTATATTACATATAAAAAAGAAATTGTCATTTTACTAATGTACAAGGGAATTATTGGTTTGGTGCATGGCACATTCGTTACCTAAGATTCGCCAAAAGCACGGCAGTATAATATTCTAAAAGAGTTCCTCAAAGATAATATACAAATGAGATTGATTTTATGGTAGTATTGGATCAAATTTTGAATCATTATGTCATTATTTTTTTCTTCTACAAAAATGGATCCAAAAAAATTCTTCACTCTTATCGGTTGAGAACAACCGAATCAGATTTAGTCCTAGATCAAATTAAAATTTGGGCAAATTTTATCATGGTTCCGTGGCTTCCGCCACAAGTATGATTTGATATAAGATTTAAGGATGTATTTCTGGGCCCATCTTTATAGAAAAAAACTACCTATTAAAAAATTCTTATTGGTCACAAATGATGATATGATGGTCGATTTTCTTGTGGCCGGACCATCATAAAATTACCGTAAAATTTGTGATACAAAGAGATATAGAGAGAGCCAGCTTAACAACTTCTAGGCGGAAATCTTATTGGATGCCCTTCGTAAAAAAATACAGTACTTGAAACACCTTTATAGGATTTGATTGGTCTTTCTACATGTTTTTCTGAGAAGTTTTTATGTGGTATATCCACATGCACTGTATTGACAGATAAACAAATTTGGATCACACGGTTTAAATTCAATTTAAAAACAAAATGTCGAGATCTCACCACATAGATGCACTTCCCATATGGCGGGTGCACCCAATAACTTCCCTCTTTTTCTTCTTACACTTTTCATATCTAGATACTTTCTATTACATAATTCTCTCTTCATATCCCAAAATATCAGACATTTTTCTTTTTAAATTTGTCCTACAATATAAATCATTATATATTACTAAAGTTCTATTTATTATTTTTTTTATTTTTTTATGTTACCCTTAATTTATTATCAATTCAATGTTCAATTTCATTACTTCATAATTATTGTATTAATCATAGTCAATGAGTATTTTAGACCTTTTACATATATTAGACTGCCAAAGAACTTCCAGATGCATGTTCTATCGTAGTGGCGGGCTGGCGGCAGGGGGCTGGCGCAAAGCCATTAAAACTTGTCTCTGCGGGTTCTCTACATGATACGGACTCTAATACTACCCATAAAACGATATTATTTCATTGCATTTTCAGACGATGACCCACAAACGGTAACATAAGGCATGCACTTTAAGCATATAAGAGTTATTTCATTTTCTCGTTCACTTGATCACGTATTAACAGCCTTAGATCATGATAACTATGCACTTGATTGGGCTCACCAACACTCAAGAAATTTCACAAGTATAGCGCGCCAATTATCTACCGTGATCATTCATAGATGCAGTAAAGCTTGTAGGATGATGTTTTTGTGCATACTTCCTTCTAACATACTTCACACTTGAATAGGAGTTGGGATCCGTTGCCGTATCCTCTCTGCTGCATGTGCCTGTGCTGTAAGCCCGAAACGACGTCATTTCGGGCAAAAACGACGGCGTGTCAATGTGTTTTTTTTTATTTTAAAGCTCAGATCGAAACGGTGTCGTTTCGACTCAAAACGCCGTTTCGAGTCACAGCAGCGTCTGCTGTGCTCGACCTACGGCAGAGGATCGAGGTCCCTTGAATAGAGCCTTATGTACATAAGTTCTAATCAACATGTAATCCCTAACATGTCTATCAATTTTGAATTTTACACCCTTCATGGTTTCAACTTAAATAAGATTTTTTATTTACAATATTAGACATGAATTACACTTGTCATAAAAGAGACATTATAGATGTTATAGGCATGATATCTATTTATTATAATTATGAACGCAAGGTCACGAATACTACGTTCAACATAACTAAGGCATCACTTATGTTACAGTATATGTGCTGAAGGAAGTGAAGAGTGCATGTCAGCCAACTATCGAAGACTCAGCAGATTGGCTGAAGGCTCAGTAGACTGCTGAGATAGTCAGCAGAACATTTTGTAGATAGAAACAGTAATTTTGTTAGATTTTATTATAACTGCCTTGTAAATTCTCTTAACTAATTCATGAGGTGTATGAAGCTATAAATATCCTATGATTAGTAGAATTGTTACTTAACTAGTTCAATTATTCCTTGAATAATAATACTTCCGCTTATCCTTTCGTTTTCGTTGTGTTTACAGCTTCAACATGGTACCAGAGCAGAAAGTTGAGAGTTTCTGATGTTTCTTTGTATCTTCCTCTGATTTCTTGGAGAAACTTAAGCGTTTTCTTCTCTGTTCTTTTCTAATTTTCACAGTTTCTTGAGAGACAACTGTGAGTATTGTGTGTTCTTGATCGTTTTCTGATCATATTCTGTTAGCGTTTGACGTATATTTTTATTTCCAGTTCTTGATAGCCATGACATCAAAGAAGGAAGAGCCGAGCCCTTCCAGTCCGTTCTATGTTCATCCAAATGAGAATCCGTCCTTGGTTTTGGTGCAGCTGTTGATGAATGGTAACAATTACAATCCATGGAAGATGTCTAATTGTCAATGGAAATGGTGCTAACTACCAAGAACAAGATTGGCTTCGTAGACGCTATTAAGAGGCCTGAAGCAGATCGAGCAGAGTTCCATACATGGAGGAAATGTGATAGGATGGTGAGATCTTGGATTTTTAATTTTGTTGAGAACACTATTGCACAGAGTTTAATGTACTTCAAAAGTGCCAATGCAGTCTAGAAAAATCTTGCACCTAGATTTTCTAATGTGGATGCATTAAGACTTTTTGATCTTCTTGAAGAGATGCATCTGTTAAAACAAGGTGCTGATTCTGTTAATCAGTACTTCACGAAGCTGATGGTTCTTTGGGAAGAAGTAAAAATGCTTAGACCTTTGCTGGTGTGTTCTTGTGATCCACATTGCCACTGCAATGCAATTAACACTCTGGTGGATCATATGGAAATAGAACACATCATTAAGTTTTTGAAAGGTTTAAGAGATGAGTTTGAGCCTATGGTTACTCATGCAATGTTGATGGTGCCATTCCCAGAGATTCATGATGCTTTTGCAATGGCCATCAAATTCGAGAGACATAAGTATGTGGCAAATATAGCCAAGAATCAAGATTCTATGATTCCTTTACCCTAAAAGAATGGATAGGGCCAGCATCAGGCAGTCAGTAGACCAGGTTTTGTGCCTGCTGCCAGCTCTAGGCCTAAGAATTCCAAGAAATTCCAGTGTAGTTTTTGTGGTTTCAATGGTCATACTGAAGAAACATGTTACAAAAAGCATAGCTACCCACCCGGTTTCAAGTCAAAGAAGGCTAACTTGGTAGAAGAAGAACAATCAACAGAAGAAGATCAGGCCCAAAATAGGTCACTGGACCAGGGTTCCCTAGTCTTACTGCACAACAACTTGAGAAGTTGATGGCTCTACTGAATTCTGATCCTCCTAGACATGCAGGGTTTGCTGTTGGGCAAGCTAAGGCTGTGAACAACTAATTTTTACCTGCTATAGGAACATGTGACTTAAATTTGAAAAGAGTACAATGGATCTTGGACTCTTGTGCCACAAATCAGATTGTCGGTTTCTTCGATCTATGAAGTAATCATAAGCCTTCTACTAGCATAAAAAATAGGATTACCTAATGGAAAAACGTTTATGTTACACATATAGGACAAGTGAGGGTTAACTCTCAGTTAGTCTTACATGATGTATTTTGTATTCCTGGTTTAAAATACAAGTTGATATCTTTGCCTTCTTTGGTTAATCATTTTGAATGTGCAACAATATTTTCTGCTAACAAGTGTGTTTTGCAGGACAAGAACAAGAAAGTGATTGGTTCAGTTGAGCTGCACAGAGGGTTATATGTGTTAGATCAGTCAGTTAATATTTTTTCTATTAATGTTGTGCAGAATAATACTTTGTCTGATAGGCTAAATGATGCTTTTTTATGGCATTATAGATTGGGTCAATTTCCATATAAAAGACTGCAAGTTATTAGTTCTAAATCACAAGATGTAAAATACTGTCAGCATGATCTTTGTTATGTTTGTCCTATGGCAAAACTAAAGAAAAATCCTTTTCATTTGAGTACTACTATTGTGAGTGCAGTTTTTCATCTTGTTAATATGGATATTTGGGCGCTTTGAGGCATCATACTTTGAATGGACATCAATATTTCTTGATTATTGTGGATGATTTCTCTAGATTTACTTGGGTTATTATAATGAGGCATAAATCTGAAGCTTTTAAACTTGTTAAATATTTTATTAAGTTTGTCTCTACTTAGTTTAACAAGATTATCAAAGTGATTAGATCAGACAATGGAGCTGAGTTTCAGCTTACAACTTTCTATGATCTGCATGGCATTATACATCAGACCTCTCGTGTCAGTACACCAGAACAAAATGGTATTGTGGATAAGAAACATCAGCATCTGCTGAATGTTGCCAGGGTTTGAGATTTCAGAGTAGCTTACCCGTTGAGTATTGAGGTTTCTGTCTTTTACATGCTGTAAAATCAATTATTGCAACACCCACACCACTACTAAAGGAAAGCACATCTTATGAGGTGTTATATGGGACCAAACCGGATTATTTTGTGTTTAAAGTGTCTGGATGCTTAGTTTTTTCTTGCTAACTTCAGCAGTACATGACAAAGTTTGATTCGAGATCCAGAACCTCTGTTTATCGTGGGAATTCAAACACTTTCAAGGGTGATATACTCCTGTATATCACCAACAAAGATATATTTGTTTCTAGAAACACTCAATTTCATGATACTTACTTTCCTTTATTTCAGGAGTTTCTAAGCAAGGCTAGGTATACTTCTGACATGTCAGTCCCATTACCAAATATGGATTGTTTTGATGATCTACTGAGTGAGTTAGTAGAGCAAACTAGCACAGGGTCAGCTGCAGCTGAGGCTTCCAATGAAGGAAACACTCCAGTCAGCTAAGCACATGAACTTGTTCAGTTGAGGAGATTATCAAGGACAAGAAAAACACCAACCTTTTACCAAGGCGGTGCTCATACAGTCCAGCAGACTCCACATCTACTGAGTAAGGTGATGAATCTGAAAAAGTCTCAGCAGAGTATGCAAGATACATCAATGCAATTGATGATGTTAAAGTAACAAAGACTTATAACTAAGCAATCTAGCATGATGAATGGAAAAGGCCATGCAAAAGGAGATTGAAGCTTTACAGACAACTCACACTTGGGAAGTGGTTGACTTACCAGCAGGTAAGAAGCCTATTGGGTGCAAATGGGCATATAAAATAAAGTACAATCCTGATGGCTCGGTATAAAGATAAAAAGCCATATTAGTAGCAAAATGATATACCCAAACATATGACATTGATTATTAAGAGATATTTTCTCCTGTGGTCAAGAATACTACAGTCAGGACTCCACTACCAGTAGCAATAGTTAATAATTGACATCTTCATCAGATGGATGTCAATACAACCTTCTTACATGAAGATCTATATGAAGATGTATATATGCAGCTGTTGAAATGATATGTCCTAAACCCAATCGGGTTGGATTGGATCCGACCGGGTCGGGTCATTTACAGTCTATTTAGTTCATGTAATAACTTTATTATGATTAATAAAAGCACTTTTGTTATTATATATTTTTTTAATCTTTATGAACCAATTATGTTATTGAATATATAGTAACGTCCTTAGTATTAAGTTGTGATAGAGAAACCATGATAATGATTATGGTTGATGAGATCTCTAATCACTTTAATAAGTTTGATGCTTAACTGTCTCTAGTCGTATGTACTTTCAAACGGGAGATTGATAGTACGATTAGACTAGCACGTATTGGATGTCTTCTATATTATTGAAGATAGAGATAGATCTCGTCTATCGAAGTGTGGAGACACTTGGACTGTACGTGGACGTGTATTAGAGAATGCATACGTTAGACTGACCCTCTTACATTAAGTGTCGCAGTATGTGGCAGTTGTGTAATTATTCTGAGACCGGTGTCTTCATGGCATCACGGTGTGGATTGTCATGCTTTAACACTGTTGAGGTTTCCCTTAGCCATGGGGCGATCATGCGATAGTGCTCGGGCGTGATATTGAAGCATGCGTACGATACATGTTTGTTCATCCGGAAATCGCGTATCCTATAGTAGGAGTAAATATCCGAAATAACCTTCTTATAAGGGATGTCTAGCTCTCGTGAATCTTTGCAAAGTGGGAGTAAATGAGTTATTCCGAGAGAGCATGATATCCAGATTATAAGATACGATCGTTGATGTATAGACACTCAAAATACGATCGTATGGATATTATTATTGCGATATGATTCTATTTACACGGTAACTCTTTCACATGAAAGGTATTAGTCATTTCTTTTGACTCTTCCGATGATTGGGGGTCACGATGTGTTGCTAGACGCTATTTCGTGATCGTTAGGTATGAAGGGCATTTTCGTAATTACACTTTATGTCTACGGACAACATATTCGGGAGCCTATCGGGTCACACACATAAGAACGTCTAGCCGGATTAAAATGCTGTTATAGTGATAACCAAATAAGGAAAGTTTATCTCGACTATAAAGTGTAATAGTGATTAAGTTAATATGGTGGTATTTATTTATTATGAATAAATTAAATACAAGATATTAATTATGTTGATTAATTAAAGAATATTCTGGAAGCCATCTAATGGCTATATGGGGCACCACTTTCTAGTGTATAAGATACACTTTTTTTATGTCCACTTAGATTGTGCAATTTAATTAATTGTATTATCATATATTAAAATTAGATATTAATAGATTTGTATAAATTGATTTATGGTAATTTGATAAAGATAGTCAATATTAAATATTGAAAATATCTTGAATCTATTTAATATGAGATATTAAATTAAATGAGATAAATCTAAAATATCTTTTTTCCTTATTTTACTAAGAAAAAGTTTTATTTCTCCTTAATCTACGCAGAAGCTTTTCCCATTGAGAATTGGAACATAAGGGTCGCACCTACCCCTATATAAGTAAAAGGTTGGCTAGCTCTTTTGTACATTACAATTCCAAGAGTTCACAATTCTTATGAAAAATAGAGAGTTTCTTCTAGAGAGTTTTGAGAGGAAGGTCTAGCAACCGGATTTTTCTAGTAGCTATCCAAGGAGGATTCCGGCGAGGTGCTCGTGTGGATATTGATAGAGGCCTGACATGTGGACGGCTTGCGCGCACTACTACTCTCCCTAGACGGTCAAAGCGTTGATCTTATAGATCAATCAAGGTAATCACTGTCTACTAAATTAACGTGTTTATTGTATTAAATGAAATCGATCTTGTGATCGGAAATCATTTAAATTTCGCTGTGTTAAACTAGTTGATTTCCTAACATCAGCTACCTCCATGTTTCACCACAGATAAACCAAATAGAGTATGAAGATTAGCAAAGTCCTTATATGGTTTGAAGCAAGCCAGTAGACAGTGGAATTGTAAGCTGACTAAGTCTTTCCAAGAGCTTCCAATCAAAGAATGATCATAGTTTGTTCTCCAAAGGATCAAGACAATCTTTCATTGCCCTGCTAGTCTATGTGGATGATATAATAGCATCAAATCCTGATGACTTGTTAATCCAGCAAGTGAAAGATACATTGCATCAGCAGTTTACTATTAAAGATCGTAGCAAGTTGAGATATTTTTTGGGCACTGAAGCAGCAAGAACCCCTGAAGGCGTTTCTATTTCTCAAAGAAAATACACATTAAATCTTTTAGAAGAATATGAGTTATTGAGGGCTAAACCTGCCAAGACACCTTTGGAGTCCAAGTGGACTCTCCAACATGGAGAATCACCTCTATTACATGATAATACTGCATACAAATCACTGGTGTGTATACTAATCTATCTCACTTTCACTAGACTAGACATATCTTTTGTAGTTCAGCAACTGAGTCAATTTCTAGACACTCCCACTGAGAATCACATGAAAGATGCTCAAAGATTGCTGAGATATTTGAAAGCTAATCCAAGGCAAGGCATACTATTTCCAGCACATAACAACTTTTTCTTAAAGGCTTTATTAATAGTAATTGGTTGGTTGTCCGGAAAGTCAGTATCATGTTACATGATGTTCTTAAGGGATGCTTCTATCTCCTAGAGAGCAAAGAAACAAACAACTATAGCATGGAGTTCTTCAGAAGCTGAATACATGGCTATGGCCAATGCTGTATGTGAATTTCAGTGGCGGGTCTACATTTTACAAGATTTGAAGATTCTTTTTCAGTTGTCTGCTCTGCTCTTCTATGACAATGCTAGTGCTATGCATATTGCTCACAATCCTGTATTCTATGAAATAACCAAGCACATTGAAATTGACTATCATGTAGGGGTGTTCACAGTTCGGTTCGGTTCGGTACGGTTAACGGCCGTAACCGAAACCGAACCGAAAATTTCGGTTAGTAAATATCCGAAACCAAAACCGAACCGTTTGCTTTAGAAAACCGAACCGAAATATATTTTTCGGTTAACCGAAAACCGAAATAAAATTTAACAACTCTATTTGGTCATAAACGGTTCGGTTTTTTATTTGTTTTTTTCATTCGGTTATAAACGGTTCGGGTAACGGTTCGCTTATAAGAATTTTTTATAAAATAAAGATAATATTTTGGTTATAAAAGATAATTATACATGTTGGATATAAACGGTTCGGTTACAGTTTTTTTGTTTGGTACGGTTTCAGTTCGGTTAATTGTTCGGTTTTTTATTCGGTTCGGTTTCGGTTTCAGTTAATTGTTCGGTTTTTAATTCGGTTTTTGGTTTTCGGTTCGGTTATGGATAATTTTTAGCATGAACCGTAACCGAACCGAAATTTTCGGTTTATCTATATAATTAACCGAAACCGAACCGAAAATGAGAATTAACCGAACCGAACCGAATGACCTCGGATCGATTCGATTTTCAGATAAACCGTATCCATGAACACCCCTACTATCATGTTGTATGACACAAAGTCAAATCTGGCCTTGTCAAATTGCTTCATGTTAACACTAAAGAACATATTGCTGATATTCTCACCAAAGGCTTAGATGCACAAATGTTTTCTTATTCACTGGACAAGTTGGGGATTTCCAAGATATTTCAACATGATTCATGTATCTGTAGAAAGTGTTGAGTGCAAGCTAATGAACCACTCTCAGCTTGAGGGGGTGTACAGTTTATGTGCTGAAGGAAATGTTGAGTGCATGCCAGCTGACTATCGAAGACTCAACAGATTGGCTGAAGGCTCAGTAGACTGTTGAGATAGTCGGCAGAACAGTTTGTAGATAGAAACAATAATCTTGTTAGATTCTGTTATAACTGCCTTGTAACGTCTCTTAACTGATTCATGAAGTGTATGAATATATAAATATCGCATGATCAGTAACATTGTAACTTATCTAGTTTGATTATTCCTTGAATAATAATACTTCCGCTTTCCCTTTCCCTTTCGTTGTGTTTACTGTTAGGTGTAGTACCCGAAAGACTATTAATGTAATTGTTTTTATTTAATAAATGACAGATTTCATTTCATCTTATTATTTGCTTTGTGCTTATATTTAATACACTGCTGAAAACCCCAAGTCGTATCATATGTAGACGTATAACTTAGTGTGTGTCACACATGAGGATTAAGTTTATGGTGATACACTTGAACTATTATTCCATGGTGAACTTAATCAAAGTATGGGGTCTATTGATTAAACCACCATTAATGCACCCAGAACACTTTATGGTGTGACCGTCTTATCCGGACCATCGACATTGGTTGTCTAAGTAGGGCATTTATATATGATGTAGTCATATAGGACTTGACCGATTTATTCTGCATTTCTCATATAATTCAGTGATTGAGAAATCTTATTAAATCACATGATGATCATATATCGATTAACCTTAATCCTGAAGTGATTACAGACTCCTGCTTGTTTCAGGATGGAGTTTGATGTGTTCGTTAAGGATCGCTAAGAGGTGCGGTCCGAATCACTTTCACGTTGGCACTATTATGGAATGAGTGAGGAGTGTGTGTCTCACAGATATGGAATTCATTCCTTCCTGCAGGAAGTAGAAAGACAATCCCATTATTTGTTGATCCTAGAAACTGATCGATCCAGGGAGTTTGGATTGGTTATGAACTAATTGATCACTAGTGGGTTAATGGTAAATAATGATAAGATGTATTGAAGAAGGTTTACGGAAATAATCCTACTTCATTATGGATAGTCTATGGAGGGTTAGTTTATATGAAATGATTATATCAATGGACACTTATCGACTCGACTCGACGTTTTGAGAATAAGTTATATCTATAATCGATAGAGTTCAGTTTCGGATTTATGGTGGCGTTCTGGAATTAATGAATTAAGTAGAAATATTCCTGTTCGATGAATATTTTATTTAATTTATTGTAGCTATTGATTATAGGTCCATGGTCCCCGGTTTGGCTCCTAACACGCAAGTGAATTCTCGTTTATGTGGAACATCGAGAAAAATTAAATAGTTGGTCTATTTAATGAATATACAATATTATTTATTTAGTAAATAATATGTAAAATGGAAAAGACATTTTCTATTAAAAATGATAAAATAATGGCGCCACACTTGTAATTAATTTAGGAAAATAAAATTTTCTAGATTATGTCACATGTGTAATTAATTAATTATCTATTTGTTGGATAATTAATGGAAAAAATAAGAGTTTGATTTTTTGGGAATTATCTCTTATTTTGTAGCAAAATTATCTTTTCCTTATGGGAATAGGTAATTGTGTTGACAAATATCTTTTCCTTATGGGAATAGATTTTTGTTGTGTGAAAATGATAACTCTCTTGGCTTGTTATTTTCCTATATAAAGAGAGTTCTTCCTAGCACAATAACATAACACAATTTGCGCCATTAATCAAATAAAGGAGAGAAAAATTAGTTTCTTGTTCTAGTCATTGAGAGGAGAAACATTAGTTTCTTGTTCTAGTCATTGAGAGGAGAAAAATTAGTTTCTTGCAAGCATATTCGAGGAGGTTCTTCAACGAGGATCAACATCCACCGGTCGTCGCTTGGAGATACAAAACGGAAGGCTAGGGCTTCTCTTATTATTGGGTAAGTCACATTTACCTTCTCGTAGGATTAATTAGTTATGTTTCATATCGTAAATCGCATAAGCTTCCGCTATGCTAAGATTGAGTGTCTCGATCGGTGCTACTACTTCTAGGATTTACAACTTCAACTACTTACATAAGTATCCTAAATCATGATTATGTACAATATGGAAATTTACTACAAAAAAATAGTCTTAGGCACGGATTTTCATCATTTATCTTCCAAATTACCATTTTATGGACTGCAGAGGGCCTGCATTGTTCTATATTACTGCAGAGCCAGCAGAAGCCTTCCGCAAACCTAGTGGGATTCAAGTGGTGGGGCTTCCTACTATTCCGATTCCTTCCCAATATGCATCATATGTTCGATTCTTGTTTAGTTACAAACATATATCAAGAAATAGATGCATGATTTCATAAATTGAACACTTTAACACATAAAATGATAAAATTCTCTGCTGCATTAAGTCCTTACTTGTGTTGTTGGGAGAATCAGGAACTTCATAACTTAGAACATACTATTCACCTTCAAGATGGATCTTGGTTTTACTTTAAAGCTTCTAGATGAAACCCTTGTTACCTAATGATTAGAATACTTAGAATAGAAACAAGATGAATACTTGCATAGAACTTGAAAAGGTTGAGAGATGATGATAATTTCGGCTTGCAAAGTTGGTACAATGCTTAAAAATAAAGAGGGGGGGAGATGATGTTTGTGTGAGTGTTTGCACGTGAAAGGAAGAAAACACATGACGGGGTTCAGTTTTAAGCAAACAAACATGAATGGGAGGTCAAAAACTGTGGGAAACTGCATGGAAAGTTTCCGGATCGACTTAAGGGAGGGAACTTTTCAATTCAAACCCATCACATCCCCGGTGCCCTTGTACCGCAGTGCCGGTGGTGGGAGACGCTTTTGTGAGATCCACATGATGTAAAACATATAAGCATTTCTAATGTAATTGATGTAACAATCGATACGCTTCTCGAGATATACAAGACTCTGTTGGTACAGATTGCCCACTCTCTTAAAATGATAAAGAAATAAAGTAGCGCCTTTACTGGAACCAATTGGTTTTAGTACAACGGTAAGCGCTTGATCTTAACATGGTATCAGAGCCAGAGATCACGAGATCGAACCCTGGTTGGAACATTATTTTAAAAAAAAAGAAATTGTGCAAGTGTTGGGACAGATTGCCCACACTTGATGAGGGTGTTTGGTTGATTGCCCACACTCTTGAACAAAAAATTGTGCAAGTGCTGACAAATTGTCAGCACTTGAGACAGATTCCCACACTCTTGAACAAAAAATTATGCAAGTGTTGACAGATTGTCAACACTTAAGGGATGTGTTGGGACAGATTACCACACTCTTAAAATGATAAAGAAATAAAGTAGCGTCTTTACTGAAACCAACTGGTTTTAGTACAACGGTAAGCGCTTGATTTTTACATCGGTAAGACTCTTACTTTGTTCCGTCAATAAAAAAAATTAAAAATAAAAATTGATTGTAACGTCTCGTTCCCGGACACCGAGTTCTTATCCGGAAAAGAAACGTTCGGAACGTATAAAATAAAAATAAATTCACTTTATGTAAGCCTCTACTACGTCGTATCAAAAATAAGCAAACGGAAGCAAAAGACTCGGGTATAAAAATTCCAAACATCCAAGAATAGAAACATGAAATCTAAAGATGGGAATGTAACTGATTACATTCAAGGAAAAATACGAAATCCAAAAGAAAACGTACGATATTCTTAAAAGAAACGTAACGGTACTACAAGTCTCGGAAGACCAAAAGTCTAAACCAACAGTACTAAAAACAGTCTAATAAATGAATAACATAATGATAAATGTAAAGTCTTCAATGAAGCGTCGTCAAACGTCATCATCGAACTCCTCCTCGTAACTATGATCCACCTGTTCGTCTTCTCACCCCCAAACACATAGAAAACATGCATTTGAGGTAAGTACAATGTACTTAATAAGAAAGAGAAGCTACGACAACAATTTTAGTTTATAAAGAAAAGATATTTAGAAAGTTAGTTGTCTATGTATGACCGACTCAATCTATGGTTCATTTCATGTCCATCAACATGAATTGACTAAACGTTTCTACTTAACTTATCTATGTTACAACCGCACTCAAGGGCACTACGCGTATCCGCTTTTGGGACACTCTTGGCAACATATTAGTGGATCACACCAATATCCACGAAGTCTAGAATAGGTAGAATCCGATAGTAAGCACATCTCAGTGGAGTCACCCGAACTTGTGGTTTTTTTGACCTACGGGTTCTTCCACCTTCAGAGGTAGCACATACATCGCGATATAGACTGGTGCCTATCCAAGAGAGACATGTTGTTTAATCTTTTACTAGTCAAGTACGTGTTTTATTAGAATGATTAACTAACCACCTAAGTGTTTTCAATTAATCTCCCTCACAAATACTACTCTCTCCCTAGACCACTAGACATTGACAAGGCCTAGCAATTACACAGACATTGATGAATGCTAATTCATCAAAGCACAAGCCTATCATGCTCTTCCGAAGGATCCGAACTTCAACTCCCTTTAAGAGTACATTCGGTGTTTTAACTGAACGAATCAGAAGCTCAATTCAGGCTTGTTTATGTTTATAAAATGTTCACGTATCACAAATTAAGGGTTTAAAACAATAAAAACATGATTATGAAACCCGAAACCAAGTCAAACGATAAAACAGTAAAAACAAGGTAAAATAGGTCAAACGCCTGTTTGACATCCTATGGACGCCCGTTTAACATCGAACGCCCGTCCATTAACCCCAAACTCCCGTCCGTCAAAAATGGCTACATCCTGAATCAAAAGTCTCACCTCAAACGCCCGTCTGCCTTGTGCAAACGCCCGTTTGAGCTGCTATGATCGCAAACGCCCGTTTGCCTATTGCAAACGCCCGTTTGCCTGGGTTTTTCCCAAAACGCTAAAATCTTCAAAACGCGATTTCTAATCCGTTTCTAACCTAATTGACATCGAATTAAACCCAATAAAACACGTAAAAACATATCTAATCAAACCATAGCATCTATGATCATTGATCAACGAAAAGACACATCTTTCTTGCATTTAAAACATCTTAAAACACGATCTAAACCTTATAAACGATAATTGAAATCGTAGGAAGAGCCTCTTACCTATTTGCAGCCAAAAACCGATTCAAAAATTTCGTAAAAACTGCCGCACTTCCATCCAACTGAAATCCAAACGGTGTCTTCCTCACAACGGTTCCAATTCTCTACTCCGATCCGAAAACGATCAAGCAACACTTCAGATATTGTGTAAACTCTTCTAACCCTTTTCTTCCTCCAAACGCAGAGAAGAGGTGAAAAACTGATTTCGATTTAATTTTTAGGTTATGGGATTAATCAGTATCAAATTTCCTTAAATACCAATTTCCCATAAATCCTTTTTTCCTTATTTATCCCTAATTACCAAAATCAGAAAATCCCTTTAAATCATATGCATATTTCGAAAATATATATATATAATCAATTAAATACTTAACTCCCATAAAAGAAAAGAAATAATAATATTTCGTTTTCGCAAAATGACACGTCTGCCCTTTCCCGAAGATCGGAATATTTCATTGATGCTTTAAGGACACGTAGGAAGTAGATTTTTGTATTTTTACATTTGTTAATACATGCAGTCGAAGATGATGAGTGCAGTCCTGCTAAGGTGTTTTGGCCATCAATTTAACATGTTGACATGAAGAAGCATCAATATTTTGCAAATTGATCGACCGGCCATTCTTGGCCCTTGGGGTCTCAAATCAAGTAGGAAATTCCATTATTTGGCCATAACAATTCGTTATTACACAAATTATTGATTAATGTATAAAGGCTATATAAAGGCTTTTATGTAATAGTAGTATCTTTTATGTAATAGTAGTATCTTTTAAACAAACATTCTAAAATAATCAAAGAATCTTTTGCTCAACAGACTTAATAAAATGACATGTTTTCCTTAAAATATATAGAATAAATATAAAAACATCAATGATACATAATTATATACTACTGTATTTTTTTTTTTGTAATTTATACTACTGTATTATATTATGATAGTAAAATATATAAACTATATTATATTTCGCTGTTCGTGCATGGAGAGTCTCGAAGCCGGCTAATGCAAATCCAAGATCGGTTAATCCTTCAAAGAAAAAAAAAATTGTTTTACGAAACCGATAAAATTATAATTGCATAGAGCAGAGTTATATATTAATAGAAAGTGCTACTAAAGTTTGTCTTATCATACGGAAAACGATATGAAAGAGACTGAAAAAAACAGAAAATTCACTCTTCTTCTATATGTGCCAGTCATCCGACGGTCTGTTCTAATAGGGAATCCCTACGTAAGAATTTCTCACTTGGCGGGTAATTCTGCTGTAGGAACTCTCTATTACACTCAACCGTTGGATTTGTGACACGTGTACAAACAAACAAAACAGTTTTATCTTTTTCTATATGTGGCAGTCATCTGACGATCCGTTCTAATAGGGAGTCCCTACTTAAGAATTTCCCTCACTTGGCACATATAAAGAGAAAATCGACTATATTTGAAATAGAAAAAAAAAAAAAAAAAAACTACACCGAGTAGAAAATAAATTACACTAAGGAGAAAAGGAACATCATAATTGGGAGAGACATCCTAAATCCAATGGGTAAGGGCATTCATACAAAAAACATTATTTTTTATCTCTAAAATAATACATATCCCTATTTTAAAACATCCCAATTCAGAACACTCCACAACATGTATAGCATCTATATCCCTATCTTTAACCATTAAAATAGAGATAGTGTTTTAAAATAGGGATAGTGCTCCACAAATAGGGATACACTGCTCGTTGACCCTAAAATAGGGATATGGATGAGGCTTTTGTTGTGGGGTATTTGAGGGAAAATTTCATTTATCTTTATTTTAGGGATATGACACAGTATAGGCTTCTGCTACAATGCCCTAATAACAAGGTGAAATACTCCTTTCGTCCAATTGTATATACTAACTTTGTCCCAAAATTAAAACTATTTGATTTTTCAAACAAATTAAGAAAAATTAGTTAAATTAGTTATGTGTTATTAATTTTGATGAAAAAATCTAAAATAATATTTGACTGTTATTAATGTAAAATAGTGAAAAAAATTGGTGGGTAATAATAAATGGGGCTAAAATGAAAAAAAAATGTAATAACAAAAAAGTTAAATGAACTTATATTTTGGGACGGATGTAGTATCATTTTATAACTTTTGCATACTTTAAAAAAAAAGGAGCCATATTATAAATTTTAAAAATAAAAGTCTAAAGTACTATTTTTTTTTTTCGAAAACGAAAGGAGGGGGCGGGGATCGAACCCTGGACCTCTCACTAGAGGCCAGGGTAGACCCTGGAACAACACCGCCAGGGTATGAGCCGCAGCTCACTAAAGTACTATTTGAATATCATTAATGTAATAATAATAAATTATTGTGTCACTCCCTTAAATAATTGTCATTCTTTTATAAAGAATGTCTCCCAAGGAATGTCAAATTAGAAAATCAATAAATTATTTATTGCTCTTTTCTAAGATATCTCTGTAATTAATCGCATATTAATTATTCATGATCCTATCATATTCTAAAACAAAACATTAGGGAACATGTGTCAATATAATAAGTGTCAGTTAAGTGACTTGATTTCAAAACTGATGAATCTGTAAAACTGCGCTGAGAATGATGGCCAGTTTAGCAAGTGTATTCAGTTCTGTGAAAGTCAGTTCGGTGAATTGCAACTGAATTTTCTTCTGAAGTCAGCAGTCAGTTTGGTCTGCTGAGTGATTGAGGAATTTCTGCGATTCTTCCTGAATAGCCTGGATTCTCCCGTCGAGAGTCACTTTGAATTCTCCCGTCGAGAGTCACTTTGAAAGTCTTACCTAAACTCTTCCGACTGAATATGATAAAGCCTATAAAACAAGCAGCTACTATCATTTCTTCATTATAGATTAAGATCTTCTTCGAACTTCGTGTAACATGCTATGGTCTCAACGCCCTTACAAGGTAGTGATGAGTTTCACGCACTCTAAGCCCGGCCCGAGCACAGTTAGGAAGATTGGCCGCAATCTAAGCGGTACCACCCACCCTACCCTACCACCTATAGGCGGCCGCCCGTCCTACAGCCGCCCGAAAAGGAACTGTAGTGATCTTGAATAGGGATCCTACAGCGATAAATAGAATCCCCATAAAAATACCACTAGATCGAGCACCAGTGATTTCGTATCCGGTCAAAATCTTGGCTATTGCTGAGCACAACTGAGTTCTACATCTGAGCAGTTGATTACAAGTCTGAGAATGTCAGCTGGAGCTGAGTTTCATCTGGTGGATAACAACTAGAGCTGGGGTCCACATTTGGGGTATTTATGACAGTTCTGACAAAGATCTTATGGCAGCTAGGGTTTAGGGAATTGTACTTATAAATACCAATGTCGTAATCAATGCAATGTGTGTGAAATCGTTGTAATTTTGTGCATAATAAAATATCTCATTTTCTGTCCATGGAATAGTCGGCACAACGCCGAAAACCACGTTAAATCAATGTGTTCTATTTGTTTCCGTGTTTTATCAATTTTGTCATACTTTATATTTGCATTGTTTCTGTTTTGTCATTTTAGAGTGCAAAATTTGCCTATGTGTTTTAACAATAACCAAACATAAAACATTTACAGTATTAGGTTTTTTTAATATGGGTGAAAAAGCATAAAGTCAAACTTTTTTTAGGGAGAGATGGAGTATTGAAAAATTGTTGGATTGTAATAAATTATGGGTAAAACGAGGAAAAAAATTGCGATGAATGCTTAATTGTTATTCTAAAATGATGTATATTTTGGAACAAAACAAAAAAACAAAAAGACTTATAATTCGGGATGAAATTAGCACTTTGGAGAGTTTTAACACTTCACTTCCAGATACAGTCTTTATCAAGAAATGGTGTGTTCGACACGTGACTTTTAGAGTAAAACCGTAAAGGTCACGTGAGTCTGACTTCATATCAGAGTAACAAAAGGAAAAAAAAAACCAACAAAAACAATGTTTAGACTCGGGAAACAAAAGCTTAACTGAAGCACTTTAAAAGTACCAAAAGAACATGAACAACTGTTGTGAACTATCGTTATAAATACTCTGTCTTCAAAACATATTTTCGGACGCCGTATCAATGTTGTCCATGAGCAAGAGGTTAACATAGTGATATTTCTTGTCTTATTCACTTGTTCGTATATCAGGACCAACTACCACTATACCATCCGGCCGGGGACCACTCATGGTATCCCCAAGGTGATCCTCCCGAGCTCTCGCCGAGTGCACCTACATAAACCTTTAGGCTTCTATACACATGCAACTTCATTCTATATTCTCTTCTTTCCAACATTATTCTTACAACAATTATCGTTTTTATTATAACTTCTATGCTACATTGTTTGAGTCAATCCTTGAACTCATTTTTTCTGACTTGACCGTCGAATGGGATTCCTTCTCCGGGTTCTTCTGACGTCTATTCTCCTTAGCTAGCGACAAGAAACCTCCAACAAAACATCAGGCGACCATGGCCAACTGATCCGGATCTAATCGGATTCACCCCTTTGCGAATGCCACATCATAATGACAAATAAATTATTGTCACTTGTCATAAACTTAATATATAAATACATACATCATAATTTTATACATACCCATCAGCCAGAGTCCTAGATCCTTCACTTAACTAATCCTATTTCTGTAACCTTTTACTGAAAAAATAATCGGTTTTTTATTTTTTATTTTTAAAAACACCAAAAGCTAGACTAGTTGGAGTAGTGGATGCTTTGAAACAATAATTGAGCAAAATGTACACTTCCCATCCCTAAGCCAAAAAATAACAAACCAAAATCATGAAGACCTATTTATTTAGGTATGCCATATTACCTGGTATTCAGGTCTGCCATATTATATAGGACTAAGGACAAGGACTAATAGAGGACATTTTCATAAATAAATGTACCACCAACTATTTATAATAAAAAAATAATCAACTCCACGGCTGCAACTAAATTTCCACTAATAATTCAACAAATGTGCAAAGGAGGGGGGGCAGCCATAACAGAAGACATGATTGGGTTATTAAATTATTACAAAAGGAACTCCTTAAACAATAATAATAATTTTAAAATGTACTGTATAAGAAGTGTTTGTTTGATACATTTCTAGTTTATAACATTGTAATAAGATATATAATACGATTTCTTATTCTTTGTCTTCCAAAATTCTTACGTGTGTCTTCTAAAAATAAGTAAAATCATTTTTTTTTTTTTGAGAAAATAAAAAATTCTTATATGTGGAGTCTTTAGCTTTGGAATATATATGACACGACATAGGAAAATTTAAATAATAAATAGAAAAAACACTCACACAAAACAGCCTTTAACTTATAATGCAGTAGAAAACACGAGACTCGGCCAAAAGGGAATAGTTCGTGGGAGAGAATCTTTCTGTTATATGCAGTAGCAGTACGGGGGAGAGGTGGTGTGTTGTGGTGAAAACTCAAAGATTATGTCTTGAGTTTGTATATAAATTTCCCAAAGTTAATACAGGATATAAAACTCCCATATGTTAAAGGTAATTAATCACCTTAGTGTCGAGGATAATATTGGAATTGGCTAAATATTATTATTTTGTATTTTATTATTTATGTCTTGTTGCGCAAATTAGTCTAGGCCCATATATTTGTACGTACTCTACGCAGTTGAATCAGTAAAATAAATCGTTTATGAATATTGATATGGTATCAGAGCATATCAATTTAATCTCTCTCGTTATGTCAATTATTCCATAAACCCTAACATTTTCCCAAAAATAGGGCCGCAACTCGTTCATCTTCTCCGGCTACCATGTCCACCATCTCTGGTGAGGCCTAGACAATCCCACAAACCCCGGCTTCCATGTTCAATCAACCTTGGCAGATTCGGCTCTCCTCCTTGTTGTCTGCCATGTCCGCCGTCCCAACCACTGAAGCCCGTATACTGCACAACCAGCCCCCGCCGATTTCACCACCTCTTCCGACGAACAGCTCTTCCACGCCGGCAGCCAATGTTGCAGCCTCCAATTTTCAGAATAATTATCGCGGTTGTGGTCAACTTGGTCCGCGCCTATGGTCATGTCGGCTTCCTCCCATCCATTGCCGACAACAGCTGCTTTTGCTACCCATGCCGGTCCGCCTTCCTCCACTTCCAACAGGGGCCGCAAGGCGTAGCCGAGGATATGGTTATCCACGTCCTTTCTACTCCGGACACAATCGTGGTGATATGTCATTCTCTTGCCAAATTTGTTTTCAGCTCGGCCATGCTGCTCCGTCATGCCCTTATCGCTACGACTATTTGTTGAAATAGTGTCCTAAACCCAATCGGGTTGGACCGGATCCGACCGGGTCCGATCATTTCTATTATTCCTTTATATTTATACATATGATAAATGACTTTTCTGTTATTATATATTTGTTTGTTTAACAGACCTATTACAATATTGTTATATGATAACGTCCTTGGTGTCAACCTATAAGAGAGAAACCATGATAGTGATTATGGTTGATGAGATCTAGACTCATTTTAAAAGGTTTGATACTTGAATGTCTCTAGTCGTATGTGCTATTAAATAGGACATTAATAGTGCGATCAGACTAGCACGTATTAGATGTCTTCTATCTTATTGAAGATAAGGATTGATCTCGTCTATCAAAGTGTAGAGACACTTGGACTGTACGTGGACGTGTATAAGAGAATGCGTATGTTAGACTGACTCACTTACTTTATTAAGTGTCACACTATGTGGCGGTTGTGTAATTATCCTGAGACCGGAGTCTTCATGACATCACGGTGTGGATTGTCATACTTTGACACTATTGAGGTTTCCCCTAGCCATGGGGCGATCATGCGGTAGTGATTGGGTGTGATACTGAAACATACGTATGATTCATGTCGCTCGTCCGGAAATCGCATATCCTATGAATAGGATTAAATATCCGAAAGGGCCTTCTTATAAGGAATGTCTTACTCTCATGAATCTTTGCAAAGTGGAAGTAAATGAGTTACTTCGAGAGAGCATGCTATTTAGATTATAAGATATGGTCGTTAATGTATTGACACTCGTGATACGACCGTATGGATATTACGATAAGATTCTATTTACACGGTAACTATTTCATGTGAAAGGTAGTAGTCATTGCATTTGACTCCTCCGATGATTGGGGGTCATGGTGTGTTGCTAGACGCTATTCCATGATCGTTAGATATGAAGGGCATTTTCGTAATTGCACTTTGTGTCTACAGACAACAAATTCGGAGGCCTATCGGGTCACACATATTTGAACATCTAGCCGGACTAAAATATGGTTAAAGTGATAACCAAATAAGGAAAGTTTTATCTCGACTATAAAGTGTTACGGTGATTGGGGGTACGGTGTGTTGCTAGACGCTATTCCATGATCGTTAGATATGAAGGGCATTTTCGTAATTGCACTTTGTGTCTACAGACAACAAATTCGGAGGCCTATCGGGTCACACATATATGAACATCTAGCCGGACTAAAATATGGTTAAAGTGATAACCAAATAAGGAAAGTTTTATCTCGACTATAAAGTGTTATAGTGATACATTAATATGGTGGTATTTATTTATTATGAATAAATTAAATGCAAGATATTAATTATGTTGATTAATTAAATATACACATAATGTATGTGTATGTCGAAATTATTATGTGTATATGATACACATGTATTTTGCAAAGTAATTGATCATAGTATTGTATTAATTAAAAAATATTCTGAATGCCAGTATTTGGCATATTTGGGGCGCATATTTATGTGTATGAGATACATTTGGATTGTGCAATTTAATTAATAATATTATGATATATTAATATTAGATATTAATGACTATAGATTTGCACACATGTGTAAAATGATTTATGGTAATAAGAAAAAGATAGTAAATATTGGATATTGACAATATCTTAGATTTATTTAATATAATATATTAAATTAAAAGAGATAAATCAATCAAAGTGATTTTCCTTATTTTATTAGGAAAAAGTTTTCTTTTTTCTCAATCTACTAGGATGTTTCTTCCAATCTGTTTATTGGGGCATAGGGGGGCCACATCCATCTATAAAATGGAGGATTGGCTAGCTCTTTGGCACATCACAATTCCAAGAGATTAATAGTTTCTTGTGAAATATAAAGAGTTTCTTAGAGAGAGATTTGAGAGAGAGAGAAAATGTCGGTCTAGCAACTGAGTTTTTTTGGTAGCAATCCAAGGTGGGATTCCGGCGGGTTGTTCATGTGGACTAGCGGTAGAGGTCGAACGCTTGGGCGGCTCCGTGCACCACTACTCTCCTTAGACGATCAATGCGTCGATCTTTTAGATCAAACAAGGTATTCACCATCTACTACTTATTTGTTTATTGTTTAAACGAAGTCGATCCTAGTTAAAAGGAAATAAAATTTTAAATTCCGCTACGTTCCTGCGTAGATTTCCTAACAGTGGTATCATAGCGAGTTTCAAGCTTAAGCAATAAGCATGTTATTTTGCGTAGTTTATTTTATCGTTTAAATCACGTAATTAAAAGATGACAGATTTTTGATTCGCAAAAGATACACGAAAAGAAAAAGAGGGGGGTTAGGCCATGGTGGTGCTCGGCCGATCGGCGGCGGCACCACCACCGAGTGATCGCCGGCGGCGGCGGCCTCCGGCGCCAATGGGTGCGGGCATGATGCGGTGGTCCCTGTTTTGTTTTGTGTATTTTTAATTCAATATGGTTCATAGTTGTGATTGATATCTCTTTGCTTAGTTGGTGTCATGTGGCTAACTAATAGTTGAAATTGTTTGGACCATTTGGATGTCATATGACATTATTTGGTAAATATGATTTGCCTTTAAATAATCTAGTTCATTCCAAATTTTGTTAGGAATAGGCCTAAATCTTTTTCAAAATATTTGATTTTAGAAAAAACCTAGGCCTAGGCCTTTTTCAAAAATTTGATTTTGGAAAGGGCCAAGGTTGGTGCCTTTTGATTTAGGAAATCAAAGTCATCCATTTTGATTAGGAATCAAAAGGAAAGAAACAAAAGAGACCTAATTTTAATTTTGATTTATTTTTGGAATAGTTCTAATTGATTAAAATTAAAATTGAAATCGTTTAAAATTAACCATTAATTTTATTTCGATTAAAATCAATTAATTAATTAAATGTTAAATAGTTAATTGATTAGATAAAATTATTTAATAGATTAAACGCTAATCGATTAATTAAGACACAAGTTGTTAGTTTTTAATTTTATCTTATTCATAAGATTTTATTGTATGAATTAGATATTGTGTAGATATAATATGATTATATGGACCCCGATTTATCATAGACTCGACCAATAGGATATATGTAAATGATTTATTTTTGTTGGTTTTAAAATTGTCGTAGGCCGTTATGAAGAACGCGACCTAGTTTATTTTCTGCATTATCCCATTCGTAGTCCCCCCGTGTGTGGCGAGTGTATTTATTTTATTAGATAAAATTTATGTAACAAGAATGGAGCGGAAGATGGAGAACAAAGTAAGAAGAAAAATATTGGAGAATGGAGAATTAAAGATCCTATTGGCTGTTGCAGCTACCTTTAGATTGTGACCCGCGGTTTCGTCAGTTTGTATTCGAAACCGCACATAGGAAAAGTTCATGATCATACCGGTTACTTTACTCATTTATTTATTTTATGCTTGTATTATTTTATATGATACGATAGATGCATGGCTAGACATGATCTAGATGAATGTGTATGATTTATGTCTTTAGAGATAGATATACATGATGAGACCATAATTAAATTAATTAAGAGAATTAATGTGAAATTAATTAAGTGAATTAATTTAAAATTACTCCCACAACAAAAATCGAGTCATATTTTGTCTCCCAATATTATAATGACGGTGAAGAGCCCTTGTTCGGATCCAACTGATCGGCCCACGTCGGGAGTTGACCTACCTCAGGCATATCGTTATTATCGAGATATGATCGTTATAAGATCTCATGAATATTTGTGTTACAACTCGACTAAGAATCTTGCGGTGATTGGCCCACGCCAGGACCGTCTGATTTTAGAGACAAGAGGTTGGCTATCACATAGAGATGTGAGTTGTCAAAAAGTTGACTAGTCAACCAATGGAAGTCGAATGAGATGCGACCGATAATTGTACCCACCTTTCGAAATTGACCCTGTCGATCGGCCCACATCGGGGATCGAGTCAACTAGATTGGATTCCATCCACTAAAGAATTTTGGATAATTCTTGAAAGTCAATTGGGAATAATTGACTAGTGGGAGCAAAATCATAAACCATAAGACCATTTTTGATTTTGTATGTATAAACAATAACACTCTTTTTATCTTTATTTTATGTTGTAGTTTTTAGCAAACTTTTATGTTTTAATTCTCGAATAGTAAAACCAAATTATGACTGTTACCTTTTGAGAAACGTTCTCAAATATGGTTAAGAAATTTTAATCCTTTTAAAATAAGCAATGACAGGAACAACTACGTTATAGTAGTTAAAGACAAGGAGACTACATATTTGATGGAGTACTCCAAGGCTTTAATTATTAATGAAAGCGGAAGCTCATGATATGATTAAATCACTTGAAATAAGTTTCAACGAATTAATCATATAATGGATACGATCCAATATGATCAATCTGTCATACGATGATAATTAATTCAAACGTTGGATAAGAATGAGCACATCGAGTTTTGGTAAGGTTGTTTTCAAAATTGTAAGATTTATGTATCGACTTAATTCTTTAATCATTGCTTGAAAGTTAATTAAATAGTTAATGTTTTGAATATGATTCAAAATGTTAAATAAACTATCTAATGAACTTTAGTTATTCTTTACAAAAGATAATTGAAGACATAGCTCTTGTGATTTTTATTAAGTCTTATGAAGACTACACTAAGAAATATTTACGAGTGCTTAAATGATTAAAAGGAAAGTTAGGGCATGTGCTTGAAATAAGAGATCTTATCGAAGTCTCTATTCTAAGAAAGTATGTTGAGATAAATCTATCTAAGTTCAAGTCAACTCTTAGATATATGATATCTTGTGAGTTTGATTAAATTAGAAAGATTAAAATACAGAATACACCAAGATACGAAAAGTGAAGCAAACGTTGTAACATTTTCGGTTTTGTATTCTGAATCTAATAGACTGATAAAGGAACTAAATAAATGTTATTGTGTTCCGGTTCTTGTGAAGAACACAAATTTAGTTATTTATTAGGATATAGTAGACATATTCGATTGTAAGGAATATATGTTGTTCCGATAAAGTTGAACGGTCACCGAATCTAACATACTAGATTGTTGTCACTATATAGTTGATATAGGTGACAAATCTCAACAAAATGTTTGAATGTCTATTATCCTGGATATTTGTGGTTGTTCTATATGTCGACTCTCTGGAAGAGAAACGTGTAATCAAATATCACTTTGATGATGTATGAACCATGTCATTATGAATCATGTGGGTAACACGTATCTTATCTAAAGATGACTAAAATACCCTTTTATGAAAAGGTTATAAGTTCTGGAAAAATTTTCTAGAGTCTAAACATACCGATGTTTGTTGGCTTGTGACATTTAATGCAACAAATAATTGTTTATTAATCTCTATGATTATTTTTAGAAATAGTTGAATGTACTCAGTGAAGTACGACAATTCGGAAACCCTGAAAAATTCGAGCTAGTACGAATATGAGATCGATGAGCTACTTAGGAATTAATCTTCGATTGGATTGAAGCAATTAATACCTGAAGGGTGTTTCAGAAGATGTCTGAAAAGGAATAATATTCTCCCTTGAATGATACCATTTTTGGATACGCAATCAGATTGTGCTTTTAAAATGGAAATAACACTCTATACGATAAAGTTGTGACGTAAGCCATGCAATATATCCCTTTCTTGTTTTGGGATAGTGCACTTATACAATACATATACTTAACCGAGTTCCAAAGAATAAAGGTTGAATGAATTCCATATCAGATATGAAGGACAATGATATGAAATCCATATTAACCGATGATTTAGGGTTGTTATGCTTCTAGTAAGCAGGCAATGTCTGAAAGGCTTGGAGCCTAGTATGGCATGTGCAACTTTGTGGAATGTCTTAGCAAGCACGCTAGATATCATTTACTTACCCGTGGAGCAAAAATGTTTGTCTCCAAACATGCTGTCTTCTAAAGGAAGTGTTCCTTCCAAAAGAAACAGTGGGAGTAAATTGAGATCTCAAAAGAGTTTGAGAACCACAAAGAGATATTCAACCATTGGAACATGAGCAGGCGTCGCATAGAGATGAGGTGCAGGACACTGCTCAGTGAACACAAGTACCCTGTGAGTCTGCAGATAACCACACGCCTGAAAGGGCTGCTGGTATGTGCATCTTGAAGAATGAAGATCTCACGACTTATGCAAGAATGCTTGAAAGGCAAGATTAAGAGATATGGCTCGGAGCCATAATGTCTGAAGTATATTCCATGAGTGACATAACAGGTTATGAACCGGTCTGTCTTGCCTGAAGGGAATGTCCCTGAAAGGTGTAGCATGTCTTTATGAAAGACTGACATGGATGGTTACCGTTAAGCTGAGTTGATGGATAAAGTCTAAAATTTGTAAACCTTGTAATCACCTTTAAGCTACCAACTATGCTTAAGCCTATTCAGATAGTGCTTGTTGTCGATACGTATCATGGCTACATGATAGTGTTGAAAACTTTGGGCCAAAACGCTTGATGTTCATAGACGATGACTTGATGTGTAAGCTTATGAGATCCATTTATGGCCTCAAACAAGTTTCTCTGTATAAGTTCTATACTTTGATAAATCAAAAGAGTTTGATTTCATCAAGAGGAAAGATATGCCTAATGTGCAGAAGGGTTAGTGGGAGTGTCATAGTTCTCGAGCAAGGTATTGGATATCCTTCTTGGAATCAACACCCCATGTCACAGTAAATTAGTGTTGATAGTCCAAGGTCTTTGTGAAAGCTCTTGCAATGGTAGTTCTTATTTTGGAAATAAGAACCTATAGTGATAGATTCAGATGCTGCTTAATTTTCACAATCACCCTGATATATGGGATGCTAAAACAGTTTAGCATTGATCATAGCAAGAGATAATGTTGGCCAGTATTCTCAGGATCTATCTATGATAAGACGACAGTCCTAAAAGATAAGGTGAAAGATGATACTTATGGAATGTGCCCTTTGCTTCTGCAATAGGGTCAATCATAAGTGTTGTGAGTTAAACCAGATATTCATACTTCATGAAGTGTCATGAGCACGTATGAAAGTGATTCTGGTGTATGTCGAGAATATTCTTAAAGGTGTTAAGGATGGGTTCTTGGTTTACTAGAACTTAGAATCGAATAAACGTAAATATACAGATACGCACCCTGAATCTTATAAAGATAGTGGGAGCTAAGGTCTAGGTTCACAGTCACTTTGATTAAGTGATATAGTGAGCTGGAAATGTTCTTAGCTAGAAATCATTGGAGATTCTACAACTGGGCCAAAACACAGTAATGCCTTAGAGGCGCATCGGGAGCAGTACATGGATCTAGAAGCTTTATTCTTGAACCTTGTACGGTTCTTCCACCTTTTTATGTATAACTAAAATAGTGGTGGATTCATTGCTTAAAGAAAGGACCAGGGTCTCGTCAGAGATTCATGTGTGTGTTAAGGCGGTTCCTTTGACTTGATCATTTGGTGCACGATATGAAGATAGTCTGAGTCCCCACGGATAGTGATCCGTTCACGCTTAGGGTTAGTCGCGAGTATTGCATGAGATTCTTGTGTTTCAACTTGGTCTTGTGTGTGCGAGTGATTGACTTTACGCTAAGTGGGAGATTGTTGAAATAGTGTCCTAAACCCAATCGGGTTGGACCGAATCCGACCGGGTCGGATCATTTATACTATTTCTTTATGTTTATACATATGATAAATGGCTTTTCTGTAATTATATATTTGTTCGTTTAACGGACCAATTATGATATTGTTATATGATAACGTCCTTAGTGTCAAACCTTGAGAGAGAAATAATGATAATGATTATGGTTGATGTGATCTTGACTCACTTTAAAAGGTTTGATACTTAAATATCTCTAGTCGTATGTGCTATTAAACAGGACATTAATAGTATGATCATACTAGTACGTATTAAATGTCTTCTATCTTATTGAAGATAAGGATAGATATCGTCTATCAAAGTGTAGAGACACTTGGACTGTACGTGGATGTGTATTAGAGAATGCATACGTTAGACTAACCCACTTACTTTATTAAATGTCACACTATGTGGCGGTTGTGTAATTATCCTGAGACCGGAGTCTTCATGACATCACGGTGTGGATTGTCATACTTTGACACTATTGAGGTTTCCCCTAGCCATGGGGCGATCATGCGGTAGTGATTGGGTGTTATACTGAAGCATGCATAGGATTCATGTCGCTCGTCCGGAAATCGCGTATCCTATGAATAGGAGTAAATATCCAAAAATGGCCTTCTTATAAGGAATGTCTTACTCTCATGAATCTTTGCAAAGTGAAAGTAAATGAGTTACTTCGAGAGAGCATGATATCCAGATTATAAAATACGGTCGTTAATGTATTGACACTCGTGATACGACCGTTGGATATTATTACAGCGATAGGATTCTGTTTACACGGTAACTGTTTCACATGAAAGGTAGTAGTCATTGCATTTGACTCCTCCGATGATTGGGGGTCGCGGTGTGTTGCTAGATGCTATTCTGTGATCGTTAGATATGAAGGGCATTTTCGTAATTGCACTTTGTGTCTACGGCCAACATATTTGGAGGCCTATGGGGTCACACACATATGAACATCTAGCCGGATTAAAATGTGGTTATAGTTGTTTGCTTGATCTAAAAGATCGACGCTTTGACCGTCTAAGGTGAGTAGTGATGCACGGAGCCGCCCAAGCGTTTGGCCTCTACCGGTGATCCACACGAACAGCTCGCCAGAATCCCATCATGGATTGCTACCAGAAAAACTCGGTTGCTATACCGATTTTTTCTCTCTCTCAAAACTCTCTCTAAGTAGCTCTCTAATATTCACAAGAACTATTAGCTTTTGGAATTTAGTTGTACAAAAGAGCTTGACACCCACTACATATATATAGTAGATGGTATGCCCCTACTATAGTCCCAATCTGATTGTGATTAGATTCCTAGTAGATTATGGAGAAAGAAAATATTTTCCTAATAAAATAAGGAAATACCTTTGATTGATTTATCTCATTAATATTCAATATCTTTATTTTTTTTTTAATTTTCAAAAAAACTGTAATTTTCATTGATGAAGGTGAAAGATTACAGATTTGATGCCAACCATGGCCACCTCACTCCAATATGTCATCAATGTGCCACCCTACCTCCTCAAAACCCTAGTCCGCAAAACCCGGGATGGGAAAAAACGGGTGCTAGGGAAAGAGTATGGGCAGGAACACATTGGCAAAAATAAACCCCAAAAATCAAGCAAAAGACTATGCCAAAATTCCTAACATCAACTAACAAACTATAACAAGCAGCATGTCAGAAAACTATGGAAGAGAACCACAACAATCTTGATCTGCATAACTTCAAAGCAACAGCATCTCAAAAGTGCCTCCCATTCAAGGAATCATCCAATCTTAGATTTTGCAGGTTACAAGAAACAACAGTTCCTCTTATGTCTCCTGACATATACATGAACATCACACAACAGAAGTTCTAAAAAGGATTGAAACAACGGAGGTAAAAAGGGATTAACAAAACACTTGTTTGCACTCTTCATATTGATGAAGAGTGCATTCCAAAGTGTAAGGTCAGTGTTTAAACCCCCTTCTAATATCCAAACCCTTCAATTTGCCTCCAAAAAGCATTAGCCCAAGCAGCAGATAGTGTCTTGCAAATGGCCAAAATTTGCAGCTCCTAAGCTTACCAAAAAAGGTAAAAATTAATTGAAATATAGAGAGAATACAACCTGTTTGCACTCCTCATTATTAAATGAAGAGTGCGTCCAGTTGTAATTGTCTTGTCTACTTGCTTTTTTTTTTGAATCCTCAAAGCTGGTAGTTGTAATGAGTCCCTTAAGATCAGCAGGCCGAGAGTTCCATTTAATTGCAAACAATTGAGAAGTTTTGATTCATGTGTAGAGCTGGCAATGTTTGCTAAATGACCAGCAACAAAATTTCCTTCCCTGTAAACATGGGAAATTTTCAAATGATACTGTTGGAATAACTGCTGCAAATGATGAATCTCCATCAGGTACTTCTAGGGAATATGTATATGTTGAGTCAACATTTTAAGGAGAATTTCAGAGTCTGTTTCAATCCATATAAGGTGGTGTCCTTGTCTCTCACATTCAGAAATTCCAGCTTGCAATTGCTTTTATCTCTGCTCCCATATTAGTGTCCTCTCCATAAGCTGCATAACCTGCAATTAGGACTTTACCATTGCTATTTCTAACAACAAACCCCCCCAGCAGGGCCAGGGTTTCCCAAAGCAGATCCATCGCAATTAAGCTTAACATAAGGTTCTTTTGGAAGAAGCCATTGTACCAGAATAACAGATTTAGGGCTAATTGTCCCACAGGATGTGAAAAGGCCAGTCTGGGCCAAAAATTGATCATCCCTGTTTTCCAACTTGATGTTCATTTCCTTAATAGAGTGCTGAATATTCTGAGAAACCCCTGCCACCACTTGCTTGAATGACCAGTCAGTTTGGCCATAAATTTTGCTAGTCCTCTCTTTCCATAATTCCGAAAGAATAAAGTAAAAGACTACCTTCTTGATCTTACCCAAAGCTCCAGTGGTATCATGTAAAATCCAGTCTTGCATAAAAATTTGCCATGAGTGTCTATTAGGAGTGAGGTGAAGCATGGCCTGAAAATGTCTCCAAATCCTTTGAGCATTAGGACAGCTCCAAAAAGCATGTAAATAAGAGTCACCAGCTGGACAAAGGGGGCATTTGAAAGCGCCATGTATACCCATTTTCATTAGTTGATCTGGGAAGGGGAGCAAAGCATTGTAAAGCCTCCATAGAAAAAAAGAAATCCTAATAGGAGTGTATGGTTTCGGAATTTCCCCCAGCTCAAATCTTGATAGTTTCTTATTTCTGAGCTGTTTATAAGCAAAGGCCACTGAAAACTTTCCTGAAGCTTCTGGAGTCCATACCCATCTAGTAAAAGGCTCCCCAATGTATCTGGTATTATCATCCATGCACTGTTGAGTAGGAGCTAACATCTTCCATGCATGCAATTTATATAGAGGATATTCACTGCTCATGAACTTAGAAGCCCACAGACCTTGATGATTTCTCAACTTCCACCAGAGTTTACAAGAGAAACTCTGTTGAATTTGCTGTAAGTTCCTGAAGCCCAAACCATTTTCCTCCAAAGGGTAGCATAGAGAGTCCCATTTCCTCCATGTTCGATGTTTACTTTCCTGAGTATCATTCCAAATAAAGTTGGACATCATTCTTTCCAATCTTTTCCTAACTGCTACAGGTATTCTCATTGCTGCCATCAAGTTTACTGGCAAGGATGCAAGAACATGCTTTGCCAATATTATCTTTCCTCCAGGAGTGAGTAACTTGGCATACGAACCCTGCAGTTTTTTCTCAAATTTATGCACCAAGTTAGTGAAAAGAGCTGCTTTTGCCTTTCCAATGTGTATTGGACATCCCAGGTAAACAATAGGTAATCTTGTATGTTGCATCTGAGTAGATTGTGTAATCTGAGTAATTGCCTTAGCAGGAGCATACTTACCTATTAAAAAAGAACTTTTTCCTCTATTGATCTTCTGGCCAGTAGCCACTTCATAATGCTTCAAGAAATCCATTAACTTTTTGACTAAGGTTAAATTTCCTTTGGAAAAGACTATAAGATCATCTGCATATAGGGAATGTGTAACCACCGGGAAACCTCTTGGAACAGCATAGGTATCCTTACCAAGGGAAAAAATAGTTTTGATCCCTCTTGAGAGTGCTTCAGTTAAAAGGATGAAGAGATATGGAGATATGGGGTCTCCTTGTTTAATCCCTCTTGAGGATTTGAAAAGACTTGATGGACTTCCATTAATTAACAAAGAAAACCAACTGCCCTTCAAATTATTCATAATCAGCTTAATGAAGTGAGGATGCAGTCCAAACTTGCCTAGTAAAGGTTCCAAGCTCCAACTCTATCAAAAGCCTTCATAACATCAAATTTATAAATTATATTATGTCCTCTGGTCTTTTTATGCAAAAATTGAACCATCTTTGGCACCAGAAGAACATTATCAGTAATATCTTTTCCTTTCAAGAAGGCAGTTTGCTCCTCTGAAATCAAGTTGGGAAGAATTACTTGTAATCTAGTGCTCAAGATCTTGGCCAACATCTTGTTTGTGAAGGTGCTCAAAGAAATAGGCCTGAATTCTGAAAAGGACTTTGGGACCTCTGTCTTTGGGATAAGTGTCACCAATGCAGCTCCTACTGCTTTTGGAAGAGGGTTGCCCTCCATAAAATCTTGCGCTGCAGAGACTAAATCTTCATGTATTAGATCCCAACAATGTCTGAAGAACTCTCAATTGTATCCATCTATTCCAGCTGCACTAATTGGATCCAGGCTGAAAACTGCCTCTTGGACCTCTCCTGTAGTTATTGGCTTAACCAACAACTGATTTTGATCATCAGTTACAAGAGAAGGTATGAAATCCAGAAAATATTGAATTTGTTCCTCCTCAGATTCTCCCTCTTCCGATAGGAGATAAGAGAAAAACTCAACCCCAGCTTGTTCAATTGAGTTTTTGTTAGTACACCATTGCCCCTGCTTATCTTGAATTTTAGTAATGCAAAGCTGTTTATTTTTGGCCCTCACAGATGCATGAAAAAAAGCTGTGTTTCTATCTCCAGATGAGAACCATTTATATTTAGATTTTTGCTTCCAGAAAGTTTCCTGTTGGTCCAGGTATTGTGAGTAAGATTCACAAGCCTTGGTCCAGTTAGCTTTATTGTCAGGAGGGGGGTCTTGATCATATATATCTTCAGCAGTTTGCACTATTCTTTCTTGTTCACTAACCTTCTGATATATATCACCAAAAACCAGCTTGTTCCAGGCTTTTAGCACCATCTTCAGATTCCTCATCCTACACGTGATTCGAACCATACCTGTAGGAGCATCTACTATTTTCCAGGAGGAAGAAACAACTTGTTTGAATGAGGAGTGCTTGAGCCACATATTCTGAAAACGAAACAGGGAAGGCCCTTTAGGAAGAGCCATTATCTCATAAATTAAAGGTTTATGGTCTGAGCCAGTCTGACTAAGAGCGTGAACCTTACTATCTTGTACCAAGGTATCCCATTGAGAATTATATAGGATTCTATCCAATTTAATCTGAACATATTGCGAATTCCTCCATCCTGACCAGGTATAAGGGCCACCAATTACTGGATAATCCTGTAGACCACATTGAGCTATTACAGTGTTAAAATCTTCCATGGAACCAACATGCGGATGTGAGGTTCCTCTATAGTCTGCAAGCTCTCTTATAACGTTGAAATCTCCCCCAATTAGCCAAGGCAAGCTTAAGGCTGAAATTTCTACCAAAGAATCCCATAATGGCACCCTTAATAGTTTGTTGCATTTTGCATAAACGCTTGAAATAATGAAAGGTGTGGATCCCTGAAATTTTGCATGAATATATTGCTCAGTAGAACTAATGATCTCCACAGTTCTAGAATAGTTCCAGAAAATCCAAAGTTTGCTGCCAGTAGCAGAATAAGCTTTATCAAAATTCAGCTGCTTCTTGAATTCCTCAATATTGTCTTCCTTGATCATAGGTTCTGCTATTGCTAGGAATTGAATTTTGTGGATCTTGAGTATTTTTTTTTTTGAGTCTTCTAAAGGAGGTTTTTCCTCTTATTCCACGAATATTCCAAAACATACTATTTATCATTATATCGATAATTTTTTGCCCTTGTTCTGAATGAAGGTTTTTTAGCCGAGAAGTCCTTTTTCTTCTTTCTACTCAACTCAAGAGTAAAAGTCTCATCATTCTCCAAATCCTGGTCCTGGTGTTCTTCTTCCTACAAATTTTCCCGCAAGTTTTCCTCTGCACTTTCTTGTGAGTTATACTGTCCTAATTTTGTTGGACTGGCTGAGGCTGTGTGATATCCTATTTCCAGACTGTACTCTGCGGATTGCGAAATTCCCACACTATTGTCATCTGTAGGAAATTGCTTGAGAGGGTTAATTTGCAGTCCAGTCACCTGTGGCATCTTCTTCCAAGGGGATCTTGTTTGCCTCTCTATTATCACTGAAGGTTGCTGCTCACTTGATGAAGCAAGAGCTTCTGTTTGTTGTTGAGGGTTCACACTAGTCATGGAGGCAGTTGCAATGTCTAGATTTGGATACTTTGGTGTTCCTTTAGGTGAGTTGTCTTCCATTGGTGCTTTTCCTTCTCTTTGTGTTTGTTCCTTCTCCAAATTTGGGTTCTGTACACTAGCAGTCCCTGTGATTGCCCCTGATCTTTGCAGAATTTGATATTGGGGGACTGAGGTCGACTTTGCTGGTGCCTGATTTGTGCTTTTATAACGAGATTATCCCTGGCTACCTTTAATTCCGGGTGTTTTATTAAGCAGAATTGTTCTCCATGCCCTACATGATGGCAATAAGTGCAATAATGAGGAAGTTCCTCTTCAAGTTCTATAGTCTGCCAATAACCCGATGATTCTCCTTGCTGAATCCAGATACGCTGTGGGATTGGTTTTAGCAGGTCAATTTCTACCTGGATTTTTGCTACTGATGTTCTTCGAAAATCCAAAGTTGCAGCATCAACTCTCAATGGCCGACCAAAACTCGATGCTATATCAAACAAACTATCAGAATCCATGAGATGTGCTGGTAATTGAGGAAGTGATAACCAAATAGGCACGATTGGGGACTCCACCCTAGCTCTGAAGTCAGGAGTCCATTTAAGAATCCGCATCGGTTTATTAGTGACTTGCTATAAACCTTTCGAATAAAGACGAATATAATCCTTTTCCACGGTGAAATTAAAGAGAACATGCTTTGAATCTAACAAACCCATCGTGAATTTACCATCAAAATTTTGAACTGACATAAATCTTTTAATAGCTTCCTTATTAGGTCGACCCTGTGAAAATTTACCCATGAGAGCATACCTGAACGGCTTTGCAAGGTGATCGATCAGCGGTTGAGGGAATTTAATTGCTAATTCTCCTTTGTATGTTGATATTTCCGGCCTTGGAAGGGATGCTTTAATTGAATCGCCATTTTTTACTGTTGCTGCGTAGCTTGGAGGGGGCGATTGCCTAGCCTCCATTTCCTAAGGAAACCCGATATAAGGAGGTGATTATAAAGCTAAATCAAAAAGATCAGTGATGATTTACTGTGGAGAGTCTAGTATATTTGTCTGTAAATTCCGCCGGTGAGATCCAGTGAAGCCGCCGGTCTATTTAGCTGCCGGTGGACAATTTTTTCTTTTTTGAAAACTTCAAAAAACCATATTCTAATATTCAATATCTTATATTAAATATTTCCAATATATTGTTAATATCTTATATTGACTATATTTATCTTATTACCATAAATCTATTTTCCAAAAATTAAATAATATCTAATCTTAATATATGATACTCTTATTAATTAAATTGAACAAACCAAATGTATCCAATACACTTTAAAAATGGCGTCCCATTCCCACTAATTTGGGAATTGAGATTTTCTTTAATTAATATAATACTATGATTAATTAATTCATAAAATACATGTATATCATATATATATATATATATTCAAATATATGTATCTACATACATATTTAATTAATCAACATAATTAATATCTTGTATTATATTTATTTATAATAAATAAATACCACCATATTAATTTATCACTCTAACCTTTATAGTGCCTTTAAAGGCACCACAGTATTTTTACTTGAGGCACCACAAGAGTGTTAAAAATATGCGGTTACTTAAAGCACCACATAATACATTTTATAATGATTATTTACCGATTACACTACAACCGCTAAAACTAAAATTTTATACATCCAGATCAGTTTGACTATCTGCGATTATCTTTTTATAAAATAACCCTTCAAATTTTAAGAACTACAATTACACTCAAGTTTACACTACCATTACGCTCATCCCTTTCTTTTTCTCTCCCCACGATTTTCGTTCAAAAAAACTCATATTTCCTTTGTCTTCTTCGTAAGAGGGTTTTTGGCACTAGCAGATATGGAATCCGGCTCCACATCAATGTTATCTTTTTTTCTTTTTTGATAGGAGTCAATGTTATCTTTATTAGAAGAAAATACAACTTTCCTCATAGATTTAATCCGGCTAGATGTTCTTATGTGTGTGACCCTATAGGCTTCCGAATATGTTGCCGTAGACACAAAGTGCAAATTACGAAAATGCCCTTCATGGCTAACAATCACGGGATAGCGTTTATCAACACACCGTGACCCCAATCATCGGAAGAGTAAAATGCAATGACTACTTCCTTTCATTTGGAACAGATACCGTGTAATTATAATCCTATCGCTGTAATAATATCCATACGGTCGTACGTCGAGTGTCAAACATCAACGATCGTATCTTATAATCTGGATATCATGCTCTCTCGAAGTAACTCATTTACTTCCACTTTGCAAAGATTCACGAGAGTAAGACATTCCTTATAAGAAGGCCCTTTCGGATATTCACCTCTACTATTAGGGTACGCAATTTCCGGGCGACCAAACACGTATACTCCGCATGCTTCAGTATCACACCCAATCACTACCGTATGATCGCCCCGTGGCTAGGGGAAATACTCAATAGTGTCAAAGCATGACAATCCACACCGTGATGCCATGTAGACTCCGGTCCTAAGGATAATTACACAACCACCACATAGTGTGACACTTAACAGTGTAAGTGAGTCAGTCTAATGTACGCATTCTCTAATACACGTCCACGTATAGTCCAAGTGTCTCTACACTTCGATAGACGACATCTATCCCTGCCATTAAAGATATAAGACATCTAATACGTGCTAGCCTGTTTGTACTATCAATGCCCTGTATAATAGTACATAAGCCTAGAGACATTTAAATATCAAACTTATGGAAGTGATTAGAGATCTCATCAACCATAATCGCCTATCATGGTTTCTCTATTACAATTTAATACTAAGGACGTTATCATATAACAATTCATAATTGGTTCTTTAAAAGAACAAATATATGACAACAGAAAAGACATTTAATATATGTATAAACTTAAAGAAATAGTAGAAATGATCCGACCCGGTCGGATCCGGTCCAACCAGATTGGGTTTAGGACACTCTTTCAACAATAGTGATAACCAAATAAGGAAAGTTTTATCTCAACTATAAAGTGTTATAGTGATAAATTGATATGGTGGTATTTATTTATTATGAATAAATTAAATACAAGATATTAATTATGTTGATTAATTAAATATACACATAATGTATGTGTATGTTGAAATTATTATATGTATATGATTTACATGTATTTTGCAAATTAATTGATCATAGTATTGTATTAATTAAAGAATATTCTAGATGCCAATATTTGGCATATTTGGGGCGCATATTTAAGTGTATGAGATACACTTGGATTATGCAATTTAATTAATAATATTATCATATATTAATATTAGATATTAATGACTATAGACTTGCACACATGTGTAAATTGAATTATTGTAATAAGATAAAGATAGTCAATATTGGATATTGACAATATCTTAGATTTATTTAATATAAGATTTTAAATTAAAAGAGATAAATCAATCAAAGTGATTTTCCTAATTTTATTAGGAAAATATTTTCTTTCTCCTCAATCTACTAGGAAGTTTCTCCAAATCAGTTTATTGGGGCATAGGGGCGCCACATCCATCTATAAAAGGGAGGGATTGGCTAGCTCTTTGGCACATCACAATTCCAAGAAACTAATAGTTTCTTGTGAAAACTAGAGAGTTTCTTAGAGAGAGATTTGAGAGAGAGAAAAGGTCGGTCTAGCAACCGAGTTTTTCTGGTAGCAATCCAATGTGGGATTCCAGCAGGTTGTTCATGTGGACTAGCGGTAGAGGCCGAACGCTTGGGCGGCTCCGTGCACCACTACTCTCCTTAGACGGTCAAAGAATCGATCTTTTAGATCAAGCAAGGTATTCACCGTCTACTACTTATTTGTTTATTCCTTAAACGAAGTCGATCCTGGTTAAAAGGAAATAAAATTTTAAATTCCGCTGCGTTCCCGCGTAGATTTTCTAACACTATTTTCACCCACCGCCCCATCAGCCACTACCACCACAAGCATACGCAACTTCTCATTACACTCATCCTGGCTCTGACTAGATTGTGGATACTGGGGCTACTCACCATCCCACTCATGACCTTCATAATCTCACCTATCATCTGCACCTTATGTTGGGCCCGACAAAGTGCATGTAGGCGACGATACATGTTTATCTATTACTCATTACAGCTCTTCTTCTGTACATTCTCCTTTCCAGTCATTTTATTTATCTAATATTCTTGTTACCCTTTTATCACTAGAAACCTCTTACCTATGCATAAATTTGCCTCTGACAACTCCATGTACTTTGAATTTCATGGGTCTTACTTTCTTGTAAATGATTACTTGAGCCATGTGTATGTTAGGGGATTTGTAAAAGATGGACTCTATCACTTCTCTACCCGCTCCACCCACCCCCACCCCCAGCTCCTGCTCAAGCTCTTGCCTCTTCCCTCACCTCCTCCACCCATGGCATCAGTGTCTCGGTCATTTTTCTTACTCCGTACTCCGTTAAGCTTTAAAAAGTCTTTCTACTTTTACTCCTACTAAGGCCTCGCTTTCTGTTTGTGCCACGTGTCAGTTAGCTAAGAGCCACAGTTGTCCGTTATACACTTCTGATTTTACTTCTACTACTCTGTTGGATCTAATTTATTCAGATGTTTGGGGCCCATGTTTTGAACCCTCCATTTATGGTTCACGTTATTATGTTAGTTTTCTAGATGATTTTACGAAGTACTTATGGCTTTATCCCCTGAAAAATAAATCTGATGTTGAAACGATTTTTCCCTACTTTCTTGCTATGATTGAACGTCAGTTTAACACCAAACTAATATCCATCCAAACTGACTGGGTGGTGAGTATCATCGCGTTTCCACTCTTCTTACCTCTCTTGGTGTCCGACATCATCTTTCTTGTCCCCACACCCATGAACAAGTTGGTGCCATTGAGCGCCGCCACCGTCAAATTGTTGAAGTCGGCATTTCTCTTCTTGCCCAATCCAACCTTCCGCTTCCCTATTGGGAGGATGCCTTTATCACTTCCACTTATATCATCAACCGTCTTCACACCAAAGTCCTTCATGATAGGTCTCCCTTTGAAATGGTCCACCATCGGCCCCATGACAATACATTCATTTGGGTCTTTGGATGTGTGTGCCTTGCCCTATCTCCGTCCTTACAACCATCATAAGACTGATTTTCGCTCCAAAACATGCATCTTTCTCTGATATAGTCCTTCCCACCATGGTTATAAATGACTTGACCTTGCCTCTGTCCGTATCCATATTGCTCGCCAGGTGGTTTTTGACGAATCCGTCTTCCCTTATACACCTTCTCCTTCCAAACCCACACCTGATAATCTCACTGTACCGCTTCTTGTCTCCCTGCCTGCACCTTCACAACATCCTCCTCCCATGACGGCTCCCTCTAACATGGCCCCACAACCTCCGGCTCCCACTCCCAAGCCTTCCCCACCCACCTCTCCTCTGTCCACTCCCTTGGCCTCTCCAGACTTGTCTCATGCCCAACCTTCTCCCACCCATACCATGGTTACTCGAACCAAAACCAGTTCCCTTAAACCTATCTCTCGGCCTGACTTTATCCACTATCCACTTCTTAAAGCCCTTGTTGCTTCTAACGACTCCCTGGACCCTACTTCCTATACCGAATCCTCTAAACACCCAAATTGGCGTAATGCTATGAGAGAGGAAATTGATGCGTTGTTACGTAACCGTACATGGGATCTTGTTCCTCCACATCCTCGTATGAATATTGCAGGGAATTAATGGGTTTATCGTACTAAGCATCATGCAGATGGTCGTTTTGAGCGTCACAAAGCTCGCCTTACGGCCAAGGGTTTTCATCGGGCTGAAGAAATTGATTTTACTGACATATTTAGTCTGGTTGTTAAACCGGTCACTATTCGTCTTCTTTTGTCTCCGTTTCACAGGGTTGGTCTCTTCACCAGGTGGACATTCAGAGTTTCTTTCTCCATTTATTTATCTGAGCCCGTTTATATGCAGCTGCCACATGGTTTTGTCACCCCTATTATCCTGACTATGTTTTCCGTCTTCACCACAGTCTTAATGGCCTTCGTCAGGACCCCCATGCTTAGTTCTCTCGCTTCACTAATGTATTGACTCAGTTTGGATTTGTTGGCTCCAAATCCGACACCTCCTTATACATTTATTCTCGTGATGGTACTCGTGTTTATATAATGATTTATGTGGATGAAATTATTATTACTGGCTCGTCATCTTCCCTTGTTGATCAGGTTATCTCTTATCTTGGTCGGCACTTTCCGGTTATGGACCTTGGTTCTAAGTCCTATTTTCTTGTGAAATAATATAAGGTAGGTGACGCTGGTGTTGGAAAGGTGTCCTAGGACCTTTGGACTGTACGTGGACGTGTATTGGAGAATGCGTACGTTAGACTGACCCACTTACATTAAGTGTCACACTATGTGGTGGTTGTGTAATTATCCTTTAGACCGAGGTCTTCATGGCATCACGGTGTGGATTGTCATGCTTTGACACTATTGAGATTTCTTCTAACCACGGGGCGATCATGCGGTAGTGATTGGGTATGATATTGAAGCATGCGGAGTATACATGAATGGTCGTCCGGGAATCGCGTATCCTATGATTGGGATCGAATATCCGAAATGACCTTCTTATAAGGAATGTCTGGCTCTCGAGAATCTTTGCAAAGTGGGAGTAAATGTGCTATTCCAAGAGAGCATGATGTCCAGATTATAAGATACGATCGTTAATGTATCGACACTCGAGATACGATCGTATGGATATTATTTTAGCGATAGGATTGTAAATTACACGGTAACTGCTTCACATGAAAGGTAGTAGTCATTGCTTTTGACTCTTCCGTTGATTGGGGGTCACGGTGTGTTGCTAGATGCTATCCCGTGATCGTTAGGCATGAAAGGCATTTTAGTAATTTGAACTTTGTGTCTACGGCCAACATATTCGGAAGCCTATCGGGTCACACACATATGAACATCGAGTCGGATTAAAATGCGGTTATAGTTGATAACCAGATAAGGAAAGTTTATCTCTAGACTATAAAGGTTATAGTGGTAAATTAATATGGTGGTATTTATTTATTATGAATAAATAAAATGCAAGAGATTAATTATATATAAATTATATTAATTAAAGAATATTCCGGAAGTCAATTAATTGACTGATGGAGCACCACTTTTAAGTGTATGAGATACACTTGTATTGTGCACTTTAATAAATAAGATTACCGTAATATTAGTATAAGATATTAATTGATTTTGGAAAAATAGATTTATGGTAATAAGATAATTATATTCAATATAAGATATTGGCAAAATTAATTATCATTAAAGAGATAAATCAATCTAGAAGATTTTCCTAATTTTATTGGGAAAATGTTTTCTTCTCTTCCACACCATAGTGGCGCCACTTATCACTATAAATAAGAGGTGGGTGTCAAGCTCTTTTGTACATCACAATTGCAAGAGCTCATAGTTCTTGTGTAAAATAGAGAGCAACCTATAGTGAGTTTGTGAGAGAGGAAAAAGGCCGGTCTAGCAACCGGATTTTTTCAATAGCAATCCAAGGAGGATTCCGGCATGGGGTTCGTGTGGATTAGCGATAAAGGCCGGACGCGTGGACGGCTTGCGCACTGAACTACTCTCTGTTGACGGTCAAAGCGACGATCTTATAGATCATCAAGGTATAACCGTCAAACTACTTAACGTGTTTATTGCATTAAACGAAGAACGATCTAGTAAAAGGAAATCAAATTTTAAATTCCGCTGCGTTAAATTAGTGATTTACTAACAGTGGTATCAAAGCCAGACTTCGAGCTTAAGCAATAAGCATAATTTAATTGCGTAGTATTTAATCAATAGATGCAAGATTTAAATCACGAGACGTTAAAACAAAAAAAAAGGGTTTATAGGGGGCTCGGCCGACTGGCGGCGGCGGTGGCCTTATGGCTGCCGTCCATCGGCTGTCCTCTTCCAATGGGGAGATCGACCCTTTTCGGTTTGTGATATTTATTGTGCATAGATATCTCGTTTGTTTAGTTGTGACATATGGCCAACCAATGGTTCAAATAGTTTGGACCATTGGGAAGCCATATGACATATTGGCCTTTCTAAATTTTGATTTGGAATAGGCGTAGACCCTTTTCAAATATTTGATTTGTAAAAGGCCTAGGCCTAGGCCACTTCCAAAATTTTGATTTTGGAAAGTGGCCAGGCCTAAACCAAAATTAATCGGCCTTTCCAAATATTTGATTTGGAATAGGCCTAGGCCCTTTTCAAATATTTGATTTGTAAAAGGCCTAGGCCTAGGCCACTTCCAAAATTTTGATTTTGGAAAGTGGCCAGGCCTAAGCCAAATTTAGTTTTGGAAAGGAAACAAATATGAGACTTTATAATTTTAATTTTTTTTGAAAGGTTCAAATATTAATTGAAATTAAAATCGATTTAAAATTAAATGTTAATTTTAATTTTCGATTAAGTCATATAATTAATTAAATGTTATTTAATTATTTGATGTGATAAAATAAAGACGCATAAGTAGTTAAAATTAGAATTTAATCTTTTTCATAAGATAAAATTGTATGGATTAGATGTGTAGATATAATATGATTGTATGGACCCCGATGGATCATGGACTCGACCAATAGGATAGATGAGAATGTTTTCTTTATGTTGGTTTTTTGAAAAATTGTCCTAGGCCGTTATGAAGAACGTGACCTAGTTTACTTTTTGCATATATCCCATTCCCGTTAGCTCCACCCGTGTGCGGCGGGTGTAATTATTCATTAGATAAATTATTATGTAACAAGAATGGAGCAAGAAGTTGAAGACCAAGGAGAGATAAAGAACTCATTGGCGTACAACAATAAAGATCATATTGGCGGTTGCAGATACCCTTAGTTTGTGACCCGCGGTTTCGTCAGTTTGTATTCGAAACCGCACCTAGGAAAAGTCCATGATCATACCGGTTATTTTGTGCGCGGAATGTTGTGTATGCTTTACTTTATATGATATCGTAGAAATATGCACATAGTAGATGAGACAAAAATTAAACCAAATTAATTAAGTGAATTAATTTAAAATTATTCTCACGCCAAAAATCGAGCCAAAATTGTCTCCCAATATTATAATGACGGTGAAGAGCCCTTGTTCGGATCCAACTGATCGACTACCGTCGGGGTTGACCTACCACGGGTATATCGTTATTATCGAGATATGATCGTTACGAGATCTCATGAATATTGGGTTACGACTCGACTAAAGTTCTTCGGTGATTGGCCACCGTCAGGGCCGTCTGACTTTAGAGACAATGGGTTGACTACCACATAGAGATGCAGACTGTCAAAGAGTTGACTAGTCAACCACTGGGACTCGCATATGATGCGACTGGTAGGAGTACCTACCTTTCGAAATTGCCAAGATTGATCGACCACCGTCGGGGATTAAGGCAACTAGATTGGATCCCAGCCACTAAAGAATTAATTAAATTCTTAAAAGTCAATTGGGAATAGTTGGCTAGTGGGAGTTAAAATCTTATAAATTTTAAGTGCAAATTTAGGGTTTTATTTACATGAGCTTTTATTTATTCTATCTTTATTTATTGTTGTAGAAAATGTCGAACAAATTGAAACTTTGTTTTATCATCGAAAGCAAGCTTGACGAAACTAATTTTCTCGATTGGGATAGAAACCTCAAAATCGTTTTGAGGCATGAGAAGATTAGTTATGTCTTGGACGAGGCCCTGCCGGAAAAGCCCACTGAGGGTTCGGCTGCAGATGCTGTCGAGAAGTATAACAAGCACTGTTCTGATAGTACTGATGCAACATGTATCATGCTTGCTTCTATGACACCTGAACTGCAGAGACAACACGAGTCTATGGACGCCTATTCAATCATGGTCCACCTGAAGGAACTCTATGCTTCTCAGTCTCGCACAGAGAGGTACGAGGTCTCAAAGGCCCTGTTTGGTTGTAAGATGGCATCCATGACTGCTGTGGGGTCACACGTGCTTAAGATGATCGGGTACATAGAGAGGCTTCCGAAGCTGGGCCACAAGTTGGAACGAGAGTTGAGTATTGACTTGATTCTGCAATCTCTACCTGATTCATTCTCGCAGTTCGTGATGAACTATCACATGAACAAGATAGATTGCTCCCTTGCGGAGTTATTGAACATGTTGAAAACGGCTGAGGGCACTGTGGGGAAGGGAAAGCAAGTGTTGCTGGTCACTTCAAGCAAGGGCAAAGCAAAAGCCCAGAAAAAGTCCAAGAAGGTGAAGGCTGCACCTAAGCCAACGCCTAAGATAGCAAAAGACAAATCCAAGGATGCTTGCTTCCATTGTGGTGAGACCGGACATTGGAGGAGAAACTGCAAAGGCTTCTTGAGTACCAAGAAGAAGCATTCTGATGCTTCAACTTCAGGTATATTTATGATTGAGATCAATATTACTTTTTCTAAGTCTAACCACTGGGTATTAGATACTGGTTTTGGTTCTCATATTTGTACGAATATGCAGGCATTAAGAAGAACTAGAGATCTAAAGAAAGGAGAGGTGGACCTACGCGTTGGGAATGGAGCAAGTGTTGCTGCACTAGCCGTATGAGTTTATTTTCTTTCATTGCCCAGTGGGCTAGTACTAGAACTTAATAACTGTTATTTTGTTCCTGCTCTTACGAAGAGCATTATTTCTATTTCTGCATTGGATGTTGATGGTTTTTCATTTACGTTTGAGAATAAATATTGTTCTTTTTCACGTAAAGGAATCTTTTATGGTACTGGCATACTTAGCAATGGTCTCTACATATTAGATATGAATGTTGACGTACTTAATATAAATAATAAGAAAGCCAAGACAAATGACTTGAATGAATCCTACTTATGGCATTGTAGACTTGGCCAAATAAATAAGAATCGCATTTCCAAACTCCATAAATATGGAATGTTGGATCAATTCGATTACAAATCGTTTGATACATGCGAAGCTTGTTTACTTGGCAAGATGACAAAGTCACCTTTTAGTGGCAAAGGGATAAGATCCAATGAATTGCTTGAGCTCATACATACAGATGTATGTGGCCCAATGTCAATTCAAGCCAAAGGAGGATACTCTTATTTTATCACCTTCACTTATGACCATTCCCGCTATGGTTATATATACTTAATGAAGTATAAGTCTAAAGCCTTTGAAAAGTTCAAGGAATTCAGAAGTGAAGTGGAGAAACAACTAGGTAAAGAAATCAAAACACTTCGATCCGATCGAGGTGGAGAATACCTAGATTGAGAGTTTCAAGATTATTTAAAGGAGAATGGGATTCTACCTGAATGGACCCCTCCAGGGACGCCTCAAATGAATGGCATATCTGAGAGGGGGAACCATACTTTGTTAGACATGGTATGATCCATGATGAGCTACGCAATTCTCCTAAAATCATTTTGGGGGTATGCTCTAGAAACCGCATCCTATACACTGAACCGAGTTCCATCAAAGACGGTTGAGTCCACTCCCTATGAAGTGTTCAAAGGGAAGAAACCAACACTAGGTTACATGAAACCTTGGGAATGTCAAGTTTATGTGAAACGGACCATGCCTGACAAATTGGAACCTAGATATGACAAATGTCTGTTTGTGGGTTATCCTAGGGAACCAAAGGGTACCAATTTTACCATCCTGAGGAACAAAAGGTGTTTGTTGCCAGGACTGGCCACTTTCTGGAGAAAGAGTTTATTCTGGATAGGGTTAGTGGGAGTAAGATTGATTTTGAAGAAATTCGAGAACCACTTACGGAGAACAGTCCGTTGATGGAAGTAGAGGAGACAACACATACAGATGTTGGGCCACCCTCTACCGTAGGCACACCAGCACCTCGAAGATCCACCAGGGAACGCCGTGAACCCGAAAGGTACACTGGAGTATATCTCATGGAAGATGAGGACCCTAGAACTATGAGGAAGTGCTATCAAGGCATGACAAAGAGAAATGGCTGGAAGCCATGAATTCTAAAATGGAATCCATGAAAGTCAACCAAGTTTGAAACTTAGTTGACCCACCTGAAGGAATAGTTCCCATAGGGTGTAAATGGGTCTTTAAGAGAAAGACCGACATGGACGGTAACGTGACCACCTACAAGGCTAGGCTGGTGGCAAAAGGTTATAAGCAAAGACAATGAGTTGACTATGACGAAACCTTTTTGCCTGTTGCCATGTTAAAATCCATTAGAATTTTGCTCGCTATTGCAGCATACCATGATTACGAAATCTGGCAGATGGATGTGAAAACAGCTTTCCTTAATGGGAACCTGTCTGAGGAAGTGTATATGACACCGATGTTCTAAAACTCGCTAGGCGAAGTCGATACGCTACAGGGGCGCCTAGGGCCTAGGGCGCCTAGGCACTTTTTGGGTTTTAAGGTGGGTTTTAGGGTTTTATGCCTCTTTCTTGTCTAAACACCTGGGAAAACTTGGATGTTCGCCTAGATGGAACCCTAATTGCCTAGAAGGGCCTAAGAGCGCCTAGAAGGGCCTAGGTGCCTAGAAGGGCCTAGGAGCGCCCAGAAGGGCCTAGGAGCGCCTAGAAGAGCCCAGGAGCACCCAGAAAATAGCCCAGCACACTTGAGCGCCCAGATAAATCGCCTAGAGCCAAGTCGAGAAACCCGGGGATCGTCCAGGGCCTAGGCGGCTCCTAGGTGATCGCCCAGGGCGATTTTTAGAACACTGTATGACACAGCCTGAGGGTTTCACAACCAATGACGCCAGGATGGTGTGTAAATTGCAAAGATCCATTTATGGATTAAAGCAAGCTTCTCGGAGTTGGTATCTTCACTTTGATGAGATAATCAAACAGTTTGATTTCATCAAAAACGAAGATGAGCCCTGTGTTTACAAGAAGGTTAGTGGGAGTGCCATTGTGTTCTTAGTGCTTTCTGTAGACGACATATTGCTCATAGCGAATGATGTGCATATGTTACAATCGGTCAAAGCTTGGTTATCCAAGAACTTTTCAATGAAGGACTTGGGTGATGCAGCCTATATTCTAGGAATAAAGATCTATAGAGATAGATCTAAAAGGTTGCTTGGTCTGTCGCAATCCACCTATATAGACAAGATGCTGAAGAGATTCAGCATGGAGCAGTCCAAGAAAGGATTGCTGCCCATGTCACATGGGGTCTACCTGTCGAAGGGAATGAGTCATAAGACAGAGGAAGAAAGGGCACAAATGAGTAAAGTTTCTTATGCTTCGGCAATGGGGTCTATCATTTATGCCATGTTATGCACAAGACCAGATGTCTCGTACCCTCTTAGTATGACTAGTAGGTACCAGTCCAATCCAGGTGATGGTCACTAGATTTCAGTCAAGAATATCCTTAAGTACATGAGACGTACTAGGGATATGTTCCTCTGGTTTTCGGGAACGATGATTTAGTATTACGAGGTTACACAAATGCCAGTTTCCAAACTGATAAGGATGACTTTAAGTCACAATCTAGATTTTTTTTCATGCTTAACGGCGGAGCAGTGAGCTGGAAGAGTTCCAAGCATGAGACTACTGCAGAATCTACAACGGAAGCCGAATACATAGCGGCCTCGGTGGCGGCAAATGAAGCAGTTTGGATGAAGAAGTTCATTACTGAACTTGGTGGGTTACCTCCATTGAAGGTCCAGTGCCTCTGTACTGTGATAATAATGGAGCGATATCTCAGTCAAAGGAACCAAGGCCTCATCAGAAGTCCAAACATATGCTACGGCGCTATCACTTGATTAGAGAGATAGTAGATAGAGGAGATGTAAAGATAGAGAAAGTCCACATGGATGATAACATAGTTGATCCGTTAACCAAGGCATTGTCTCAAGCAAAGCATGAGAAACATGTTCACTTGCACGGCGTTAGGCATATGGGTGATTGGCTTTAGGCCAAGTGGGAGATTGTTGGAAAGGTGTCCTAAACCCAATCGGGTTGGACCGGATCCGACCGGGTCGGGTCATTTACAGTCAATTTAGTTCATGTAATAACTTTATTATGATTAATAAAAGAACTTATGTTATTACATATTGTTTATCTTCATATTATTTGTTGTATATATATAGTAATGTCCCTAGTGTCAATCTATGATAGAGAAACTATGATAGTGATTATGGTTGATGAGATCTCTAATCACTATAACAAGATTGGTACTTAAATGTCTCTAGTCTTACATATTATCAAAATGGACATTGATAGTATAATCAGACTAGCACATATTGGATGTCTTCTATCTTTTAGAAGATAGGGATAGATCTCGTCTATCGAAGTGTAAGGACACTTGGACTGTACGTGGACGTGTATTGGAGAATGCGTACGTTAAACTGACCCACTTACATTAAGTGTCACACTATATGGCGGTTGTGTAATTATCTTTTAGACCAGGGTCTTCATGGCATCACGGTGTGGATTGTCATGCTTTGACACTATTGAGATTTCTCCTAACCACGGGGCGATCATGCGGTAGTGATTGGGTATGATATTGAAGCATGCGGAGTATACATGATTGGTCGTCCGGGAATCGTGTATCCTATGATTGGGATCGAAAATCCAAAATGACCTTCTTATAAGGAATGTCTAGCTCTCGAGAATCTTTGCAAAGTGGGTGTAAATGTGTTATTCCGAGAGAGCATGATGTCCAGATTATAAGATACGATCGTTAATGTATCGACACTCGAGATACGATCGTATGGATATTATTTCAGCGATAGGATTGTAAGTTACACGGTAATTGCTTCACATGAAAGGTAGTAGTCATTGCTTTTGACTCTTCCGATGATTGGGGGTCACGGTGTGTTGCTAGACACTATCCCGTGATCGTTAGGCATGAAGGGCATTTTAGTAATTTGCACTTTGTGTCTACGGCCAACATATTCGGAAGCCTATCAGGTCACACACATATGAACATCGAGTCGGATTAAAATACGGTTATAGTTGATAACCAGATAAGGAAAGTTTATCTCTAGACATAAAGGTTATAGTGGTGATGATGCAAATAATATCGCCACCGTTTAGTCCCGGAAATAGCCTCTGGCTCATCGTACCGGTGGAAGGTCCGCGACTACATCGCTAGCGACGCCAATGATACCAAGTCAAGGTCACTGCCATCACACCCTTCCTAGAGCGTCACCAGAACTAGGGGCCGGATCACGACCATGGACAAATGGCGCTCAAAAGGCCGCACAAGACTTAAGAGGAAACAGGGATCAAAGGCAAGACAAACGGAGCTGGCGGCCTATGCGACCACAAAAGGTTTCCGCCAAGATATTCTATCTACTTGCAGTTTAGATATTTAATGTTTGCTTAGCTATTAAGTAAGATTAGTGACTAAGCTGCTTCACAACACCTCTCTTTTACTTAGCTCCTAAGTTTTCTCTTCCTATAAAAGGAAGTGTTGTGTAACCTGGATCACATATACATTCTAATTAAAAGGCAGGCCAAAGCTCTGCAAAAGTACACCCTCTCTCATCCTCTTCCCATCACTGCCGCACAACTCCGGCTAGCTTACATTCAATCACCCACAAATCAGTCAGATATCCACTAAACTCTCACCGCTATGCCACCCTGATGATTTCTGCACCATCAACTGGTAAATTAATATGGTGGTATTTATTTATTATAAATAAATAAAATACAAGATATAATTATATGCAAATTATATTAATTAAAGAATATTCCGGAAGTCAATTAATTGACTGATGGGGCGCCACTTTTAAGTGTTTGAGATGCACTTGGATTGTACACTTTAATTAATAAGATTGCTATAATATTAATATAAGATATTAATTGATTTTGGAAAAATAGATTTATGGTAATAAGATAATTATATTCAATATAAGATATTGGCAAAATTAATTATCATTAAAGAGATAAATCAATCTAGAAGATTTTCCTTATTTTATTGGGAAAATGTTTCCTTCTCTTCCACACTATAGGGGCGCCACTTATCACTATAAATAAGAGGTGGGTGTCAAGCTCTTTTGTACATCACAATTGCAAGAGCTCATAGTTCTTGTGTAAAATAGAGAGCAACCTATAGTGAGTTTGTGAAAGAGGAAAAATGCCGGTCTAGCAACCGGAGTTTTCCAATAGCAATCCAAGGAGGATTCCGGCAAAGGGTTCGTGTGGATTAGCGATAGAGGCCCGACACGTGGACGGCTTGCGCACTGAACTACTCTCCGTTGACGGTCAAAGCGACGACCTTATAGATCATCAAGGTATAACCGTCAAACTACTTAACGAGTTTATTGCATTAAACGAAGAACGATCTAGTAAAAGGGAACCAAATTTTAAATTCCGCAGCGTTAAACTAGTGATTTCCTAACAGCTGGAAGATCGGTCATGATTGCACACGAATGTGGTCTTATGCTCATAGCCATGTTGTGTGAGTGTCACGTGTACGGTGGTCGATCTGTCCATGTCAGTCATCTTGTTAGCTCTATTGAAGCTATGAACTTGGGATTCTTCACGCTAGTAGTTGAAAGTGGCAGCTTGGCTTGCAACAACGGCCTCTCTTCTTCTTTGGCTAATCCTTTAGCTCTAAATGCTTGGCTATGATGCTTATTGTTTTGCCGATGTTTGTTTTTCTATTGTCAAGCAAACTGGAAACGTTCTTGTAATTTTGTTAGCTAGATATAGTATATATGTAACATCTTGAGAGTCACCCCATCCCGATATAATGTAATATATGTTGGAAAATTTAGTACTTAGGATTTGACAGGAAAGTAGAAACTCCAAGGCACGTTAGGAACGTTGTCTTTTAAGAGATGTTCCGTCCCACTCAAATGTCACTTAGGGATCAATCGAAAATTTCTCTCAGAATACAATGAAGGTGTTTGAATCAAACAGCGACTTGTTTGAATCAAACCCGAGGACACTCAAAAATATGTTTTTGATGATGCTGTAAAACGTATGAATATTTTCGTCTACATACTTGTGTCTTTTATAAGCTGAAGGTACCCCATAAACGAATGGAGATACTACTTGCACGAAAATATAGAATCATAGCAGTTCCGCCTAAAAATGCAACTCTTGAATTTTCTGAGTTGCATTCATTCGTAGGTTCATGAATCTTCATGAATCAGTTCACGAACTGCGTTCATGAGCTGATACAGGTCGAACCCCGTTTCGTTGTGATAATATTAATTCGTACGGCAACTCACTTGCAGACGATAAAGTATTTACTTTATGAAAAAAAATATCTAACAGTATACGCTTGCTTTATGGACCTAAGTGAATAAAGTTCTTGCTTTTCTAAAAAAAAAAAATAAAAACATTTTTTCAGCAAATTTAAGATTCATTATATTAATATTAAAATCCTACTTATTATATACATATACAAAGTATCAATAATTAATTTAGTATTTGCGTAAAAGATTAGGAGCAATGCACAAGGACGGTCCTTTGAATTTTTTTTGCCAAAAGCTAATTGATGCGTATAAACTCACGCGTGGGCTTGGTCGTCTGAGGTTGTCTGGCTGGCTGAGTCGTGGTTCCGGTTGAAACGGCAATTGCAGCAATTACCAAATCATGGTTGGTGGGCGGAGCAGGAATTCACTATATGTACTCTCCCGTCCCATAATATAAGGAGCGTTTGTTAAATCTGAAGTTTGAAGTCTGAAGTCTGAAATCTAAAGTCTGAAATCTAAATCTAAAAACATTAAGTAACTGAATGATTTAAGTATTTAGACTGTTTGGTAACACTATAAATCTGAAATCATAGATTACATTATTTTCACTCTTTTATGTATGTGTATATACGTGTGTTTGTGTATATATATACCTATGAATATAGGTATATGAGTACAAATATATATAAGTGTACACACACATATAGTGTATTTCAATTATTATTTCATAACTTTAAAACAAAAATATCACCCATTTTACAGTAATGTTTCACACAAAAAAAAAAAAAAAAAACATAAGAAATAATAAATATAAATTCTTTGGGCATGTAATTAGTTTTGTATAACTAGACACAAAATCAAAAGGGTTTTGAGATGATATATTGAGAATAATAATAATAGTAATAGTAATAATAATAATAATAAAGAACAAACAGGTAAAGCTAAATAACAAAGGGAAAAAAATATTGGGAAATTAGGGATAATGACACAATCTGGAATATTTTCAAGTAACAGGACAGGTACATATTTTTTATAGGGAGAATGACAACTGCATAATTTTTATAGCGAGAAGGACAAACAGTAAATCCCGAAAATCAGTGAATCTCCCCAGTGAATCCCGAAATCAGTGAATTTTGACAGTGAATCCCGAAAATCAGTTAATTTCGACAATGAATTTTGAAAATTAGTGAATTTCGACAGTGAATTTAAACAGTGAATTTCGAACACAAGTGAATTTCGATAGTGAATAAATAGTTTTGTCCTTTATGCAAAAGTTTCAAAAGACTGTCATTTTACTCAATTGATGAAATATTTCTGTCATTCTCCCTCATTCCCCCAAAAATATTTGCTCGACACTACTGTATCATCCATTTTCAGCGATAAGCGGTAGTTTGATGGCTGAAAACTTTAGTCATTTTTCCAAGTGAAATTAAGTGCCACTTAAATAATTAATATGTGTTAAAAATATTATCAAATATCTCTAATTCTAACCGTCACTTAATTTTTTAAGAATAAGTACTTAATTTACTTACCAAACATGCCCTAAGACATTTTGGTTATTTCACACAGTTTAAAAAAATATAATAAATAAGTTACCTTTTATTATTTCAATGCAAAATATTGTATTGTTTTCTGGGAGTGACTAATAATTTTACATTGTTTAATATGACAGTTAAATTAATACTTTGGGACACCATTAAAAAGCCAAAAAGACTTATATTACAGGTGAAGGAAGTATATATTTTTCTTTCATGGGGAAGGCATGAATTATAGTTGAAACTAGGGGTGTTCATTTTGTTTTAAAACCGACCGAACCGAAACAAACCGAACCGTTTATATGGTTTTAAAAATTGTGAAACCGAACCGACCGATTCTAGTTGGTTTGGTTTTGATTTTAACTAATGAAACCGAAGAACCGAACCGTTATCCATGAAAATACATATTTCTACTTTTAACCACACAAAAAATACAGTTAGATGTTGTCAAAAAAAGGTTATATGAAAAGAAGTCCAAAATTTTAGTTCAACAATATTGGGCCAACAAAAATGTCCATCACGTTTGAAATGTTTATATTCTGTGAAATTGATGGCTTTCATACAAACTTAAGAAGAAAAATTAAAAAGAAAAAATGTCCAACAATGTTAATTTGACCACAAAATTAAGAACAAAAAATGTTTGAATTTTTATTTAAGGAACTTTGCACCTTTTTGGTTTCTCTTTCTCAAGTAATAAAAGAATTAAAAAATTAGATGGAATCAATTTTGTCTATAATCGGGTAAATATATTTTTTGAGGTCAACTTAGTACAATATTTGGTTGTCGGACAATTTGTATTGTAGACCAAGAAACCGAACCGAACCAAGCCGTAGAAATGACAAACCGAACCGAAGTTAATATGATTGGTTCTGGTTTAATCTTTTGCAAACCGAAATTGTTGGTTTGGTTTTGGAAATTCAAAAAACCGAACCAAACCGAACCGTGAACACACCTAGTTGAAAATGTGCCATAATTATAATTACATAAATGGCACCAAGAAAATGGTTTTATTTCTAGGGGAAGTGGCTAGAATGATAAGAAATTTAAAAAATTAGGATGCAAGGACAATTTGCTGTTATTGTAATTAAAAATGATATTTCATAATTAATGGAAAAAATATCCTTAGTAGATGAGTAAACACATTAACAAAGAGCACTAAATTTCGGCTATAAATGTGGAGTAATTATGGGGGAGTTAATATTCCAAAACGGTTATACAATATTGAATAAAGAAATAATTACAGTAAAAAAAGTGTAGTAAATTGATAATGATAAGAAAGATGCAGTTACAACCAAAAAAGTAGTAGTACCACATAATTTTCTTTGTAACAACTAATGAATTAGATGTAGTTAAAAAATATAGTAATACTAGAAAAATAAATAGTAACAACCAATAAAATATTTGTAGTTACACGAACAAAAAAATATAGTAACACTTAAAAAATGTAGTAACAAATCAATAAAATAGATGTATTTACAGAAGAAAAAAAATGTAGCAACACTAATAAAACAGTGTAGTTACAACAAAAAAATGTAGTAACACATAAAAATAAATAGTAACAGACAATGAAATACATGTAGTTACAAAAAAAATATAGTAACATTGAAAAAAATTAATAACAACCAATAAAATAGATGCAAAAAAAACGTATTAACAATGATATGGTTCGATGAAAGTAATTGGAGTAATTTTTGCGTACAATATGCGTGAAGCAAATTTTTGTGTCAAAAATCCAGATGAAGTGAATATTTTCTTTCTCGTTAAAATCAAATTTGTATAGTGATAATGAATGTCTTAATTAATGGAAAATTGTTTGTGAGTTTCTCCAACAAATACAATGTTTTTTTTAGAGAAAAGAGGCATTTATTCAATTATATCAAAAGAACAAGCCTTATAGAACCCTCCCCTGCCATGGACCTCGATGGAACTGAGAAATCTGAGGAGGAAATTGATGCTCAGCATCGGAGCACAGAACGGTGGAAGCCCATTGCCGACCCGCCATTGGAGCAAACGTCGGCCTGGAGTGGACGCAGCGGTGTGGAGATTCTACAAAATCAGAGCTTTAAGCACCAAATTTATATGGGTGATGGTGAAGACGGATCCGACGTAGCGGATTTCATACAAATAGCTGAAAATTGGAAAGGTAATGAGGTAGATGATGATCCGGTGGAATTGGAAGTGGAAGAATTCATGGACTATTGGAGACCTTGGCGACGAGCAGTGATTATAAAGGTCTTGGGCCGCAATGTTTCTTTCCGAATTCTCCAAGAACGCTTGAATTATATGTGGTGTACGAAAGGGGAATTGGATATCGTTGACCTTGAATTGGGATACTATGTTGTTCGCTTCTGCTGCAAGGAAGATTACGATACGGCACTTGAAAAGGGTCCATGGTTAGTACAGGGCCACTATCTAACCGTTATGCGGTGGAGACCATTTTTTGTTCCGTCAAAGGAGAAGATCGTGTCAACTCTTGTTTGGGTAAGGTTTCCGGAAATCCCCTTAGAACTATTTGATAATCATGCCTTTTTGCTGCGTGTGGCTAGAAGAGTGGGTAAACCGATTCGAGTAGATATTGTCACAACAGGCTCAGCTAGGGGCTGGTATGCTCGGGTATGTGTGGAAGTGAATCTCCATAAAGTCCTTCGCACCAAGGTTGTCACGAGAGGTCAATTGTTTAAGGTTGAGTATGAAGGTTTGCAGCTAACATGTTTCGAGTGTGGTAAATACGGGCATAAAACACATGATTGTCACTCTCAACAAAGAAGTAATGATTCCGAGCCAAGAAGAATGGCACAAGACTTTCTTAACCCGCAGGCACCACTAGGCCCAACCCCTGATAAACCCTTTGGGCCATGGATGTTAGCCACGAATCGACGAAGACGCCCAGCTGGGGGGCAGAGAGGCAAGGGAGATACACGACACAATCAGCCTGCTAGCAATTTGGAACAGAATGAACAAAGGAATGATAGGCAAGGCCGTTCGGGTTCTCATTTTGATATCCTGTCTGATGGAGAGGAACCTACCGAATTGCAGGGAGAGGACGTGGGTCTTCCTGAAGAGATAATGAGAATGAAAAAAAGTATGGAGGAAGCAGCTGCAACCAATTTGGCTCCTAATGTCACCCTCTTGAGAAGGGATGAATCGACTGGGAATTCTCATAAAAATGGCACCGGAGGAATAAAGAAGGGAGCCTCTAAAACCCAATCCACCTCGAACGATCAAATGAAACGAAAAGAACCAGCCTTAAGTGGAATGGCTGCACCATCTTCGGCTAAGAGGCCTTCAACATCGAAGGGATCCTTATCAGTCCATACATCCAAATCGCATCCATTACATGATATTTCTAATGCTCAGCCAAATATCATACAGCAAAATGGTCCAAAACAACAGGGAAGGGACCTGGATGGGAGATTAATACCCCAAATGGATGGTGATTCTAACTATCTTAAATCAAACCCGCCGGATGAGGGGGGACTTCAGGGAAGTAATCCAGTCGATATGGAGGCCAGGCATAGGGGTTCGGCTACTTGGAGCTTGCGTGACGAACCTCCCGACGACTTGGAAATGGTGGAAGCGGGGTCCCGATCAATCCTCTGAACCCATACTCAATGCATATTCTTACTTGGAATTGCAGGAGGGTTGGTTCCCTCGATTTTTTTCTTAATCTTAAGGATTTGCTTCATAAACACAAGCCAAGTGTGCTTTGTCTACTTGAAACTAGTGCCTCGAGTGAGAAGGCATGGCGGATTCTTTATAACTCACCGTTTAACAAAGTGTTATGTGTGGAGGCGAGAGGTTTTTCCGGAGGTATTTGGTGTTTTTGGAATGATAACGAAGTTGATTTGATATATTTATCTAGCACTACGCAGTGCCTAAACCTCGCCGTTTGCAAAAACAGACGCATTCAATGGATCCTATCTTTAATTTATGCCTCCCTCACACCTAGTGTTCGCAACGACTTCTGGGACTATTTGATTAGATTGTCAGCTTGCATTTGTCATCCCTGGTGCTTGATGGGTGATTTCAACCAAGTTATTGATCAAGACGATAAATATGGAGGTAGGCCGCTAAGGGGGGTTAACGTTGAGATAATGAGGCATATGATACAGTCGTGTAACCTGCTGGGTGTGGATTTCCATGGTCCCAGATTCACTTGGACTGGGCCTCTCTTCAAGGGAACACATATCCGCGAAAGATTGGACCAAGTTTGGTGTAATGATAGTTGGCTCGTGCAGAATCCTGAGGTAACTCTTCTCCACTTGCCCAAAATCCACTCCGATCACCATCCCCTACTCCTTCAACTACAACCGAGAACCATCGTTCGTCCGGCTGCCAATATAAGGAGGTTTCTGAATGCTTGGCTGAGTCATTCCGAGTTTGATGATTTTGTTCAAAACAACTGGGACACTAGCCTGCCGAATATAGCCGATACTATACATCATTTTATGGATAAAGCTCAAATATGGAATAGGAGAATATTTGGCAATATTTTTTATAGGAAAAAGAATTGCAGTTGTAGGCTTGAAGGGGTCCAACATTCATTAGCAGCTCATCCGTCCAAATTTTTATTTAATTTGGAGTCGAAACTAAGCCAAGAATATAATGATATTTTGAGCCAAGAGGAACTTTATTGGCACCAAAAGTCTCGGCTTCAATGGATCTTGGAAGGTGATAACAACACTCATTTCTATCATATTACGGCACTTAGACACAAACAGAGGGCACACATCAAGGCTTTGAAGAAAGGGAATGGGGAATGGTGTGTTGATGAAACAGAAATTCAGGAAATGATGCGTGACTAGTATATAACACTTTATTCGGCGGATGATTCTGAGCTCACCCGAGACTACACCTTGGTGTTTCCTCCGTTATCCCACGCTTCTCTCCAGTTGCTTAATAGGGACGTTTGCGAACTTGAAATCGAGGAGGCTTGCTTTGGTATGGGCACGTACAAAACAGCAGGACCGGATGGCCTCCCACCAATATTCTTTAAAAGGTGTTGGGGGGTTATCGGTCAATCAGTGGTGGAATTTGTTAAAAAGGCTTTCCAGGATGGATCGTATCCGATGCATATGAATGAGGTTCTTATAACCCTCATCCCGAAGGTGGATGACGATACCGAATCTCGTACCTCCACGTGGCGTCACGACATGATCCTCCTGAGCAAGAATAAGTGATAGCCCAAGGGTCGAGTTACGAGTTGAGGCATCGACAACCGACATGATCAGAGAACCGAGACGATGGGCCCATCTCGATACCGCAAGATGGAAAGCTCGGGATGCGGACAAAGTCCACTCTAAACACGCAGGCCTCACAGTTGGTCCCCGATAATCTGAATAAACGTCAAGGTATTCATGTCGATGCCCAGGCTCGAGGCTAAGGCCATCTAGTAGACTCCAGGCTACGGCGATCGACTATCGAGCAGTGTAGGACGATCAGTCCGCACCAGCTAGCAGTGTAGGACAATGGGTTCCGAGCTCGATTGACGCAAGTCGATTAAGTCGGCCTCGAGGACAGAGTCCGCACCAGCTGAAGAGGCCCATTATCCATAGGATAACTAGGGCAGTGGGCAAAGCCCATATAAGCTAATAAAAGCCCAAAGGGCTAATACGGTATTTTACCCAAACCGACATGGTTTAGGGTTAGGGTAATGAACTCCCTATAAATATACACTTCCAGGAACTACGTGTGACTGGATTCCTAGAACATAACAGGATACGTAGGCAACCTGAGAGAGACTCTCAGGCTCAGTCTAAAATCATCCCCAAAACCATCCTTGATTCAATCATCCCTAGATTAAACGGCCCGGATTTATTCATAGACGAAATCCAGCATCGTCAGTGGACAATCCAGAAACTCCGTCTCAGTTTCGTCCTATTGCGCTAGCCAATGTCATCACAAAAATTATAACCAAAGTTCTGGGCAACCGTATCCGGTTAATCATCGGTGATCTTATTAGTAGTAGCCAAAGTGTCTTTATCCCGGGTAGGAGCAGCGCGGAAAATATTATAATTGCACAAGAAGTCCTTTATTCTCTCCATTCGAAGAAAGGCAATAAGGGGTACATGATCGTGAAAGTGGACCTTGAAAAAACATATGATCGAGTGAACAGGGACTTCCTTCAGAATATCCTTAGAACTGTTGGTTTGAGTGATAATCTTATCAGGCTACTCATGCACACCATTACCACTGTAAGTCTCTCTGTTTTGTGGAATGGCACCAAGTTAGCAGGTTTTACGCCAAGTAGGGGAATCAGCCAAGGGGACCCCGTGGCTCCTTATTTGTTTGTGTTGTGTATGGAGGTTCTTAGTAGAGGGATAAACAGGGCTGTTGAAATGAAGAAATGGAAACCGATTCGTTTATCAAAACAAGGCCCCCCGATTTCCTATATTTTTTTTGCGGATGATTTATTACTTTTTGGGGAAGCATCGATGGAGCAAGCACGGGCTATGGAGGATGTGTTGAGTAAATTTTGTCAATGCTCTGGACAGAAAATTAGCACGTCCAAGTCTTCTTTTTACACCTCGGCGAATGTAGGGACTCATCTGAGGGCGGCTATTGAACATACACTTTCTATGCACTATACTCCATCCTTAGGGACTTACTTGGGTAAACCCTTACTCCAGGGGAGGCAAAAGGTGATACATTACTCGTCACTTTTGGATAAAATGAAGTGCAAACTTGCTAGATGGAAATCGAACTCGTTATCTAAAGCCGGCAGAAATATTTTGATAAAAAGTTCCCTCTCTACGCAGCCCTACTATACAATGCAAACCATTCTCCTCCCGTCCACCATCACTTTGGGCATGGAGAAGATCTGCAGAGACTTTTTATGGAGTGACACTAGGAGTCGAGGAAGCTACACACCCTTTCATGGGATATTATCTGCAAACCGAAGGATCAGGGGGGTTTGGGGATACGCAAGTTACGAGAGATGAACTTGGCCCTTTTGGGGAAGCTTGTCTGGCAACTCCTTCACCAAAAGGATGCCCTTTGGGTTCAGGTCATCACACATAAATATAAAGAATTGACGGTGAAACCTAAACAAGGGAGTTCCCCAATATAGAGAAGCATCTGCAAAGCATATTTAGTTCTTTGGCAAGGCCTGGATACCGTCGATCACGAGTATATTTGGAGAGATGAGCCGAAAGGAACTTATACTGTTAGTGCAGGCTACCATTGGCAGTTGCAGCCGGGTCCTACTACCCAAGTGCAAGCCGATGTAATTTGGAAGCAGATTTGGAGGCTAAAGGGCCCTTCTCGAGGTAATTTTCTCCTTTGGAACCTTGCTCATGAGGCCTTTCCTGTGGGAGCTTTGTTAGCAAAATGGCACATCATTCCTTCACCCACATGCACTTTGTGTGGTGAAGATAATGAAACGATACTACATACTTTTAGGGATTGCCCTTGGGCAAGCACTCTTTGGTGTTTGAGTTTACCTAGGGAGAGTTGGAGTAATTTTTTTGGGGCAACAACAGTCCGAGACTGGATCAATTTGAACCTCACTCGGCAGGTTATGCCACTATTAAGCACCACGGAGTGGAAGTATACCTGGAGGGCAGTGGCGGATCCAGAAATATTTTTTAGGGGGGGCCGTAATATTTTATGGGGGTACGTAAATATTTTTACGGTGTCCGAATTATTTTTCTATAGGTAAAATGTAGAGTTTTTATCCGTTCAGGGGGGTCCATGGACCCCCCTATGATACACATAGATCCGCCTATGCTGGAGGGAAGCTCTGTATGGAATCTGGATGTGGAGGAATCGATGCATTCATGGAAACAAAGAAGATAGGCCCCCGGCCTCAGTTTTTCTGTCACAAGTGGTGGAACGAGCAAAGCATCTTCGACTGGCTTGGGATGAGTTATTTTGATTATGTCTAAAATTTTGATGTATAACTTTTTTTTAGCTTTCTCTTTGGTTGCCTTTTGGCTGTGGAAATAAAGTGGTTCGTTCTTTGAAAAAAAAAAGAACAAGCCTTGATTACATCATAAGGCGGCCTAATGCCCCATTGTTTATGCCAGGCCATATTTAATCATTCCTTCGCCAAAAGATGAGCAGGTGTGTTACCTTCTCTTTTGACAAAAGAAAACTATAAGAGGAGAAGCATGCTAACATGCTTTTACAATCCTGGATAATGCTCCCGACATGAGAGAGATCATGATTATCCAAGACCAACCTATTGTGAACTATTTGGGAATCTTTTTCGAAAACAACATTGAAGTATCCGCGAGTTATAGCAAAAACAATAGCATGGTAAATGGCTAGCGCCTCCCCGACGAGAACATCATAATTGTCTTCTAATAAGTATGAGAAGCTGCCAAGAATAGACCCCATATTATCCCGAAGCACTCCACCAACTGCTACTTTACTTTCCCGGGTAGCGACATCCACATTGAACTTTGACATACCTGTCGGTGGCGTTTCCATGCTTTCTGCTGATTTAACGGATTGGGGTCCGGTCCATTTTTCTCTGTCGCTTCAACATTGGCCAATGCTTCACTTTCTGCCCGGCAGATAATTTTCGTAGGTGGTATCCACTCATTCTCGAAGACCAACACATATCTGCTCTTCCATATCCACCACAATATGCAAATTTTTCTTGCAACTCCCTTATCATCTTCTTTGTCGATAAGAAACTCAAAAAAATCTTGAAATGATCTTTGCCTGAAATTGCACAAAAAATTACCGTCATGTAGTTGTCTCCAAACCTCCCTAGGTATGGTGCAGCTGAAAAGGCAATGCCATATCGTTTCATCATCTTGGTTGCACTTTCCGCAGACGCCATTACCAATTCCTTTTTGCTTCAATCCCGTTGAAGTGGGTAAAGCATTTAAAAGGGCTTTTCAGCAAAAGTGGACGATCTTTGGTTGTACCTTTAGTGACCACAAAGACCTCATTTTTTATATTTTTTTATATGGCTTCTTGTCGTTTAGTGTTGTATGCTAAATGATATCCCATTTTGACAGAGTAAATTCCATTATTCGCATAGTGCTAGATAAGTTTGTCTTCCAAAACTTTGCATTACCATTCAGAGCATCTTAGAAAAATCAAAACTATAGATTAATTGAGTATTTTTATCCCTTGAGTTCAAAAATATATAGTGATAATTCTTTCCTAAAATCATGGAAAATAGATTGTCAGTTACTACATTTGCTTCCCTAAAACAACTGATCTTTTTATTATTATATTTAGGACTGGCGAAGAAGTAAATGAGGGTAATTTAGGAATAACCAAGCATTTTGTCCTAATTAAAACTCAATGTTCTTTCATTCCTATTTACTAGACAATATGTCTTTCTAGACAAAAATCTATTATTTCTATAATAATAAAGACAAAATGGTTGTATTTTCTCCAAAAAAAATAGTTATATTTCCTAGAAATATATTTCTTGAAGAAAATAGAAAACAAAATGCATGTTTGTATTTTCGTATTTTTTCTTAAAGCCCCGGTATCTGAGACAAACTGATCCGATTAATCTGAAATTCGACATGTGACGTGTCTGCAGAGTCTGACTCTTACTTAGGTGTATCTGCGGTAAAATTTGTATATTGCTATCACTTTTATTTCCAAATTACATTTCTACTAAGGATAATAAATATATAGGGTTATTATATACTATTACATAGTATTTTCTTTTGGAGTAATTTCATTAGTTTTTTCCGTTTATTTTCATTTTATAGAAAACAAAAAATGCTCCGTTGCGGGGATTGCCTCGAATTTTGGATGAAATATGTGTATGATCTGATTTCATACACGTGACAAACATTGGGTCTGGGACGGTCATCTCAGCATACGAGCTGTGGGCTCGACTCAATATCGGGATTTTAATATGATGATCTCCGACAGGCTCCGCACAACACATGTCACATTTATGATCAATAAACCGACATGACGAATGTCGTCCCCTGTCCGACAGGGCTCAAGTAGCCCATTGTCTCTTATAGCCAGCATGGCATATGATGCGGTACCATATTGCCAACATGGTGCAGACTCACCCTGACCACTTATGTACAATCTAATGTAGGTCTTTCCCAATCTCGGATGACAATTATATTCCGTTTAATAAGTGTTATCCATGTTCTGCACGTATTCCATAATAACCGTATAATGAGCCATGATTACTCCATTACAACCTCACTAACGGCTCATGTCGTCAAACACGACTTCAAATGCTACACAACTCACTCCCCTGCGGGAGAAGCCTATATAAAGAGATCATTTCACATATAACAAAAGTGCGCACGATACACTGCAATATTACTCCTTCTTACTGTCATTTTCTGACTCCTGCTTACTGCCATTTTCTTAGACATTTCTCTGAACAGATACTGATTTAAGGAGGTTCCCCCGGAAGCATCCATGACCCATAATGCATTGTGTGTTTTGAAAACCCACATTCAAATCAACTAAATAGTGAGTTGGATTATCCACTCGAGGTCTATTTACCCGCATCATACCATAATGATACCCGGACAGTATCCGGTATCGTCATTGGTTCTAAAGGAATAGCCAAAACATGTACATTTCTTTCAAAAAAGTCATGGAAAAGTAGCAACCAAATATGCTTCCAAAAACTAACAAAAAGAGCAAAAAAGAAAAGGAAGGAGCTAGACTAGCACACTATGTGCAGGCTACACGAGGAGATAATGCCTTACAAATAGAAGATGTTACTTTGTGCATGACACAACAAGGGCATCAGAGCTGACAAATGCAGCTCAGACAATTCTCGAAATTGTCCAACAACCAATGGGTGATAATGCATACATGTTTGCTTTACTAATGGAGCAAGTCGAAAAAAGGAAGCTCGAAATTGTCCAACAACCAATGGGTGATAATGCATAAATGTTTGCTTTACTAATGGAGCAAGTCGAAAAAAGGAAAGGGACTTGAGATCCTTGAAATGCCAAGAAGGGTAAGTGCAACAATTCTTCCGGAAAGAGATGAAACAATGGTGTCAAGCACTAGATATAATCAGCAAGAAAAAGTGGATGAGAGCTCTTCTCATTAGGGGCTGCACATGGCTGCATGTGACGTGGTAGACCGGCTCGTTGGTAGATTCAGAATGGGGGTGTGATTTACATCTTCATTCACAGCCAAAATATAGCACTACCCGAGACCTGCTCGGTTAAAAATGCTAATGATAGAGCACTACGATGGGACCAAGGATGTTGATGATCACTTGCACCAACATGTGCGCGTATGATCCTTTACTGTGCACATGATGAGATGAGGTGCAAAGCTTTCCCAGCTCTGCTCACTAGGAAGGCCCGATAATGGTTTATAAGATTGCCGCCTGGTCAACCAACAATTTTGAAGAGCTGGCAAGGAAGTCAACACATGCATAAATACGACGTGCATACCATCCGGACCCAACGATGTACGCCCTGGCAATTGAGAAAGTGCTCAAATAACTTCCTCCTCAATAAATGGTTTTCGAAGTTGCAGTACATCCCTCTCCGAAATGTGGTTGAACTCAACATCTACAATACTTGGGAGATTATGATTTGAGCTTGAAAATTTGCCCTCGAAGTAATTAGAACAATTTCCTCCATGCCCGATTCCTCAGTGTCACTATGACCATCGCTCCGCTCTCAAAAGCCTGAATAAAGTTCTTCCCCTTGCTAGAGGACGCCTTATGATGAAAATAAGTCGTATTATGGTTCGTACAACTAAGGCAAAATTCTGCAAGTAGTATTACGATGCCTCCAGAATTCCTCTTGCATAGATCTCAAATGCTCTCTCTCCAATAAGGGACCATTCCGATAAATATAATAATATAATATATTCATTTGTAATTCTTTTTATTATTATTATTATTTTTTATTGTCTTTTTTTCCTCATTCCTCTATAAATAATAATAATAATAATAATAATAAAAGAATTTAGTTTATCCAAAATTTATTTCACCAAAAAGCACCATATGATGCGGCTATAAAATGAATCCTTGCCTTACAAAGTATCCTTCGTCCCCAACATGATCTGAGAGAAAGTAAACTACCAACCCGACCCAAAGGCTCAAGTGTCAGAAAAACCGCCCCCCTCCCCTCCTTCAAAATCTCTCTCCGTGCATTACAGTTTCAGTGCGTGTGAGAGCCTGATTCTCTATCCTATGCACACATTCTCTGCATATTCCACCTTCATGTGCTGCATTTTTCCATACATCTTCAAATTTATTTCCCCTTTGATTATTTTTCCCTCTCCAAATTCTGGAAATCGTACGCCATTCTTTCAGTAATCAAAACAAACACTTGAGGTTCAAATTTTATAATCAGGTAAAGAAATGGATTCTGAAGGTTATGTGTTTGACACGGTTAAATCTGAGAAAATGAAAGCCATGGCGAAATATAATCGGTTCAAGAAGATTAAGACGCTTTTGATGGTTTTCGAAGTGTTGATTGCTCTCACCATGATTTCATGGTCATCGACTTATCTTCCGCAGGCTTTGAAAGTCTCCGGCGATTTTTTCATTCAACTTGCTGATTATCTTTTTAAGCCTCATGTTGTTTTTCTCATCGGCAATGCCATTGTTGTCGCTCTCGTTGTCCTATGTCGAGAGAACGACGCCGGTAACAATCACAGCTCTGGCTCCGGCGATATCTACGACGAGTATGTTCATCTAAGTCAGGATCAACAGCAGAGAAAATCCGTTTCAGTCGTCGAGACTGATAAAAGTCCATCTACCTCGCCGGCGACGGAGAACTTGACTGCCGCCGGTGTTAATATCCCCGAGGAGAAACAGATCGTCTGTGTGGCTCCGGTGGAGAAGAAGTTGAAGGATGTAGAACAGGATAAGAAAGAGGAAAAAGAAGAGGAAAAGACAAGAAGCACCGCCGTCACGGCGGCGGCAGTACACGATGCGACAGAGGGCGTACACAAGTTCCAGAGGACGCAATCAGCCAGGGTGAAGAAAGAATTACCGGTGACGCCGCCTGGTTTAGAATTACGACGGTCGGAGACTTTCCGGCGGAGAGCAGCGACGTCGTTTGAGTCAGTTGAGAGTTTAAGTAATGAGGAGTTTAATCTAACGGTTGCAGCTTTCATTAAGCGACATCAGGAATTCCTTCTGAGCCAGAAATTAGCAGAAAATGATGGGCTTTAAAATAAAAAAAAATCAACTTTTTTTAAAATTTATAGAAAAAGCAAAACAAAAAATGCCTTCATTTCAAGGCTTAGGGGCCTGATTTATGCATATTTGGAGTATTTTGCTGGTTTTAGCAAACAAAAAAGTACATTGATTGAGTTGGTATTTATTTATTAAAATCAACCCTTAGTTAATTAAGGAAGTAAAATTTGTTCTAAGAATGTTGATATCTTTGTTATGCCCAACATTTTGAAGAATATAATGATCTGAGAACCTTCTTCAGATTTATTTAAGATTAGTATTTGAGTATTGAAGGCTACTCACACCAAATTCCATCCAGAATCTTGGCTGAAGATTTATTCCTATTAAGTCCTCTTTTATCTAGTGCTCTTTTTTTTGTGTGTGGATAAAATGACTATAATGATGGACTTAGTGTCCGTAAAACATTAGCTAGTGGCCTTAAATTTTTTGTTAGTGGCCTTGGAAATGGCTATAAGTCAGAGTTAGTGCCTTAATAGTGGGAGTTACTTTTCCCACCTATAAAACCTTTTTTTTAGTAGAAATCATAAGCCACAAGAAGGAACTCAAACATTCTAGCACTACAATTTAATATCATATAATGACTCTGTTCATTTTCATTTTGTCGAAAAGAATGTTTGGATACCGGAAGAGTTCGCCGTTTGTTCAAAATTTGAAGTGTCACTACATCAAACAGATTAACTGTTGTATTATGAGACACAATTGCTAATATTGTGGGCACCAAACTGGAGTAAATTGTCATCTTTTGTTGCACATTTTGAAGTTCAAATCGCAAACCTTAGCAGGTCTCTCTCATGAGATTTACCAGTGAAGAGTGCTACAATCGATGTTTTAATGACCACACTGAATTTGGTCAGAAGTTGCTCCAAAAGAAAATGTGAATAGTTTCACATTGCTTTGTGTCGTTGCCATGTTGGCTAAGACACCGGTGCATTTTGTGGAAAGAGAAATGTTAGATTTAATTCACACAAGTTGTATGTTTAAAAGGTTGTGCATATCCGAAATGATAAAAGTTATGATGTTACTTTTGTTGATGATTGCACGGGATACTGGTATGTCTATCTGCCATTTATGAATTTTAAGAATGAAGTTGAAAACCAACTTAGCAAGAGAATCAAGATGGTTCGGAGTAATCGAGGGGGAGAGCTGATGCACTATTAATGAGTTTTGTTCTGGTATCAACATCATTCATCATACAATCGCAACATACTCACCTCAATCAAACAGTATTTGGGGATGCAAAAACCGGACTCTACATGAGAAAATGAATGTTATGTTGGTAATTTCGGGTTTACCCCAAAACTTGTGAGGGAAGCAATTCTTTCATCTTATGTCAATCTTTTCATAGTTTCATCAAGGAATGTGGATAAGACCTCATATGAGTTGTGGAAAGACTACAAGCCTAAATGTAGATACTTGAAAGTGTACGGGTGTTTGGCGATTGTAGAAGTACCTGAGCCTAAACCGGCAACTATCGAGCCTAAAATATTTGATTGCATATTCGTGGGATTTGTAAATAATAGTAGTGCATATAGATTTTGGTGCACAAATCTAACATCCTTGAAGTAATGAAAATGTCATCATCGAGCCAATATGTGTTGTGTTTTTGAATGTGTCTTTTTAGTGCAAAGACAAAGACAAATAAACAGACATATGAGTATGTTTATTATGAAACTTAAAAATTTGAGAATTTGTATTGCAGCAAGCGGGCTAGAGCTACAACGTCATTTGGTCCAGATTTGCTGACCTCTTTGGTAGAAAATGAATCGATGACGTATATGAAGGCAATGTTGATATAGAATCCATCATATAAAACCACACATAGGAGTTGATTGTCCTACCACTTGGAAATAAACCATGCGTATTTAAGTGGATCTTCAAAATGAAGCTTTAAACAAGATTCGAGGTGAACCGATGTCTCTAATGAAGTATTCACAAGTGATAGGGAGTCTGATGTACATAACAAATTGTATAAGGCTAGATTTGGCATATGCTGTGAATAAACCGAGTAGGTTCTCAAGTAATTTAAGTAGGGGTTATTGGAAAGCTCTTAAGGTGCTTGAAGTACCTAAAGGATCTTGGTTTACATTATACGGGGTATCTAGCAGTGTTGGAAGGGTATTGTGATGCGAATTTGAAATCTAACACCAGAGATTCTAAGTCCAGAAGTGGATGCTTATTCACCGTTGGTGGTGTTGTAGTATGATGGAAATCCACAAAACAAACATGCATAACTCATTTCACTATGGAAGCCGAGTTAATAACATTAGACAAGTGAGGAAAGAAGCATAATGGCTTCAGAATTTCCTCGAGGATATTTCATATTGTCCTAAGCCAATCGCTGCTATCAACATACACTTTGATAGTCAGTTTGCAATTGGTCGGGGACAAAATATCTTGCATAATGCAAGTCTTGACATATTCGTCGCATACATAATACTATTAAATATGTGATCTCTAATGGGTGATTTTCATCAATTATGTAAAATCAAAGGTAATCTAGCATATGTGTTTGTGAAAGGTTTAGCTAGAGATCGGATGTCATTATTGAAAATTAGAATGAGATTGGGGCTTATTTGATAGGATCTTCGTAATGGTAACCCAACCATGTTGACTGGAGGTCCCGAGATCATGATTCAAAAGGGACAACTAAAACCGGTGTTAGGGAAAATATTGTGTGAATGTTGTTGTCTTGGTTTACAATTAAAGTTTAACACTTCAAGACATAATACACTGATTATCCGAGTAATCGGATTGCATTTTATTAAGGCAGGTTCAAATACATAAACTACCTCTCCTGACACAATATTTTTCCATCTAAATTCTCTTCAGGGTCTTCATTTGCATTTGCATTCATGTCCATTTTGTGGGGGGTTGTTAGAGAAAATGACTATAATGCTAGACTTAGTGGTCATAAAACATTAGTTAGTGGCCTCAAGTTTTTGTTAGTAGCTATAAAGGCTTGTCAGTGGCCTTTAGTGCGAAGTAGTGGCGTAAGTGAGAGTTAGTGACCTTAATAGGGAGAGTTACTTTGTCTAGATATAATAACCCCTTTTTTGTAGTAACCATAAGACACGAGAAGGAACTCCAACATTCTAGCACTACAATTTCATCTAATATAGTGACTTTGTTCATTTACATCTTGTCGAAAAAACGTCGGGACACCGAAAAAGTTCAGCGTATCTTAGTAATTAACCTAATTATTTCAATAGGAATAAATACTTTTGTGGCTCTTTGTGTTCTTAACATTAGTTAGTAATTAACCATCTTTTTTTTATTTGTTTAAAACCCGGTATCCAGGACCAACTGACCCGACTAATCCAGAGTTCGGCCAAGGTCGTGTCCTCTTATTTAGGGGTAAGGCCTGACCAATACATCTTTCAGTCTAGGTCGCGTCCTCTTATTCAGGGGTAATGACTGATCAAAAGATTTTTCAACATGTCGTCTCAGAAAAGAATCAAACCGATGCCTTTTTAGTCATTCTAAAGTCATTTATCACTTAAGCCAGACTATCTGATTAATGGCGTATGACAAATTAATATCGGTATAAACCGGGTCAACATGGTGACTCGCTGTTAAGGGCCTGCAACTAATCCATGAATATTGATTAATTTATATGGAGAAAAAGAAATTCCAAATACTATAAAATAATTCTTGTCGGAATAGCTGTTTCTCTTGCTTCCCACTTGCCGAATGTTCCAACTTCTAATTTTTAGTATAATTTTACCAAAATAGAGACATAGTCGATTTGGGATTCAACACGTACTTTACTTTATAATAATTAACCTAATTGAAGCATAAATAATGCAGGACAAATAAATGAGACAAATAAATTAAAAAAGGAGAGAGAAAGAGTTGGTGTCCTATATTTTACATCCATCCTTTTTCAAGTGCTGCTATTCCTATTGTAAAAGACATCAACAAAACAATTATAACAAATTTCCTAAAATAAATGAAAAGTAACGGGAATCTATATGTAAAATGACCCCAATTTGTTAATTAATATAAAGCCGCCAGCGGAATAGCTATCCACGTCTGACCTCCCTAACACACACACTAAATTTATTTTTTTTAAAAGTCACACATCACTATACTTATATATTTACTTTTATTATGATTCTACTACATAAGATTATTCCAATGATTATAACATGTCGAAAGTTTGTAACGATTTGACCCGAAAACCAAGCAAATTCCCGGATACAGACCATTCTGCCATGTCTCGAAAATAATGTAAAATTCTTCACATCCTAGTTAGGGTAATTTAGTTTTTTGAAATAGTTTTTTTTATTTTATTTTCTTTTCAGGTTTTCTTTCCATCAAAGATAAGAAGAAAACCGCCTTAAGGTTGTTAAGAGATATTAAAAAGACTCCAAGACACCCTAAGGTCTCAGTTTTCCGTAAGTTTTGAGCTTTTCCGGATTTTTGGAGTTCAAGCCGTTTGTCTAGGCAAGGTAGGGTTCCTCCTAAGCGAGTTATGGTTCTTTTGGAGTTTTGGTTGGTTCATCGATTCGGCTTCGTGTTTCGTGGTTCAGGTGGTCGGCAGGCCGGCCTCAGTGGGAGCCAAAGTTGCCTCGGTGGGACAGTTTCGCGTTTTTATCACCAATTGTTGGCAAGCTCGCCTAAGCAGGAGTAGCACCCGCCTCAACGGGACCCCCGATATCCGACATGATGATTTGACATTGTTGTTTCGGCTTATGGATATCATAATACTGAGTTCTATTGGGTCCAAGATTCAGGTTCGAATCTAGAATCGTCTTTTGAAGGAAAAGCTCTAGTCTTTTAATTTCTTAAGTTCTATGTTTTGTTTTTGCTTTATTTTATTATTCTTGTTAGAATACGTGCCTTGTATGTAGAATCTTGTGAAAATGAGGGTTTGTTGTTTGTTTGTAGTTCTATTCGTTCTTAAGATAATGTGTTCTTCTTATTAAAAAAGAACATACTTTATATTAAAGTTATTGTTTTTATTTGTTTCTCGAACATATACACCTGTAGTTTAGGGTTATGTGGTTGCATTATGACGGATGTGGAAGAAGTAGAAACTGAACTTGGAACTTTTCCAAGCACGCCTTAACGGCCTTGACCCCCACCGCGGCGAGCCAGTCAGCGTCCAGGGTCAGCATTCTATTATGTTTCTGTGATTATTATGTGCTATGCGTTGTACATTCAAGAATGCTTTGTTTTCTGGAAATTTCAGTATATCGTTTTGGTTACGAATATTGAAGATAGGTTGGTAGTGTTGCTATGCCCACTGTATGATCGATCACATAGGTTAAAATATGGCTTAAACACAATCTTATGTGCTTTACATGCTTCCCGGATAGTATGGATGATGTGTAGTTACTTACCCATAATGTATTACAAGAGTGTTGCGATCGACCCACGGATCGTATTGAATGTATGACTAGTCTTAAATACCCCCTGTTTAAACTCAACGTATGCCAAGAATAACGTGATCTTACGTGTCATGCACGTAGGATGTTGCTAGTCATATTTGTTAGTGTAGTGCTCTAAACACAATCGGGTTGAGACCAATATGATTGAGTTTAGGGCACTACACTAACACCACCCTCTCTCATTTGTTTTTTTCGCAGATAGCCTTATTTTATTTGAGTAAGCTTGCACAAACCAAGCAGAAAAGATGGATCGAAATTTCATGGATTTTTACAAAATCTCTAAGCAAAATATAAGTACTCATAAAATCAATGTTCAATGTGTCCAAGAACATCAATATGCAATTGAGGAGTCTCATTGGACAAAAACTAGTCATGCAAGTGATGCAACACATTGCAGACTCGGCAAAATATATTGGTGCCTCGTCTTGGAAAAAATCCGTAAAAAAAACTAGGCTATATGATTATTTTGTTTATGAGTAAACTCACTTGGCAGCTGCTTTGTGATGACACAAGTGATAATAGAGTAGTGATAATGCCTATAATTTTATTGTGGCAAAAATATTTCTTGTGATAATAAGTATACGGTAAGTGGTAGATACAACTTCGAGCTACCACCTTTAAATACGAGTTAGAAGTCTTCGTTCTGGACCCGTATTTAGCAACTTAAGGGTCCATTAATTTCGCTACAATTTCTTCCAACAGCATCTCGTTCAAAATTCCTTTCTAGTGAATAACCTCTTTTTGAGGAGATATATTGCTTCTACACAAGGCCGTCCCTGTATTTTTATAGACCGTAAACTAAATAATTAATATGAGGCTTTCGAAAGAAACAAACGGTTTTTAAAAGATATTTCATATGTTTACTCTAAAAACTTATTGGACGAAAGAAAAACCGGACCCCTAATTTTGATAGTTTGTTTAGGGCCTTAAACCGTGGTCTTGTTAACCTATGTCTAGGGATGAGCCTGCCTCTAAATCCGTATGTCAAATATGCCACGAGGAAGAGAAAACTACAATGCATGCATTAAGAGACGACCGTTGTAATAAAAGATAAAGACAAGAGATCGATCAAGATGGAGTCAAAGAAGAGACAAAGATATTATTTTGTGGAGATAAATTAGTTGTTTAAATAAAAAATTGTTTATTTGTTTTTTAAATTATTCAAATTATATTTGAATAAATATTTAGGTTTATTTCATATCATATTCTATTATATAAGCGAGATCCCTTGTAAGCATTTTAATCAATTCAATAAAACAACAAATTCGAGTTTTCAATTGTGTTATTCTGGTTTTCTTCACGATGGGCATCATAAGTATGAAAATCTACACTACCGGGGGAAAAGTGGGGAGTTCTTTCGCACATGAAATATTGGACCACCCCTAAAAAAAAAAAAAAAAAAAAAAAATTGGACCATTGCAAACCATAAGGACTATCTGTCATACAATGGTGATGACCGGGCATGGCCATACATATTTATTGATATATCATATTGAATTTGGTTGTGGAGAAATAAAATTGTATACGAACTGAATGTTATATGGCCACCTTTCATTTCAAAGGCTATACGAAGATAGTTGCATCTTAGACTAGCTTGGGAGGAACCGGAGATGCACAAATCTTCTTTTAAGTTTTAATACTTGACTACCTAAATAAATAAATAAATAAAACTTTAATACTTGCATATGATGCTACACGTTCTTGCTTTGTTGGTTGTGAAATAAAATAAGATCTTTCTTTAAAATAAAAAAAGAATCTAATTATCTATTATTCAAGAGGAATAGGATGTAAAAATTCAATGGTCTATATAAAAATAAAAATAAAGGTTTGCAGCCAAAAAAAGAGTGCATAAAATTTAATCGAGTTCACATAAGTTATGGAATTATTGATAGTGATGAATTCAAATTAAAAGATTTGCAATGATACAAACATAACTGTTGTATCAAAATTAGTGACACAACGATTATTGTATCATTGATAATGAATAGTTTAAATTGACGATAATGTAATTACAAAATAATAAACGGCATGGAGAACTGTTGTCACTGATTCCGACATAACGATTGTATCCGTATTATTATTCTTAAATGATTTATAAATGGGAGTGGAATAGAATTGCACTTGTGTGTTGTTTGTAAATAGCATCCACTTTCTCCACACTTCAAATTGGTGGGTAATGCAACAAACATTTCAGCCAATATGCGACTTTGACGCCTCAACTGCAGTCCATTGATGTCAACCGAGTTACAGCCTATGACCGTTTCTTTGCGGGAAACATTTCTTTTTTATAAAAATCCTTTTTTCTCGGTCTTGCATGAAGACCCAGTCGACCGGACAAAGAGAAACAAATGGATTTTTTTTTTTACAAGAAAAAAATATAGATTCTTTTATTATTAAAAAATCGGAATAGAAGAAAACTGTAATTTAATAAGGATAAAAGTAACAATTATGAAGTAACAAATGTGGAATAGAGTAAGTAACAATTGTGAAACACAAAGTAACATTAACACGTGAAGTAATAATTTTAAAGTAATAATTGTGATTTTTGTCCTTTATAATCATGAAAATGTTATTTTTATCCTTCCAGAGCCATTTATTATTTTTTTTTTTTTTGTCCTTGTGGCCCCTTCCCTCAAAAAAAAATATTATTAGAACTCAACTCACAAAAAAAATATTGCTCTCCCGTCTTATTTTATTTATCCAATTTCTTTGAATCATATTAAATAAACCAATATTTTACATATATGGCTTTTAAATAGTTGTTGGAGTATCTAATTCTACACATTTTTTATTGTAAATAATATAAACATTGAAAAATATTTACATAAATTTGGTAATTACTGCACAAAATGAACACTTATTTAGGGAAAAAAAAAAGGGAAACATAGATAAATAAAATAGGACGAAGGGAGTACTAGAATTCTGGATTTGAGTCTCAATGGAACGAAAAGGTGTGTATACTAATATTTCGGATCCGTAAACAAGAAAAAGGGATAAAACGTTGAATTTAATTAGAGATATTATTATAGAATATTATTTAAATTCATTTTGTACATTAATTGTATGTATTGATGATCAATCCTTCCAAATAACCTGATCCTCCCATTCCTGCCTCTGTTCCCACACCTCCACCTCTATCTTCACCGGTCTCTGGATCCTCTCCTTTGCCCGTCCCTGACGCATCTCCATCCTCCCCTCCTGCCCACTCCCCCCCAATCACCGCATGATCCCTCCCCCACCCCTGCCTGTTCATCCTATGCACACACGAGGGAAAAAAATATCCATAAACCCATTCAGAAGCTTAACCTCCACACTCATCTTCATGCTTCTCCTGAAATAGAACCCACTACCATTACTCACGCTCTCAAACACCCAAAATGGCTTAATGCGATGCAAGAGAATGTATGACGTTTTGATGCGTAATGATACATGAGAACTTGTTCCTCTGGATCCTAGCATTAATGTTGTTGGCTCAATATGAATATTTCGCATAAAATATGGCTCTGATGGTACCATTGATCGTTATAAAGCACGGCTTGTTGCTCATGGTTTTACAACGCCCATGGATTGATTACTCTGAAACTTTTAGAGCATTATTATCAGTCTTCCTATCCCTATCTCCAAAAATACTATAAAAAAATATATATCTCTACTTTACAGCAACTAAATTCAAAGTACTCTATATCAACTTCCCTATCTCTGTTCCTACACCATTAAAATATTCATTTTATATCTATAAACAATATTTTTAAAATTCATTTTTGTTAGAAAAAGAGAGAAATAATGAATAAAAAATATGTATGGTGAGCTACAGTACCACCCTACATTTGGGGTGGCACTGTTCACGATCCCTATTGTATGGAAATGATGAGGAGGCTGATGGAGTGTGTTTTGGCTGTATCCATACATTTTATCCCTATTGTGGAGATAAAAGAAAGTGTAGGGAGTTTAATGCTACTGCTCTTAGTCCTGTGGTTAAACCAACCACTGTATGTGTTGTTCTTTCATTGAAACTTTTGTTGGGGTGTCTCCCTGTCAGCTCGACATAAATAATGCCTTATTGCAGGGACCCTTACATGATACGGTGTATTTATCTCAGCCCCCCAGATTTTATGATCCTGCTCACCCCGATAATGTGTGTAAACTGAAAAAGGAAATCTATGGATTAAAACAGGCCCTTCAGGCTTGGTATGAGTAACTCAAGCATTATTTATTATCTGTTGGATTTCATAATTCTTATACTGATACCTTTTTGTTCATTTAATCGCATGGTTCCAACTTGATTTATATGCTAATCTACTTTGATGATATCATTGTTACGAGGAACAATGCCACTGCTCTTGATCAATTTGTCACACGAATGGCAGCTCTTTTTTCCCTATAAAGATCTTCGCTAGCTATCCTACTTTTTACGGGTGGTAAGTTATCCATAATTCTGATGGCATTCTTCTCTCTCAACGCCCCTATATTATTGACTTGCTTACCAAGTTGAACTTTCAGGATGCGAATTCAGTTGCTACACTGTTACAAACTGACATTTCTTTTCTTTTCTCTCAATCCGGTACCCAACTTGATGATCCATCACAGTACCGCATGGTTATATGCACCTTACAATATCTTCTATATTTACTCGGCCCAACATTGCATTTGCAGTAAATAAATTATCTCAATTTCTACAATCACCTGTGAAGATTGATGAGAAGGGCTTGACACTTTCAGATCCAGAAGCAAACAAAGTAGAACCGTAAAGGGAAGCTCAGCAAAGCCCTGCAAAGAACACCACGAACAAAACAAATAAAACTATGTTTTTGCCTATTGCCCTATGAGCTTGACTTTGTTTGCTACTATGTTGCCTGATTTATGTTTTCTAATATTAAAAATTGCTTACATGCAAGCAAAAGACATGGTTCATCTTTGTAATGGTTATTAATGTCTTTTGCTTGCATGTTGGAGTACCAACAAAACTATCGGAAGCTACCTTTTGTAACGGTTTTTAATATGTCTTTTGCTTGCATGTTGAAATAACAACAAAACTATCATCAACTACGTTCAAAACTTGTGCATTTTCTGATGTGTATGTGGAATAATCACTATATGCCTATTTCCTTATCAATGGACAAATATGTTTACCAATTCGTCTTTTTTTAATCTTGCTAAACTACCCCTAATATTTCCTTTTATATACATACGTATAAACGAAATTCCCTTGACTTATGTTTTAATAAAAAGTTGACAATTGTCATTTTTTAGTAGATTTATATATACAAAATGCATGTTGAACGGGCGCACGTCCTTTAGCCACCTGTATCTCTATATATTCACACAACATCAAAATATTTTGTGTCCAACAACCTCTTGTTATCCACTCTTGAGTCTTGAAAACCCTTTTTTTTTTGTATTATACACATAAATGACTTTAGGGGAGCGGGGGATGGGAGATACAAACGGAAATGCCAATTTCACTACAAAATTGTCACAAATAACCCACCACATTTACATCATTAATTATGATACGACTCATATAATTTTATTTTATTTTTTTGTAAAAACGATTACATGATGATCAATAATTAAATAATATATTGTGTCACAAGTCGCATGGCATTATTTGGATACAAATTGGCAATTGGGCGTAAATCTTCTAACGTCTAAGGCTGGCGTTTTTTTTTTTTTGTCTGTTTGCCCTTAGAATTGGGGATTCTACCAGTTTCATTTAAAGAGTTGGGCTGGGAAAATATGCTCATTGTTTTGTACATCTTTTTGTGTATAAACTCTTCAATTTGCTCCAGTTTGTTGCATAAGAAACAAAATCTTCTTTCCTCGAAAAAAAAAAACCCAACAAATTTACAGCTTTTTTACACCATTCTGTTGGGTTTTGCCATGCCTCCTTGTAAGCCCAATACTCGCATGTAGAAAATATAGAATATGATTTTGTAATCTAAAGTCTAAGAAGATATATGGTCAAAATGTACACCTTATCGTTTTATAACTCATACCATGAAGTATTGTACAAAAACACATACTATGTTAGGGCTGAGCAGAAAACCCAATGAACTCAATCCAATCCAAAACCCAAAACCCAAAACTCAAATTGAACCAACTCGAAAACCCAAACCAATTGAAACCCAAATTTTTTGGGTTGAGTTTTGACCCGAACCAAAAACATTTTGGGTTGGGTTGGTTTGGTTATTTTTTTTTATATATATATATATATATATATATATATATATATATATATATATATATATATATATATATATATATATATTCCGTCCAAAGTAAAATGGTGTTATAAACCAATCCCAAACCAAACCATTGGGTTTTGTAGTCATTTGGTTTGGTTTGGGTTAGTTTATTCTTGAATCAACCCGACTTATATTTTGTAAAAACCCAACCTAAGTCGACCCAACGCAACCCAAACACAGCCCTATACCATGTGGTAGAAAAAATGCTTTGGTCGCAACAATGATATAGGTTTTTTCTTCTTTTTTTTGCATAAAACACTTTTAAATCTTTAATCATGACGTAGAGTATGTTGATTAATAAGTATCTTATCACAATCAATAATTTCATACATATGCATTTTTTTTGGGGGAGGGGATATATGCATTTTAGATACGGCGGGCAAGATGGGCGACCGCCCAGGCGCATGATATAAGGGGGGCCAAAAATACATCTTTAACAATAGTGTAAGTTAATTTAGTAGATAAACAATGGTTATGTACTCCTATTTATGCTAGTTCGACTGTTGATCTTGACATATTTTGGTTTTATTTATTTATTTTGATGATATATGAATTTACCGTTAAACTTTTGTAAAGTAATGATATTAATGAAAATTTTGCCCTAATTGACCGCTTAGGGTCCATAAACTGAATGATACGTTGGATAATATTAAACTTGATACTATATTTGATGACTATGCATCTAAACATGCACACAGATTTTTTTTCATTATCAATTTGTTTTCTGGTGTTGGTTCATGATCAATTTTTTTGTTGTTGTGATGTTTTTGTTTCAACTATTATTATTTTCCTCTACTGATTCAATAATAGTATTGTTTTTTACATTTATAATATGTTATTAGATATTGATTTAGTATTTTCTTGATTGTGATTTTTTTTTTTTGCGGGGACTTGAATGTGATTTGACTTTCGTTACTTAAGTATAGAAATTATTTTTTAAAATAAAAAGTGGGCCCACCTCCACATTTTTGCTTCTCGTTTATACATATTTTTACCTTTTCGGTCCGTATTTGCAATGTGTCCGGATTGATTTGAATATGTCGTACATTAAAATATTTAAAGCTAGATTTTGGACATGTCGCACTTTACGTATAAAAATGTGGAGTCAAATGTTACGACGAAACATTTGGATAAAAAAGTAAAAACATTAAACAAAAGGGATTAAAATTATTTTTATCTTTTTAAGAATTGTTGTGTCGATTATTGTGGTCATGCAATTGTTGTTATCTAGTATCATCTCACTTAACTTACACATGTAAATCACAAGTTCATGCATCAAACAATGGTGTCTTTGTGTTGCAATTATCTCTTATTTATTGAATAAATATAGATAATATTAAGTGACCCGTGTAGTAGTTATCATGTTATGGTTATTTTGTATTTATTTGGTTTATTAAATAGAATTATTAGAGAGTCCAATGATGGCTAGGACTCTTTGATATCATTATCTAATAATGCACTAGGTCTCTTGTTTTGCCTATATAAAGACCATCGATGGAAGATTATTCAGAAAATAGGCATAAACCAGAAGACCTAACCACACCATATTCCGTCGCCACTATGGATATAGAGTTCTTTTTTTTGTTCTATTTCAAGGTTCAGATCGCTGTGGCAAAACAGATCGTAAGTCGAATAACAATGGATGTAGGAAAACGATTCTGATAACTATTCCGCTTCTGCTATCAGGTACTCCGATTTATTGTAAATTCTATCACTTTGTGTCATATTATTATGCAACACACATACACATGATCATATTCTATCTAAAATACATAGTAAACCATAATAACCTATTCACTTCAGTATTGTAACAATAATAAATATTTTTTTATTATCATGTTTGTCGATAATACTTCACACAAATTTGTTGGATGCTAAATCGTAATTCTGAAAAGTTGAAGGGTCATGGCCAAAACAAATTAAGAACTTGTTGGTAAAGTGTATCGTGATTGGAGTGATCGGAACATATCCGTAATTCACGGATGTAATTGCGGATAATTAATTGCAGAAAATAAATAACTCGAAAATAAGACTTATTTTATTAAGTAGATAAAGCTATAACAATCTAGATCTAAGGAAATAAAGCTATTACAGTACAGATCTGACTCGAAACAAAGGAAAGTAAATAAATAAAATACAATGCATAAATAAAAGACAAACCGAGGCGAGTATGTTACTCTTTCCTTAAGACAGATTGCTCCGGTATGGTGCCAATGGTAGTAGCAACTGCCTCCGAAGATACAACGGCTTACGTCTTGGATTGAGAGGCACTTCAACAATCCAAGCTCCGGCGAACTTAGAGAGTGCTCTGATTTCTCTTCGACTCAAAAACTAGATCTATATGCTCGACCTTTTAAGTAGTGGAATACACAAAAGAAAACTCGATCCTTTAACCTTCATCCTTTGGGTCCTTTATATAGTGGAGAGGAGGAGCCAATGCTTGAATGTGATTGGCTAGAACACGTCATTAAAGTCGGCTGACTTTTCCTCTTGAAAAAGTGATTAAGGCCGAAAATTTGCTTAAACTCGGTTAAGCAATAGCCGACTTAATTCCACGATTCTAATTGGTCGGATGACGTGTCTTCTGAATTCTGATTGGTTGGATGATTTAATCGCTCGAGTTTTCCCTCAAGAAAAGTTTGGTTCGGCCGAAAATAATATGCCACATGCGAATTAATTATGGCCGACTTGATCATCCTCGTTTCCACACTATTCTGGAACCTTCCGACTGCCTCAACATTAATTATTAATTAAGAATTAATTTTTGGTTAATTTAATAAAGAAATTTTGTCTAAAAAATTAATAGTGACACACGAACCGAACCGCACTCGAGCCGAGACGGACTGACGACAGCGGCACGCGCGCATGTGGTATTATCTAAGTCTTCTCTCCTGCACAAAAGTGTCTTGCCCCTTGGGGCACATCTATAAGAGCCACACTAGCTCTTATTACTTGAGCTTACAAGCCTCAAGTTACCTATGTGGGAGATTGAGTTGAAGTCCTACCTTCAACTCCTATCTCCTACACATTTCCAACCAACTTTAGGCATTAATTTCTTTTTCACCCAATATCCGAATCGAGTGATTCCAAAGCCAAATACTATCTACTCCGTGAGTAGAATTTTTAAACGTAACACGCTCCGGGTGAATCACACGGGAGCATATCCAAAATTCACGCTAAAGTTGGCCGTTTCAACCCACTTAAATGGGATATCTCCAACAATCCCCCATATGAATGAAAATTAATGCAAATGCAAATGCAGATTCTGAAGAGAATACGGAAAAATATTGCATTAGGAGAGGTAGCTTCTGGCCTTGAACCTGCCTTAGTGAAGTACTATCGGATTTACTCGGCTAATCAGTGAACTAGGTCTTGAACTGTTGAGCCTTTAGTGTAAACCAAGACAATAGCACTCACACTATATTTCCCCTAGCACCTTTCGGTTCTCATGGTTGTGTCCATCTCGGCCCTGGACAACACTTGGTTTCAGAAAGTGCTTTAGAGAATTCGAGTCTGAAAATTCTCACAGAAGCGGCCCCACGTCGCACTTACATAGGTGACCTTCTATCAATGGTATTCTTCCCTACCCCACTTGAATATCAAGCTATAGGAATCATTAAAAGCTATGCTTAACCTCACAACCTCTGCAGATAGCACTTTTATTCTAACAGAATGGGTAAGTGCTGGACTATTCCTTATAACATAGTTTTCCCTTTTGAACCATGATCTTGGGATCTCCAGTCAACATGGTTGGGTTGCCATTACAAGAAAACATGCGGTGTAGGCTTCAGTCCCATTCTATTTGTCAAAATTGACATCTGATCTCTAGCTAAACCTTTTGTAAGCGGGTTCATAAGATTCTCCTTCGATCTTACATAATCGATGGAAATCACACCATTAGAGATCAATTATTTAATGGTATTGTGTCTTCGGCGTATGTGTCGAGACTTACCATTATGCACACTACTATGTGCCCTTCCTATAACCAATTTACTACAACAGTGTATGCTGATAGCAGCCCTAGCATGGAATATCCTCAAGGAAATTCCTAAGCCATTCAGCTTCTTCTCCAGCCTTATCCAAGGCTATAAACCCAGCTTCCATTATGGAATGAGCTATGCACGTTTGTCTTGTAGACTTCCAGGACACAGCAGCACCATCAATTGTGAATAAGTATTCACGGGTGGATTTCGAATCTTTCGTATCTGACATCCAGTTGGCATCACAGTATCCTTTCAATACTGTTGGATATCGTAATCCCAGGCTCATAGTGTACTTCATGTACCTCAACAACGTATTTAAGGCTTTCCGATGATTATGGTCTGGATTAACCGTGAACCTACTCAATTTATTCATTGCACATGCTAAGTCTGGTCGTGTACAATTTCTTATGTACATCAGACTTCCAGTCACTTGAGCGTATCTCAATTGATCCACATGTTCACCTCGATTCATGACCAAGTGCATACTTCGGTCAAGTGGAGTGCTCACTGGAATTTCATCAAAGACATTGAATCTTCTTAAAACAGACTCAATATAATGAGTTTGTGACAACACAAGCCCATCAAATATTCTAAAGATCTTAATCTCTAGTATCACATTAGCTAGTCCTAGGTCATTCACATCAAAGTTCCTTGTCGGCATCTTTTTCATATTCATGATACTCTCATGAGTGCTTCCCATTATCAGCATGTCATAGACATACCATCACATAGGTGTGTTCTTAGTGTAGACACATTTATCAAACTCGTTAATCTTAAACCCACTTGACAATATAACATTGTCAGACTCGATAGGCTATTTCTCTGGATAATATCCGAGCCCACATAGAGACTTAACGAGTCTACACACCTTACTCTCTTGTCCTGGAACTATGAACCCCTCGGGTTGTTCCAAGTATATCTCTTATTTCTACTCACCATTCAAAAGGTGGTTCTTACATCCATTTGATGTATTTCCAGGTTAGAGACTCCACCTATACCAAAGAGAACCCTTATATAAGTAATTCTCATAACTGGTGAGTAAGAAGTCAAGGCATCCTTTTTGTCGATACCCTCGGGCTACCAACAACGCCTTACAATAAATCCATCAGCCTTTAACTTCGTCTTGAAGATCCACTTGCACCCAAGTGGTTTATTTCCCGGTGGAAGACCAACCAACTCCTAAGTGTCGTTTTGCGTGATGGATTCGATTACTCTAATTATAGTCTCTTTCCAGAAAAGTGCTTCTGGAGAAGACATTGCCTCAGCATATGTCTTGGGTTCGTGTTCTAACATATAGGTCAGAAAATCAGGACCAAAAGACTTGCCAGTCTTAGCCCACTAACAACGACGTGGTTCCTCAATTTCATGAGGATCACTCTCTGCGTCAGACTCATATGTCCGCTTACTCATGCTTGCTTCTTCTTTCTCTTTCTCCTTAAAGGGAAAGATATCCTAAAAAAACACAACATTCATAGACTCGATGATGACACCATCATGTACATCATAGATGTCGGTTTTACGCACCAGAAACCAATAGGCACTACTTTTGAGAGTATATCCGATGAATATACAATCAATAGTTTTAGGTCCTATCTCCATTTGCTTTGGTTTAGGTACTTCTACTGTACCCAAACACCCCACATTTCCAAGAATTTGTAGCTAGACCTCAGCCTTTCCACAACTCATACGGGGTGTCATCCTTCTTCTTTGAAGGGATTGTTGGAATAGTGTCCTAAACCCAATCGGGTTGGACCGGATCCGACCGGGTCGGATCATTTCTACTATTTCTTTATGTTTATACATATATAAAATGGCTTTTATGTTGTCATATATCTGTTCTTTTAAAGAACCAATTATGAATTGTTATATGATAACGTCCTTAGTATTAAACTGTGATAGAGAAACCATGATAGGCGATTATGGTTGATGAGATCTCTAATCACTTTAATAAGTTTGATACTTAAATGTCTCTAGGCTGATGTACTATTAAACAGGGCATTGATAATATAAACAGACTAGCACGTATTAGATGTCTTCTGTCTTTAAGGGCAGGGATAGACCTTGTCTATCGAAGTGTAGAGACACTTGGACTGTACGTGGACGTGTATTAGAGAATGCGTACGTTAGACTGACCCACTTACACAGATAAGTGTCACACTATGTGACGGTTGTGTAATTATCCTTAAGACCGAGTCTTCATGGCATCACGGTGTGGATTGTCATGCTTTGACACTATTGAGGTTTCCCAGCCACAGGCGATCATGCGGTAGTGATTGGGTATGATCTTGAAGCATGCGGAGTATACATGATTGGTCGTCCGGGAATCGCGTATCCTATGATTGGGATCGAATATCCGAAATGGCCTTCTTATAAGGAATGTCTTACTCTGTGAATCTTTGCAAAGTGGGAGTAAACGAGTTACTTGAGAGAGCTTGATATCCAGATTATAAGATACGGTCGTTGATGTTTTGACACTCGACTAACGACCGTATGGATATTATTACAGGATAGGATTGTAAGTTACACGGTAACTGTTTCACATGAAAGGTAGTAGTCATTGCATTTGACTCTTCCGATGATTGGGGTCACGGTGTGTTGCTAGGCGTTATCCCGTGATCGTTAGGCATGAAGGGCATTTTCGTAATTTGCACTTTGTGTCTACGGCCAACATATTCGGAAGCCTATCGGGTCACACACATAAGAACATCTAGTCGGATTAAAATGTGGTTATAGATGATAACCAAATAAGGAAAGTTTATCTCGAGACTATAAAGGTTATAGTGGTAAATTAATATTGTGGTATTTAATTATTATGAATAAATTAAATACAAGATATTAATAATATTATATTAATTAAAGAATATTCGGAAGCCAATTTGTTGGTCAAAGGTATAACTTATTTATGTATAAGATACACTTGGATTGTGCATTTAATTAATGATATTACCTATTATTAATATTAGATATTAATAAAATAAAATAATATATATATATATATATATATATATATATATATATATATATATATATATATATATATATATATATATATATATATATATATATTTTAATGAATGTGCGTGTGTGTGCTGTGCATTGATTGTACATGTGCATAATTTCATTAGTTGAATATATTTGTATAGATTTATATGTGTAAAATATATGTGATATATACACATGTGTAAATTGATTTATGGTAATAAAATAAAGATAGTCAATATAAGATATTGACAATATCTTGAGAATATTCAATATAAGATATTGACAATATCCTAGATTTATTTGATATAAGATATTATAATAAATGAGATAAATCAATCAATTATATTTTCCTTATTTTATTGGGAAAAGGTTTTCTTCTCCTCTACTCTATTGGGGCGCCCCTATGACTATAAATAGGAGGTGGGTGTCAAGCTCTTTTGAACATCACAATTGCAAGAGCTCATAGTTCTTGTGTAAAATAGAAAACATCTTTTGGAGAGTTTGAGAGAGGGAAAAAGGGCCGGTCTAGCAACCGGAGTTTTCCAATAGCAATCCATGATGGGATTCCGGCGGGCTGTTCGTGTGGACTAGCGGTAGAGGCCGAACACTTGGGCGGCTCTATGCAGAACTACTCTCCTTAGACGGTCAAAGCGTCGATCTTTTAGATCAACCAAGGTAACCACCGTCTTTAGCTTATTTGTTTATTGCTTAAACGAAGTCGATCTTGGGTCGATAGAAAATAAATTTTTGAATTCAGTGCGTTCCCGCGTAGATTTCCTAACAGTGGTATCAGAGCGAGCTTGAGCTTAAGCAATAAGCATGTTATTTTGCGTAGTTAATTTTATCGTTTAAATCACGTAATTAAAAGATGAAAGATTTTTGATTCGCAAATCGATACACGAAAAAAAAAAAAAAAGGGGCGGCTTTTGGGGTGCTCGGCCGATCGGCGGCGGCACCCCACCGGAAATTGCGCCGGCGGCGGCGGCACCCCTTTGGGGCGGTCGACGTCGGCTGGTGCATTTTTGGTGGATCCCTAAATTTTGTTTTGTGTATTTTGTGTTTCAATATTGTTCATAGTTGTGATTGATAATTCGTCTTTTGTTTAGTTGTGTCATGTGACTAACCAATGGTACAAATAGTTTGGGCCATTGGGATGCCACATGGCATTAAAATAATAATGGTCTTTCCAAACTTTGTTTGGAATAGGCCTAGGCCCTTTCCAAATATTTGATTTAGGAAAAGGCCTAGGCCTAGGCCACTTCCAAAATTTTGATTTTGGAAAGTAGCCAGGCCTAAACCAAAATTATTTGGCCTTTCCAAATATTTGATTTGGAATAGGCCTAGGCCTTTTACAAATCACTTCAAATATTTGATTTGTAAAAGGCCTAGGCCTAGGCCACTTCCAAAATTTTGATTTTGGAATGTGGCCAGGCCTAAGCCAAATTTGGTTTAGGAAACCAAAGGCATCCCTTTTGATTACGAATCAAAAGGAAAGAAACAAAAGAGAAATAATTTTAATTTTGATTTATTTTGGAATAGTTCTAATTAATTAAAATTAAAATTAAAATCGTTTAAAATTAATCGTTAATTTTATTTCGATTAAAATCATTTAATTAATTAAATGTTAATTAGTTAATTGATTGGATAAAATTATTTAATAGATTAAATGTTAATTGATTAATTAAGACGCAAGTAGTTAAATTTTAATTTTATCTTTTTCATAAGATTTTATTGTATGGATTAGATATAGTAGATATAATATGATTATATGGACCACGATTGATCATGGACTCGACCGATAGGATAGATGTGAATGATTTAATTTTTCTATTGGTTTAAAAATTGTCCTAGGCCGTTATGAAGAACGTGACCTAGTTTATTTTCTGCATTCATCCCATTCCCATTAGCTCCCCCCCGTGTGCGGCGGGTGTATTTATTTTATTCGATAGAATTAAATGTAACAAGAATGGAGCGGAAGATGGAGACCAAAGAAAGACGAAAAATAAAGATCCCATTGGAGAATGGCGCATTAAAGATCCTATTGGCGGTTGCAGCTACCCTTAGATTGTGACCCGCGGTTTCGTCGGTTTGTATTCGAAACCGCACCTAGGAAAAGTCCATGATCATACCGGTTACTTTATGCATTTATTTATTTTGTGCTTGTATTTATTTTATATGATACGATAGATGCATGACTAGGCACGATCTAGATAAATGTGTAGGATGTATGTTTATAGAGATAGACATATTTATGATGAGACCGAAATTAAAATTAATTAAGTGAATTAATTTACAAAAAATACTTCCACAACAAAAATCAAGTCGAAATATTGTCTCCCAATATTATAACGACGGTGAAGAGCCTGTGTTCGGATCCAACTGATCGACCACCGCCGGGAGTTGACCTACCACGGGTATATCGTCGTTATTGAGATATGATCGTATGAGATCTCGTGAATATTGGGTTATGACTTGACTAGAGTCTTTCGGTGATTGGCCACCGTCAGGGCCGTCGACTTTAGAGACAAGGGGTTGACTAACACATAGTGATGTGTATCGCCAAAGAGTTGACTAGTCAACCACGGAGAATCACATAGAGATGTGAATGGTAAAGAGTTACCTACCTATCGAAATTATCTTGGTTGATCGACCACCGCCGGGAATCGAGGTAACTAGATGGGATCTCGACCACTAAAGAATTTTGAAAAATTCTTGAAAGTCAATTGGAAGTAGTTGACTAGTGGGAGCAAAATCATAAACCAAAAGACCATTTTTGATTTTGCGTGTATAAACAACAACACTCTTTTATTTTCATTTTTATGTTGTAGTTTTAGCAAACTTTATATTTATGTTTTATTCTCGATTAGTAAAACCAAATTATGACTGTTACCTTTTGAGAAACGTTCTCAAATATGGTTAAGTAATATTAATCCTTTTAAAATAAGCAATGACACGAGCAATCCCGTTATAGTAGTTAGAGACAAGGAGACTACATATCTGATGCAGTAATCCAAGACTTTAATTATTAAAGAAAAACGGAAGCTCGTGATAGTGGATACGATCCAATATAATCATTCGGTCATACGATGACGAGTTATTCAAACGTTGGATAAGAATGACTAGACCGAATTTTGGAAATGATGTTTTCAAATTGTAAGATTTAAGTATCGACTTAATTCTTCCATTGCTTAAAGGTTAATTAAATAGTTAATGTTTTAAATACGATTTAAAAGGTTAAATAAACTATTTGATAAACGTTAGATTTTCTTTACGAAGGGAAATAGAAGACATGGCTCTTGTAATCTTTCTTAAGTCTTATGAAGACTACACTAAGAAACATTTACAAGTGCTTGAAGGATTAAATTGAAAGTTAGGGCATGTGCTTAAATAGAGGACTTATTGAAGTTTCTATTCTAGGCAAGTGAGTTGAGATAAATCTATCTAAGTTCAAGTCAACTCTTAGATATATGATATCTTGCGAGTGTGATTAAATTAGAAAGATTAAATACAGATATGGAAGGTGAAGCAAACGTTGTAACACTTACCATATTCTGGATCTAGTAAACTGATAAGGGAACTAAATAAATGTTATTATGTTCCGGTTCTTATGAAGGACACAAGTTCAGTTAGTTGTTAGGATTTAGCAGACATATTCAATTGTAAAGAATAAATGTTATTCTGATAAAATTGGATGGTCACTGAATCTAACATACTAGATTGTTGTCACTAAATAGTTGATATATGTGATGAGATCTCAACTAAATATTTGTGTGGCTGTTATCCTTAATATTTGTGGTTGTTCTAGACATAGTCTCTCTGGAAGGGAAGCGTGTGATTAAACGTCATTCTGATGATGTTGAACCATATGATTATGAATCATGTGGGTAATACGTATCTTATCTAAAGATGACTGAAATACCCTTTTATGAAAAGGTTATAAAATCTAGAAAGTTGTCCAAAGCCTAAACATACCGATGTTTGTTGGCTTATGACAATTAATGCCACAAATAATTGTTTGTTAATCTCTATGACTATTTTTAGAAATAGTCAAGTGTACTCAGTGAAGTGCATAATTCAGAAATCCCGAAAAGTTCGAGCTAGTAAGAATATGAGATTGATGAGCTACTTAGGAATTAATCTTCAATGGGATTGAAGTAATTAATACCTGAAGGGTGTTTCAGAAGTCGTCTGAAAGGGAATAAGATTCTCCCTTGAAGGATACCATCTTTGGGATACGCAATTAGATTGTGTTCCCAAAATGGAAATAACACTTTATCTGATAAAGGTGTGACGCAAGCCATGCGATGTATCCCTTACCCGTTTCGGGATAGTGCCCTTATACTTAACCTAGTTCCAAAGAATAAAGGTTGAATAAATTCCATATTAGACATGGAAGAGGATAATGTCAAATCTGTCTTAACCGATGATTTGAAGTTGTCATAAGCAAAGTCAGAAAGGCTTGGAGCCTAGTACGACATATGCAACTTTGTGGAATATCTCAGCAAGTACGCTAGATATTATTTACTGGTCCGCGGAGCAAAAGGTGTTTGTCTCCAAACATGCTGTCTTCTAGAGGAAGTGTTTCTTCCAAAAGAAACAGTGGGAGTGAATCAGATCTCAAAACAGTTTGAGATCCACAAAGATATATTCAACCATAGGAACGTGAGCAGACGCCGCATAGCGATGAGGTGTACAACACTGCTCAGTGCACACAAAAGTTCTGTAAGTCTGTGGATAACCTCAAGCCTGATAAGGCTATCGGTATGTTCATCTTGAAGAATGAATATCTCACGACTTATGAAAGAATGTTTGAAAGGCAAGATTGAGAGATATGGCTAGAAGCCATAATATCTGAATTAGATTCCATCAGTGACAACTAGGTTGTGAACCTAGTCTGTCTTACCTAAGGGGAGTGTCCCTGAAAGGCTGACATGGATAGTAATATGATTACCATAAGGCTATAGTGACGGCTGAAGGGTATGAGGTGTAAACCTTGTAATTACCTTTATGCTGCCAGCTGAGCCCAGTTCTATTCAGATGATGCTTGTTATAACTTCGTATCATGGCTATATGATAGTGTTGAAGACATTGGGCAGAAAGCTCAATGTTCATAGACATTAACATGATATGTAAGCTCGTGAGATCCATTTATGGACTCAAACAAGTTTCTCTAGACAATTTCTTTGTTTGATAATCAAAGGCGTTTGATTTAGTCAAAAGAATGATATGTCCAATGTGCAAGAAGGATAGTGGGAGTGTGTTATGATTTTTGAGTAAGGTATTGGATATCTCTCTCATGAATCATCTCCCCATGTCACAGTCAATTAATGTTTGGTAATTCAAGATCTTTACGAAAGCACTTGGATTAGCAGTTCTTATTTTAGAAATGAGAATCTATAGTGATAGATTTAACTGCTGTTAGATTATTGTTTACCTATATAGATGTGATGCTAAAAGAAGTTTAGCATAGATCGCGAGATCTATCTATGTTAGGACATTGGTCCTAAAGATAAGGTGAAAGATGATGCTTATGGAAGGTTTCCTTCGCTACGGCGATAGGAACCATCATAAAGGTAATGCCGGATGTTCATAGTCCATGAATAGTCATGAGCAAGTATGAAAGTAAATCCGGTGAATGTCGAGAATGTCCTTAAACAAGTTAAGGATGGTTTCCTAGTTTATCGAAACTTGGAATCAGATAAATATAGTTATACAGACGTATATCCTGAGTCTTGTGAAGGCGAGTGGGAGCTACAGTCTGGGTTTGCACTCACTTTGATTAAGTGATACAGTGAGCTGGAAATGTTCTTAGCATATGGGTCACTGTAAATTCTACAAGTAGGCCAAAACGCAGTAGTGCCTTAGAGGCGCAGCGGGAGCAGTACATGAGTCTAGAAGGTTCATCCCTGAACCTTGTACGGTTCTTCCACCTTTTCTGTATAGCTGATATAGTAAGTGGATTTATTGCTTGAAGCAAGGACCAGGGTCTCGTCAGAGATTCGTGTGTGTGTTGAGGCGGTTCCTTTGACTTGGTCATTTGGAGCATAGTATGAAGATATTCTGAGTCCCCATGGATAGCGATCCGTTCATGGCTAGGGCTAGTTGCGAGTATTGCATGAGATTCTTGTGTTTCAACTTGGTCTTGTGTGTGCTAGTGATTGGTTTTAGGCCAAGTGGGAGATTGTTGGAATAGTGTCCTAAACCCAATCGGGTTGGACCGGATCCGACCGGGTCGGATCATTTCTACTATTTCTTTATGTTTATACATATATAAAATGGCTTTTATGTTGTCATATATATGTTCTTTTAAAGAACCAATTATGAATTGTTATATGATAACGTCCTTAGTATTAAACTGTGATAGAGAAACCATGATAGGCGATTATGGTTGATGAGATCTCTAATCACTTTAATAAGTTTGATACTTAAATGTCTCTAGGCGATGTACTATTAAGCAGGGCATTGATAGTATAAACATGCTAGCACGTATTAGATGTCTTCCGTCTTTAAGGGCGGGGATAGATCTCGTCTATCGAAGTGTAGAGACACTTGGACTGTACGTGGACGTGTATTAGAGAATGCGTACGTTAGACTGACCCACTTACACGGATAAGTGTCACACTATGTGACGGTTGTGTAATTATCCTTAAGACCGGAGTCTTCATGGCATCACGGTGTGGATTGTCATGCTTTGACACTATTGAGGTTTCCCCAGCCACGGGGCGATCATGCGGTAGTGATTGGGTATGATCTTGAAGCATGCGGAGTATACATGATTGGTCGTCCGGGAATCGCGTATCCTATGATTGGGATCGAATATCCGAAATGGCCTTCTTATAAGGAATGTCTTACTCTCGTGAATCTTTGCAAAGTGGGAGTAAACGAGTTACTTGAGAGAGCTTGATATCCAGATTATAAGATACGGTCGTTGATGTTTTGACACTCGACTAACGACCGTATGGATATTATTACAGCGATAGGATTGTAAGTTACACGGTAACTGTTTCACATGAAAGGTAGTAGTCATTGCATTTGACTCTTCCGATGATTGGGGGTCACGGTGTGTTGCTAGACGCTATCCGTGATCGTTAGGCATGAAGGGCATTTTCGTAATTTGCACTTTGTGTCTACGGCCAACATATTCGGAAGCCTATCGGGTCACACACATAAAAACATCTAGCCGGATTAAAATGTGGTTATAGATGATAACCAAATAAGGAAAGTTTATCTCGAGACTATAAAGGTTATAGTGGTAAATTAATATTGTGGTATTTATTTATTATGAATAAATTAAATACAAGATATTAATAATATTATATTAATTAAAGAATATTCCGGAAGCCAATTTGTTGGTCAAAGGTGGCACAACTTATTTATGTATAAGATACACTTGGATTGTGCAATTTAATTAATGATATTACCTATTATTAATATTAGATATTAATAAAATAAAATTATATATATATATATATATATATATATGAATGTGCGTGTGTGTGTTGTGCATTGATTGTACATGTGCATAATTTCATTAGTTGAATATATTTGTATAGATTTATATGTGTAAAATATATGTGATATATACACATGTGTAAATTGATTTATGGTAATAAAATAAAGATAGTCAATATAAGATATTGACAATATCTTGGGAATATTCAATATAAGATATTGACAATATCCTAGATTTATTTGATATAAGATATTATAATAAATGAGATAAATCAATCAATTATATTTTCCTTATTTTATTGGGAAAAGGTTTTCTTCTTTTCTACTCTATTGGGGCGCCACCTATGACTATAAATAGGAGGTGGGTGTCAAGCTCTTTTGTACATCACAATTGCAAGAGCTCATAGTTCTTGTGTAAAATAGAGAACATCTTTTGGAGAGTTTGAGAGAGGGGAAAAAGGCCGGTCTAGCAACCGGAGTTTTCCAATAGCAATCCATGATGGGATTCCGGCGAGCTGTTCGTGTGGACTAGCGGTAGAGGCCGAACACTTGGGCGGCTCTATGCAGAACTACTCTCCTTAGACGGTCAAAGCGTCGATCTTTTAGATCAACCAAGGTAACCACCGTCTTTAGCTTATTTGTTTATTGCTTAAACGAAGTCGATCTTGGGTCGATAGGAAATAAATTTTTGAATTCCGCTGCATTCCCGCGTAGATTTCCTAACAGGGATATTGTTCAGAATGAATTTTCCTGTGAGGACAGATACCCCCCACAAGTTCTAAGGTAAACCCGAACTTATCAACATAGCATTCATCAACTCTTTAAGAGTTCGGTTATTGCATGCAACAATACCACTTGACAGAGGTGTGTATGGTGTAGTTGTTTGATGAGTGATGTCGGGCCCTTAGCAAGACTCATGAAACAATACCTCATGTCCACCACCACAATCACTACGGATACATCTCATTCGTTTGCTATATTTATCCTCACCTTCATTCTGATAACCCTCAAGGCATCACGAGCCTTATATAATTATCAACATTTGGTGCTCTCATCAATAAAAGTAGCAAGATACTTTTATCAGATCTAGTTTACATAAATCTAGAGGTTCTGTGTTCCTTTTCACCGGTCAAACGGTGAGTTAGCCAACATGGCTTCAACATATATTTGACACTTGTGATCAGGATCAACTTTCAAATTTGGTAACAACACTATGTTCATCAATGGACGAACGAATTTGAAATTCGCAAGTCCTAGTCATAGTGTCACAAGAACTATTACTCAAGCATGTAAGCAGATCTTAAATCCAATCTCTCTGTCTCTTTACGGAGCATCAATTTTGTGCTCAACTGACAGTACTCCTGTCAACATAATGATCAATCCGGTTTGATCATTTGAAGCAACGTTCGTTGCACCACCAACTTCTCCATCCAAGGGATGAGACTGCCCAATCATTGGTGCAGCATTCAGTGCTTCAATCGACACATTCACACGTGTCACAACGGCTCTTGGATCCACCTCGGTGTATCCTTCCATTTATGTTCGATGAACAGAAGATAGAAAATATAAAAAAAAAAAAAAAATTTCCCAGTATTCGGTTTGTCATGGAATAGCATACAATAGCACCAGGTTCAAATATATAATTATATATATTACAGATACATAATACAACCATCAAAGTGCCTTGACTACCGGTCAACAAGCAACATGCTAATTAGTGCACTACATAATCGAACTAAAAGTTAATGTCCTTTGCACATTGGTTGTCCATATAAGAATCTCAATAGTATGTCATACGCACGCATTGGTTGTATCTAGTTCATTTAACTAGATCCGCCCCTGCAGGAGATATTACCAAATCAACATATTGACTTAAAGGTTTGTGCCGGCTCTCTTACAAAATCATGTATTATAGCCAATTGGGAGCATATATATTTCAACAGAACAAGTCGGATGCACATCAACAATAGAAGGAAAACAGGTAAACAACTGTTTTCCCCAAGTTCGTTCGAACTAGATTCGTAAGGAGACCCAGTATCAACCGATACTGAATTCAGCTATGATGTAATTAAATAAAAACATATTGGTACTATGACCAATCAAAACGATTCGCGTTTTCCAATTCTGCAACAACACGATTAGCAACACGGAAATAAACATTACAACAATTTGACCAGAACTGTAATGTATAATGTTTAAATCCATCCTATAACACACGAAAATCTGTCTTAAGTTTGTAAGTAAAGTGTATCGTGTGTGGAGTGATTTACGGAACATATCCGTAACTCACGGATGTAATTGCGGATAATTAATTGCAGAAAATAAATAACTCGAAAATAAGATTTATTTTATTAAGTAGATAAAGCTATAACAATCTAGATCTAACGAAATTAAGCTATTACAATACAGATTTGACTCGAAACAAAGGAAAATAAATAAATAAAATACAATGCATAAATAAAAGACAAACCGATGCGAGTATGTTACTCTTTTCTTAAGACAGATTGCTCAGGTATGGTGCCCACGATAGTAGCAACTGCCTCCCAAGATACAACGACTTACGTCTTGGATTGAGAGGCATTTCAACAATCCAAGCTCCGGTGAACTTATAGAGTGCTCCGATTTCTCTTCAACTCAAGAACTAGATCTATATGTTCGACCTTTTTAGTAGTGGAATACACAAAAGAAAACTCGATCCTTTAACCTTCATCCTTGGGGTCCTTTATATAGTGGAGAGGATGAGCCAATATTTGAATGTAATTGGCTAGAACACGTCATTAAAGTCGGCTGACTTTTCCCCTTGGAAAAGTGATTAAGGCCGAAAATTTACTTAAACTCGGTTAAGCAATAGCCGACTTAATTCCACGATTCTGATTAGTTGGATGACGTGTCTTCTGAATTTCGCTTGGTCGGATGATTTAATCGCTTGACTTTTCCCTCAAGAAAAGCTTGGCTCGGCCGAAAATAATATGCCACATGCGAATTAATTGTGGCTGACTTAATCATCCTCGTTTCCACACTATTCTGGAACCTTCCGACCGCCTCAACATTAATTATTAATTAAGAATTAATTTTTTGTTAATTTCATAAAGAAATTTTGTCCAAAAAATTAATAGTGACACCCGAACCGAACCGAGTCGAGACGGACGGGCACGAGCCGGGACGGACGGCTGCGGCACACGCAAGCATATGAAATTATCTACGTCCTCCCTCCTGCACAAAAATATTTTGCCCCTTGAGGAACATCTATAAGAGTCACACCAGCCCTTATTACTTGAGCTTACAAGCCTCAAGTTACTATGTGGGAGATTGAGTTGATGTCCTCCCTTCAACTCCTTTCTTCTCCATATTTCCAACCAATAATAGGCATCATTTTCTCATTCACCCGATATCCGAATCGAGTGATTCCAAAGCCAAATATTATCTACTCCGTGAGTAGAATTTTTAGACGTAACACGCTCCCGGCGAATCACACGGGAACATATCCGAAATTTGCGCTAAAGTTGACCGTTTCAACACACTTAAATGGGATATCTCCAACAGTACTAGAGGGCCAAAGCAGAATTTAGGGAAAATGAATTCAGAAAAGAATAGGATCGAAGACAAAACAATTTCATTACTTAGAGAAAGATCTCTGCTGGCACGATCCGGGCCGAACTCCGGATTAGTCGGACCAGTTGGTTTCGGATACCAGGGGCTTTAAGCAAAAAAAAAATACCTCTTTTCTAATATCATCTATGTGACTACGTATTATTTTGGTATTGGTTAATGAGTACTGCATTGCATTTATTATTTCTCAATGTGGAGAGCATGGACATGAATTTATTGACATACTAGAATCTTCACTAGTTTATCCCGTGAACACGGCTTGACCGGCTTCAACATTTTTTTGTCTATCATTACTCAGGAGTAAGACTTGATTTTAAAGACCATCGAGAGTTCAGTGTTTTTTTTTAACATATGTTAGTACTTAACCGTGAACTACATTTTTTTTGTACTTTCACTTTTCTTTCTTCCTTTCTTTCGGTGCATGAAGTCTCATAGTCACTTTTCATATTTCATTATTACATATTTTTCGCAATTCCACTAAATTGTAAAGCGTTCATTGAGCACTTAAGGCATAATTTACTTCTGGACATGTATCTCATACATAAAACCCTAATGTCATGATATCTATAACGTGTTAACCGTTAACATCATTAGCACATCAAATCTCAAGGACCTCTTTAATTGACAACTTCAGGCATATACAAGAAGCATCCTTCATTTTTATTCCTACTAGCATACAAGTACATCCCTAAAACATGATATCTAAACATTCAAGAATAATTTTGACATCTTGACAACAAATGTTTATGAACATAAACACATTCTTGCAACAAGATCACAAAATGATCATTCTTTGAGTCAACATAAGTGTTTAATGTCATATTCATGTATACCCTAACCTACTAAACGAAAACACATATATAGTTTAGTCCTAAGAACATGATTTCTAACCATTTAGGAATGAGATTATCAACATACCAACAATTTCACAAGTATGGAACATTAATTTACCAACATATTCAATTCAACAACATTGACAAGGCTCTCATAAGGGTACGTACTTTCATGCATTCTTTATTCCAACCTTTTTCACGCGAAGTATCATCCCTATAGACATACTTTCTAACATCATAAAACATATATACATGACACAAATTACCAAATATATCATTCCTTAAACATATCACGACGATCAAATCATTTTTCCAACTATTTAGTACATGAAATCGGGAATAGATCCTATAGATACGATACCTACTTCATTTCAACATAACTATCGGGCTGATTGTACTACATATAACATGGCCGGTCCATCACAAATAAGAACCATAAAATCATGGTTTCCACTAAAATCTACATTCCGGAAATTGTACATCAATTACATACGAACTCAGAATTGTTCACTTTTTTCCGTTCTAGTATGTCTTAAAAATTACTGCTGAGACGGGAAATTCTTACTCGCACACTTCTAACTTGCACCACCCGTTAGATGTGCGACATGTGCGTAAGAAGACAAATACTAATTTGTCTTCTTGCGCACATGTTGCATATCCAACGGAACGGTGCACACGAAGACTCATCGGATACGAATTTCTTGCTGAGACACTACAAGGATTAAAGCCGGTGCAAAGCCTGTGGATGCCGGCGTTGTTGTGCCAATTCTTGCCTGCACATCAAACTTACATTTTACACATTCCCATATACATACATTCATGCCCCCACGTATTTTAATATTAATATAAATATTAGGTAGTGCTAGTTTTGCTTTTTGGTTAGGCAAATTATTATAATTAATATAAGAATAGGTGCATAATAAAATGGACGCAAGCATAATGAGCAGTTTGACATAGATTTTTCACCAAACTGAATGGATCAAGCCACCGATGAATGAAAGCCACCGATTAGGTCGGATATTGGTTTGTTTTCAGGCCCCTTTAAGAATTTTTATTATGGATAATGATTTAGGCACCGAAATACAGTAATTTTATGGTGGTCCAGGTGCAAGTTTTTAGACCACCAAGTCAGCACTTTCAAAGAGATATATTGGTTATTGGTGGAAAGTTTTACAGGTAGGATTCCATTGGTGGAAGTTGAATTCTTATTGGTTGGGCACACCAAGTAGGATTTAGTCCTGGACCATAGTAAAATTTGTGACCGAAATAATACACAAAAATCATCCACACAACATTTTATAACCACACATTTTAACACTTAAAAAGAACACAAAATAACACAAAAATTCTGGACCACACAATCAAAAAATTCGGGGATAAGGGTACCGACCCTCAGTGCCAAAATCATTTTCCTTTTATTATATGTAGTATGTGTTTACAAAGTGTTTTTTTTCTTTTTTCTTTTTGGAAGAATGTTTATAAAAATTTTTGTGTGTGGGTGGGTGGGTGGGTGGAGAGGGGGATAATATATGTAAACCTTTTAAGGACACACACACCCAAAGAAAAAAAAAAAAAGAAATAAAAAAGACAACGTCCATATTAGATAACTATATCAAATTATGGAACCACATGGTTCCTATAAATTATGATTATGAAGCATCTTCCCTTTGACTGTACAAACATTTTGACATATATGATCATCATCTCTCTTTTTACCATACACACATTTGACACATATAATCATCATCTGGCTCATTAACAGAGACACTCAACAATATATATATCAATTTTAGAAGATCTGATGGATGTCAATGGGCTCTAACATCAACAAGATTTCATCTTTCTCCAGAGAGCATCTGATCTGTGATCTGTGATCTGTGATCTGATCTGATAGCAAACAACCAACTTCTGAACCCACCAGATTTCATGGCATCTTCTCATGCCTCCCCCTCACTTCTTCTTGTTGCCTCAATATAGAGCAAGTAATTTTTTTAAAGGAGAAATAGAGCAAGTATTAAGACCACCCCTGATACACGCCTACACGAACATCCACAGCCAAGTAGAACGCAGTTGATTGAGCTCATCCCTCCATATAGCTGTAGGTTCAGAACAAACATGATAAGCATATATAAATGCATTTCTTCTACTGATGGTGTCATTGAGATTAATTCATGTAATAAAAAATAAGATTTGTTAAAAAGGGTTCGAGTTAATCGTGAAGCTAAGCCAGTGAAAACATGTACCTGCATCACGGTATCGTTCTTCAACTACAGCAACCAGCATGTTTCGTAAGAGATTGAACTCCTTAGCATCAACACATGTCTTATCTGTTGGTCTGAATCAAAAACAAAAGTGATCAGCCTGTGTTTTTGCAAACTATTGGATGAACAAAAGACAAAGCAAAAGAACACAAGAACACAAACATCTTTTAAATATAGGATTTCCACTGTATACATCCCACTTATGTCCTTAGCCTGTTAAGGAAGACAAAATGTTAATAATAAACATCAGTTCATAGGAATCAAGGAGGATACCTGTCCAATTCTGCAGAGAACATATCTCTAGAGGATCTTTGAGCGCCATCAGCCTTTGCATATTCAATGATTCTCAAACCATCACTAAAAGCCAAGCTTTTGTTGACTTGTATTGGGGCCTAAAAGATCACAATTGCTTAAGTAGACATAAAAATGGATGAAATTTAACAAGATACAAAGCATATACATACGTTTATTGGTTTGAAATCCAGATTATCAGATTAAAGATGCCAACCCTCAAACATTTTGTATGCGGATAAGTGAAGAAGCAAAAGGAACAGAGTACAATGTAACACTGCATTTAAGTGTGTCTGAACATTCATTTAACTCGTTTAAGGGGCTACGTCAAGTGTCTTAACATTTAAGGGGCTACGTCAAGCGTCTTAACAATGCATTGTTTTACAGAACAGATTCAAAAGCTATTCTCTGTTTAATTACCTTGCATTTCATTGCAATGTTAATTGCATCTAAAGGCTGAAGATCAAAGCTTATATCCTCTGCTTCTTCACCAACCTAAAGACCATATGAACAAACTGTCAAGAAAACACTAATCTATAAAGAAGTACAATTCAATGAAACACACAGCTCTATTACCTTTGTTAAATATAATTGAGCAAAGTATGATCCAAATGCCCTATCAGTCACACGAGCGAAATTCACCTGAACAACATAATCGTGAGAAAAATATCTCCAATTTTTTTGGAATGAACGTTGTAAACAGGAAAATGATACATGCACAACTCTAACACAGAAACTACCAACAACAATTGTTGATCAACCCAGGTTTCTCGGTGATCAACAACCATACATGATACTTGTCTTAAATTGTGCAACATATCAAGAAAATTCATACTTACAACATAGCCCATCTTCTCAATCAATTCATTTACCACCTCATACACTGAAGGCCTTGCCTGATGCAGAAATAATTTACCCATTCAGTTTTTTTTTCCACTTAATCCAAGCTCAATAACCATAACATACTAAGAATAAAACTTACAATTTGGACATCGTTTACATCTGCCATAAGCTCCATAATCGACATCTCCGCTGTCGAATAAAGCATATATATTGTTCAGAGTTACATAACACACAACTAAACAATAGTGTCAATACATAGCCTCCTCAGATTTGAATCATGTCCATACAAAAACAGAACTTACAAACAAAAATAGGGAGAAGACGATCAGTCCCATCTTCCAACTTCAGCATAATCGCGGGATTTTGGCGGCTCCCACTTTGAGGATTGTTATACACACATCTCATAAGTTTACCATCTTTCATCATGACCATGAAACCATCCGAGCTACTCCTCACCTCAACTGCGAAATTAAAAAAAAGTACTTGAATTTATGCATTGTCATCTGAATTATAATCCCCAAATCGGGAAACCCTAAAATCACGTTTGTAGACTACAATAGACACCTTGGTTCAATATGAAATTAATCACGTTTGTAGACTACAATAGACACCTTGGTTCAATATCAAATTTCATAGATGAATACTAAACGAACATCAAGATCAAAATACAAGAACAACATCATTATTGGTATTAAGAATTTGATAACTAATTACCAGATTCCATCACAGTGGCATTCACGTATACAGTGTGATCCTGCTTGAAATTCCCAGCTTTGCTATTACTCTCATTTGATGATGGAAACAGACTACTACAATTGACCACCATGTTTTTTACCCTTTGTGAATGAAGACGAGACATGCTATTAACTCTGTTAATTGCTTTACCCCCTCTGAATCCGCTTCCATTTAGTATGCAAGCCTTCACTGTTGTTGAATCAAGATCTGCTGCATTTGCTGGGCAAATCAATGGAACTTGCATCGAACCCATTAGAGACATCCGGCAAATATTGATCTAAATCTCTCTTTTTTGTGATGTGAATACACAATGAGCAACCAAAATACTCGATTAAAATCAATTATAAACTCTCGTGCAAACCCATGCTTTTATATATAGTCTAGTCTAGTCTAGACATACCAACCAAAGAAGTAATTAAGTAAGAAGTGACAGGTGATTAATTTCCATTGACAGTGAAGAGGAGGGGGTTTAGTAGGTATTGTGGATAATCCCCCATTATTCTCGTTCTAGAAGATCAATTTAAAGTAGTAGTTGGGTGAGTAGATTTAAGTTGCAAAACTCTAACACGGAATCGGATACAGCATTGTCGTATGACATGTGACATGGCGACGGTGACTTAAATAATATCTTAAGAAACAGTAACCTTTTTTTGTAAGCCATAATAATAATAATAATTTGAATTAGATGATTCTCGTCGGTGAGGCTTTACTCCGGTAGTTGAGTTGATGCCTTGTGACCGTTAGGTTTTGGGTTTGAGTCCCACCAGTTGAATTATGTGTGTTATATATATATACTATATGTGTTAATCTCGTTTCGGTAAAGAGAATGAAAAGTTAGACGATTCTCTACAAATTGAGAGCATAAAACCCTATGATAATATCCCTTTTGAAAGAATAATTAGTTAAATAAATTAATAATGAGAGATTTCGGGAGAATGACAAAATAAATTACCTTATCTCTAGTTTGGCACATTGGAAACTGCCACGGTTGGGTTGGCATTTTGAAAGACCTGATTCTCGTAAAATTTCTCATTCAAGCAACCATCTTGGAGATTTTCACTTACACTACTCATATTGTAGAAAATAAAAGATTAGAAGGGAAAGATCCCGACTAACTGTGAGGGGATTAGAAAAGCGAAAAGAGAGATCATAAAAATTCATTCATCAACTCCCTCACTATCTAATAGTACTTCATCTTACGACTCCACGAGTTCTTAACATCCAAGGTAGCCAACCTAATTATGCCCTGATATCACCTGTAATGATCCAACCCGAAACCCGAGCAATTTCAGATCGACTCGTTCGGCCATGACCCAAGATGTCATATACTCCGTGTATGTTTTTCTTTATTTCGGATCACAAGCCCATCCTCTTGCTTAACTTTACGTTCATTATAACCACACCATGTTTAGTAGATCTCAACATGGAGAGCATGTCGGTGTCTAAATTCATTAGTACCTTTAGTAAAGCCCAACATGGATAGTCTGCTAAATATTGACAAACCGGAAATTGTCCACTATTATAGCCCATGGAATGCTAACCGGCCCGGCATGTGATCAATATTCTTGCCCGTTAACAAGGACTGAAGCCGAAGACCCTCGATGATTCATTGTCTTTCTTGTTGTCAAAGTACTTCACTATGAACGGCTGCTTAGAACATTTCTTTCGTGATTTTAACGTATTCTCTTTTCATTATCTTTTTCATGATGTTACACAACTTTTTACAATATATCCATAGTACTCATAAACCAAAAAAAATTAATTTACCATATAACCCTAGAACATGCTTTCTATAACATATAACAATGTATAAATTTAAGGAAATCAACCGGATTACGCAGCGGAATCCAAAATTTTGATTTTCTTTTAACTAAGTATCTGTTAGGTGTAGTGCTCGAAAGACAATTTTGTAATTGTTTTATTTAAATAAATGACAGAATTATATATTCATTTTATTATTTGCATTTATGCTTATATTATACACTGCTGAAAACCCTAAGTATATCGGTATGTAATCAATCACATAACTCAGTGTATGACATACACACGAGGATTGAGTTAGTGATGATATGCTTAAAACTAGTTATTCCATGGTGAATTTAATCAAAGTATGGTTCTCATGATTAATATACATATAATGCGCCCAGAACACTTAACCGTGTGACCGTCTTATCCGGACCGTCGGTATAGGGTACCTAGTGGGGCATTTATATATGATGTCTATCATATAGGACTGGACCGATTTGATTTGAATTCTCGATATAATTCAGTGATCGAGAAATCTTATCGAATCACAAGATGATCATATATGGATTAATCTCAATCCTGATGTGATCACAGTCTACTGCTTGGTTCAAAGTAGGGTTTGATGTGTTAGTTAAGGATCACTTGATTACATATGATCTGAACAGTTCTCGTTGGCTCTATTCTGTAATTAGGGAGTAGTCTGTGACTTCACAGATATGGAATCCATTCCTTCCTGTGGGAAATAGACAGACAGTTCCCTTATTTGTTAATTCTAGAAACTGATCGATGGGCCCAGTTCATATTATATTAGTTATAAACTAATTGATCACTAGGGAGTTAATGGTAAATAAGGATAAGATATTTTGAGAAGAGTTTACGGAAATATCCCGAATCAAAAGGAACAGTCTATGGAGGATTTATCTGTATGTAATAATTATAACAATGGACGCTTTTACTCAATGATTAGAGTGTAAGTATATATCTATAATCGATAGAGTTCAGTTTCGGGTTTATGGTGGCGTAATCCCGGAATTAATAGATTGAATAAGAATTGTTTTGTTCGATGAATAATTTTATTTAATTTATTATAGCTACTGGTTATAGGTCCATGGTCCCCAATGTGGCTCCCAACATGCATATGTTTCTTGACGTTGGGCCTCAATAATAATTAAGTAGTTGGACTATTTAATTGATATGTGAATAATTATTTAGTGGGCTAAATAATTAAATACATGGAAAATACATTTTGCGTGGACTCGGCCCATAATTGAGTGTGGCGTGTGAAACCCTATTTTTAGGGTTAATAGGCGTGTTATACATGTTGTAATTAGAGAGAAATTAGTTTTCTTGGATAATTACATGTCATGTGATTAATTGTTTATTTGTTAAATGATTAATTAAGGAAAATATATTAGATTGATCCTTAAAATATTCTAGATTTTTTCTAGATTATTCTAGGAATATCTTTTATGGAAAAGGATTATTATAATTGATTTTGTATTAATTATTAAATCTTTGGAGGACAATGATTTCTCTCCTATATAAAGAGAGTTCTCCGAAGCCTTTTGGAGAACACACATACACGCATACATACACACAAAATAAGCTAGGAATTTTCGCCCAAGCTAAGGGTTTAGAGTTGGGAAAATATTTGGGATTTTCCGGGTAGCATATCGAGGAGGTCAAGCATCAAGGATCAACATCCACCGGTTGTTGCTTGGAGATACACATCGGAAGACTGTGGCATCTCAACTATTTGGATCTCGGCTTCTCAATCTTTGGATCTAATCTTTTGATTGGTAAGTAGATCTAACCTTCTTGTAGTTTAGATCTATTTATTTTATAGGGTGAAGGGGCTACAAGGACAAAAAAAACATAAATGGGTTTGCAATGAAATTCTTTTTTTTTTGGATGTTATAAAGGACAAAAACAAAATATTTGGACAAAAATACCCCTTGTTACTTTTTATCCCTCTACAAATAGTAACAGTCAAGAAACAAGTAGTAACAGCCCATAAAATGTCGTAACATCCAATAAAAAAGTAATAACGGTCTAAAAACAAGTAGTAACAGCCCATAAACTGTCGTTACAGCCAAGAAACAAATAGTAACAGCCCATAAAAAATCGTAACATCCAATGGAAAAATAGTAACAGCCACTAAACAGTAGTAAAAGGGCATTAAAATAGTAACAGCCACTTAACACAAGATAAAATGTAGTAACAGCCACGAAAACAAGTAGTAACCGTCCATAAAATGTCCATAAAAGTCGTAACAATCACATAAAATGTCGTAACATCCTAAAAACAAGTAGTAACAGACTAAAAACAAATAGTAAACAGGCCCGTAAAATGTAGTAACGGACAATTAACAAGTAGTAACAGCCCATGAAAAAAAAAAAAAAAAAAATCTTGCTGCTAGCTTCGTTCTTCTTCAAAGCAGCCACCGGAGGCCAAAATCCGGCGACAACGCAGCGGAGTTGGAAATACAGCAAACAGCAAACCTCATTCTAGACAAAAATCCTCGCCTTCAATGGCTGACTTGCCTTCGTCTTCTTCTTCCCTTCTCCGGCGCCGTTAACCGCAGCAAATTCATTTTCCAATTCTTCATTTGCATCAGCATTATTTTCAATCAATTCACCAGAATTCTCATAATCAACAACCACGCCTTTCCCAGCCTGAAAACTCTTGCGTCGCTCCTCCGCCTGTAATTCAATTGACCGGAACACCCCAATCCGGTCGCCGGAACACATATCCGGTCAAAAATGGCAGCTTTCTTTCACAGCTTTGAAGCCTTCAAGATAGCTGCGAATCCATACTTGTTCAAAAAAATAATGGAAAAAGGGAGACGGCTGCAAAAATAGGTTTTAGGGATAGAATTATTAGGTTAAGGGTGTTTTAGGAAATTTACACAGATTTTGTCCTTTCTAATTATCAGTGTACTTGAATCCTGTTTTATTTATTAATATGTCCTTGCTGATAAAAACCTATATTTTATATGCGTTAATTTATATTGATCGTGATCCTTGTTATTCCGCTGCATAATCGGGCGGATCTAGATCCGTCCGGCGATATTACGTCTAACAAGTGGTATCGGAGCCTCCGATCTATAAATTAAAGTATATAATTGATAGATCTAGGAGTGGAAATTGCATTTTTAGATTGCATTGTTTTTCGTTTTTTTTAATTCGAAAATCATGATGATGAATGCTTTGATATGTTGTGGTGAAGAGATGGATTGAGGTTGGTGCTTGTTTACCCGTTAGATCTATTGTAAATTCATATAAATTCGTTTATATGAGTATAGAAAATTATGTAATTTATTTGTTATTGTAATATTAGTTTCCTAGAAGTAGATCTGTTCTGTTGCTGTTCGTTTTTTTATTTATCCCCGGAGATTGAGCCGTTGAAACGACAATCCCTCTGGTCAGAATGAAGAATAAAAGTTGTAGAACAAGCCCTCAAAATTTCCTGTCGATTGGAGTCCATCACGATGTCCAATCATTGCAATAAAGTTGCTGCTGTGTCCTAAAAGCACAGCAGCCCCAGCTGTTAGTTCGTCGAATTTCTAGAAGAGTTTGGACCGTTAAAACGAAGATCCGGCCGTTCATATTGACTATAATGGAGTTATGAACAAGCCCTAAAAATGTCAGGACGATCGGGTTTTGTCTCGATGTCCGATCGGCTCCGGAAAGACACTGCTGCGCTGCAGTCATTAACAGTTGCAGCAGTTGGATCGGCGGCTTGCTGGGATCAATTGGGCCGTCAAAAATCGGATCCAACCGTCCATATTAAAGTAGGAGGAGTGAAGAACAAGTCCATAAAGTTTTGTGAAGATCAAAGTTCATTTGGATGTCAGATCATCGATAAAACGGAGGAGCAGCAGTTTTGAAAATAGTAAACCTAGTTAGGGTTTGCTTTTTTTTTCTCTGTTTAATAGGTTAGATACGGGGTACCAACGATCAATCTCGGTGTTTTATGTTCCGCACTAGTATGTATGCTTAGAGTGTATGTGTAGAACCAAAAAATTGTCATGACATGCATCATATCATTAATTCCACTCCATATGCATACATGTAGCTATTTAATTCTGGATAATTAATTAGGCATGTATTCAACTCGATTAATTAGTTTAATAATTTAATCAATTGTTGTGGAAATTAATTAATTAAACTAATTAAAGAACCAATGAACCGGGATTTGTCAATCGTTAAGTTTTCGGTGATGGATTCTCGGTGAATCCCACCTTAAACCGAAACGAGATTGCGGGTTTGTTCCGTAGTGTCTACAGGAAAGTTTGACAATTTAAGAAATCGGAAAATCATGATACATGGGTTCGGAAATGGTCTAACCATGGTTGGGTAAGTTCAACTGAGCTACGGCTCGATCGATTCACCCTCCACGTGTGATGTTTGCACGGGGGTTCGGCAAAACTTAGCATATCCGACAAGCCTTTACGGCTAAACGAGGCTTCTCTTAGCCGGATCCGACCGACAGTCACATATGTTCCAACGAATAAGATGGGTAGGCTTGCCTACATTACCGACACCATTCGGGTACATGATTTGTTGTTTCTTAAAATATTGTCAAGTCCAAAACCGCGATCAGTAAACCCACCACTTTTTTCAAAATATTGAGTGGGAGCGGGGAAGGAGACATCCGACCCCACGGCCTCTACTATAGATACAAGCTAGTGAGAGAATTGTGACGCCTCATGCCGCTTTGATTTCGGCCCCCTTCGGATGGTGTTCACCGTTATCAAAATTCAAGGCTTGGTCTCCGAAATGATAGGATCTTGAGGACTCGCCGGGTCACGGACCTGCCCTACGTAGGCATACTCGGGGCGTACTTAAAGGTCTGATATAGTAGGTCACACTCATCAGGATATTTTAGGAAATATCTTAGCTGGAAAAGGAAGGTAATCGACGATTAAAATATGGGATGTACGATCATGAGATGTTTGATTCTCAAAGTTTAATCATCGAGAGAGATTGTCTCAGTTTAACCGTCATCGTGCTGATACCGACCCCCTAGGCGGCGGTACGATGCGAGGTTAAATCCTTGGAATGGTAGAATAGACTTTTTAAAGTTTATAATTCCTAAAATTTATCTAGTAGTGTTTTGAATTTAATTTCTGTCATTTTATTTTCAGCAATCATGTCGTCGCAACTTTCCTTATTACTGAATGATAAACTTAATGGTAACAACTTTGGAAAGTGGAAAAGTAACCTGAACGTGGAACTCATTTTTGAGAACGCGTAATTTGTTTTGACTGTGGAATGCCCTATACTTCCCGTACAGAACCCGTCTAAATCCATTAAAGACGACTGTCAAAAAATGGATTGAAGCGGATAATAAGGTGTGCGGTATCATCTTAGCATCAGTGTTGGAGGTCATTAGGACCAAACTTGAAGGCTTTAAGAGTGCACGAGAAATCATGCAGCACTTATCCTCCATGTTTGGCGGCCCTTCTGATCAAGCAAGGCACGAAGCAGTGAGGATGGCCGTTAACGCTAAAATGAGGAGAGGTTAGTCTGTAACTGGTCATGTCATGAACATGATCAACTACTTTACTGATGCAGAAACTCATAGGTCAAAGTTTGACGATGCTACTCAGGTGTCTATGATTCTTGAATCACTTACACCTGATTTCCTACAGTCAAGACTAACTATGTCATTAACAAACTCAAGTTTGACATGCCACGGTTGATCAATGAACTGCAAGTCTTCGAAGCTCTCTCGTCTAACAACAGAGGCAAAGAAGGGGAAAAGAAGACGGAAGCCAATATGGTTGAAGCCAAGGCGTTGAACTCTGGACATAAGGGCAAGACCAAGTCTAAACATGTTACTGCACCTAAACCAAAACCTATGAAGAAGAAGGCCAAACAGACCAATCCTTCCAAACCTAAAGGGAAGTGCTTTTACTGTAACGAGATAGGACATTGGTGTCGTCATTGTCCAGCATATCTCAAAGACGTAAAGGATGGAAAGGTCAAAGCTGGCAATGGGAAGGATAAGAAAGGTAATTCGGAATTACTTGTCTTGGAATCCTTTAATGTGGTTAAAGATGTATCAACTTGGATACTGGATACTGGAGCTACTAACCATGTATGTTCTTCTTTGCAGATCCTTAGTTCGTTTGAGGAGCTAGAGGAAGGTACTCAAGTGATGAGAGTTGGCACCGGGGCGCTTGTTTCAGCTAAAGCAATGGGAGCTGTTGATTTAGTTTTTGGCAATAAAGTTCTACGTTTAGACCATGTTTATTTTATTCCAAACTTTCGTAGGAATTTGATTTCCGTTTCAGCATTGAAAGAACAATTTTATTCAGTTTCCTTTGTGAATGACGAATTTATTATTTCCAGAAATGGTTTTAATTTGTGTTACTGGAAAACGGATTATATTTTATTAAACCAACGCATGCTCCACTGCTTAACACTGAAATATTTAAAGTAGCACATCAACAATCTGCTAAAAGGCAGAAAGTTTTTCAAAAAGAAGATAAAACATATCTTTGGCACCTTAGGCTAGGTCATATTTCCTTGGAAAGACACAAACGACTGGCTAAGGGTGATTCCTTAAAAGAGTTATCTGTTGACTCGTTGCCGATCTACGAATCTTGCCTGTAGGGAAAAATGACCAAGCGTCCCTTCTCGTCAAAAGGAAATAGGGCTAAAAAACCTCTAGAGTTAGTACATTCAGACCTTTGTGGTCCGATGAATGTGCAATCTAGAGGCGGATTCGAGTACTTTGTGACTTTTATCGACGACTACTCAAGATTCGGTTATGTTTATCTGCTGCATCGGAAATCCGAAACTTTTGGAAAGTTTAAAGAATTCCAAGCAGAAGCCGAAAGGCAACCGGGCAAGTCTTTGAAATGCCTTCGCTCTGATCGCGGAGGAGAGTACTTAGATACTGAATTCACTGACTATCTGATTGAACATGGGATCTGTTCCCAACGTTCTACACACAGGACACCTCAGCAAAATGGAGTTGCTGAAAGGAGAAACAGAACTTTGATAGACATGGTCAGGTCTATGATGAGCTACGCCTCGCTACCGATTTTCTTCTGGGGATATGCTTTACAAGCAGCAGTATACATACTGAATGTAGTACCGTCAAAGTCTATCAAAAAGACACATTTCGAAATGTGGAGAGGACGTCGCGAAAGCATACGTCGCTTTCGCATTTGGGGATGTCCTGCACATGTGATGGAAGACAAGACTACAAAACTACAAAAACGTACGAAAGTATGTTTTTTTGTAGGGTACCCCAAAGGAACACGTGGAGGTCTATTTTATGATCCGGGAGATAACAAGGTGATAGTTTCTACTAACACCATCTTTTTGGAAGATCAATATATGGCAGACTTCAAATCTCGGAGTAAAATTATACTTGAGGAGTTACTTTCTGACGAGGTCAGACCACTGGTGACACCTAGTGTCACTGACAACAACACAACGAATGCACCTATCAACCCAGAAAATCATGTTCCACCCAGGCGTACTGAGAGAGTGGTTCGGCCACCAATTCGGTATGGGATGCAATCAGAGGCGAACGTAGCCGTCTCTGATGGAGTGGAAGATGATCCAGTGTCCTTTCGAAGGGCCATGGATGATCGTGACAAGGAAAAATGGGTTGATGCGATGAATCAAGAGATGGTGTCTATGTACTCTAACTCTGTCTGGAAACTTGTAGATTGCCCTGAGGGTGTCAAACCCATAGGTAGCAAATGGCTCTACAAGAAAAAGCGAGGAGTTGATGGGAAGGTACAAACCTTCAAAGCACGGCTTGTAGTCAAGGGTTATACACAGAGAGAGCGTATAGACTACGAAGAGACCTTCTCCCCTGTGGCCATGCTGAAATCCATCCAGATCCTCCTTTCGATTGCTGCATGCCTAGATTATAAAATCTGGTAGATGGATGTTAAGACAGCCTTTCTAAACGGCTTTCTTGATGAGGAAATATATATGCAGCAACCAGAAGGATTCATCGAGCAAGGCCAAGAGCACAAGGTGTGCAAGTTGCTAAGATCCATTTATAGGTTGAAGCAAGCTTCTCGGTCTTGGAATCATAGATTTGATGAGACCATTAAGTCATATGATTTCGAACAAAACTTTGATGAGCCTTGTGTATACAAGAAATTCATCAAAGATAAGGTTGCATTCTTAGTGTTGTACGTTGACGATATTCTGCTAATCGGAAACGATAAAGGTATGTTGTCGGACGTAAAAAGTTGGTTAGCCAGCCAATTCCAAATGAAAGATTTGGGAGAGGCGAATTATGTTCTAGGGATCCAACTTATAAGGGATCGTAAGAACAAGATGTTAGCTCTGTCCCAGGCATCTTATATTGATAAGGTGTTGGCACGATATAGCATGGAGAACGCAAAGAAGGGTTTTCTACCAACCCGTCACGGCGTTCACCTCTCTAAGAAACAGGGTCCTCAGAATCCTGAAGAAATAAAGGCTATGGGAAGAGTACCATACGCTTCGGCTGTAGGTAGTCTAATGTATGCAATGTTGTGCATTAGACCGGACATCTGTTATGGCGTTGGAATCGTCAGCCGTTATCAGTCCAATCCAGGAATTGAACATTGGACAACATTAAAGAATCTCCTCAAATATATGAAGAGAACGAGCAATTATATGCTCGTATATTCGGGTGCAAACTTGGATATAAAAGGGTACACTGATTCTGACTTCCAGTCGGATAGAGATGATTTCAAATCTATCTCTGGCTCAGTGTTTACTCTTGGAGGTAGTGCAATCACTTGGAGAAGCGTAAAGAAATCCAGTACAGCTTATTCAACTATGGAAGCTTAATACATAACGGCCTCTGAGGCAGCTAAGGAAGCAGTTTTGGCTGAAGAAGTTCCTGGGTGGTTTAGGAGTAATCCCAAATCACAACGATCCGATATGTCTCTATTGTGACAACAATGGGGCTGTGTCAAATTTGAGAACCCCGTAGTCATCGTAAGTCAAAGCATATAGAGCGAAAGTACCATTGGATCAAAGAAATTATTCAACGAGGAGACATTTCCGTACAGAAAATCCCCTCTAAAGACAACCTGGCTGATCTTTTCACCAAGACATTGCCGTTAGAAGTCTTCAACTGGCATTTGGAGAATATGGGTATTAGGGACATGACTCATTTGCTTTAGAGCAAGTGGGAGATGTAGTTTACTGTAATGTAGATATAGGGTGTGCTCTAAAACAATTAATCACTTGCCTTTCGTGCAAGTGGGAGATTGTAAGGTGTAGTGCCCGAAAGACAATTTTATCATTGTTTTATTTAAATAAATGGCAGAATTATACATTCATTTTATTATTTGCATTTATGCTTATATTATACACTGCTGAAAACCCTAAGTATATCGGTATGTAATCACATAACTCAGTGTATGGCATACACACGAGGATTGAGTTAGTGATGATATGCTTAAAACTAGTTTGTCCGTGGTGAATTTAATCAGAGTATGGGTCTCATGATTAATATACAAATAATGCGCCCAGAATACTTAACCGTGTGACCGTCTTATCCGGACCGTCGGTATAGGGTACCTAGTGGGGCATTTATATATGATGTCTATCATATAGAACTGGACCGAGTTGATTTGAATTCTCAATATAATTCCGTGATCGAGAAATCTTATCGAATCACAATATGATCATATATGGATTAATCTTAATCCTGATGTGATCACAGTCTACTGCTTTGTTGGTTTTATGTGTTAGTTAAGGATCACTTGGTTACATGTGATCTGAACACTTCTCGTTGGCTCTATTCTGGAATGAGTGAGTAGTCTGTGACTTCACAGATATGGAATCCATTCCTTCCTGCGGGAAGTAGACAGACAGTTCCCTTATTTGATAATCCTAGAAACTGATCGATGGGCCCAGTTCATATTATATTAGTTATGAACTAATTGATCACTAGAGGGTTAATGGTAAATAAGGATAAGATGTTTTGAGAAGGGTTTACGGAAATATCCCGAATCAAAACGAACAGTCTATGGAGGATTTATCCGTATGTAATGATTATATCAATGAACGCTTTTACTCAATGATTAGAGTGTAAGTATATATCTATAATCGATAGAGTTCAGTTTCGGGTTTATGGTGGCGTAATCCCGGAATTAATAAATTGAATAAGAATTGTTTTGTTCGATGAATAATTTTATTTAATTTATTGTAGTTACTGGTTTTAGATCCATGGTCTCCGATGTGGCTCCTAACATGCATATGTTTCTTGACGTTGGGCCTCAATAATAATTAAGTAGTTGGACTATTTAATTGATGTGCGAATAATTATTTAGTGGGCTAAATAATTAAATACATGGAAAAGACATTTTTCGTGGACTCGGCCCATAATTGAGTGTGGCGTGTGAAACCCTATTTTTAGGGTTAATAGGCGTGTTCTACATGTTGTAATTAGAGAGAAATTAGTTTTCTTTGATAATTACATGTCATGTGATTAATTGTTTATTTGTTAAATAATTAATTAAGGAAAATATATTAGAATGATCCTTAAATATTCAAGATTTATTCTAGATTATTCTAGGAATATCTTTTATGGAAAAGGAATATTATAATTGATTTTGTATTAATTATTAAATCCTTGGAGGACAAGAATTTTTCTCATATATAAAAAGAGTTCTCCTAAGCCTTTTGGAGAACACACATACACGCATACATACACACAAAATAAGCTAGGAATTTTTGGCCAAGCTTAGGGTTTAGAGTCGGGAAAATCTTCGGGATTTTCCGGGTAGCATATCGAGGAGGTCAAGCATCAAGGATCAACATCCACCGGTTGTTGCTTAGAGATACACATCGGAAGATTGTGGCATCTCAACTATTTGGATCTCGGCTTCTCAATCTTTGGATCTAATCTTTTGATTGGTAAGTAGATCTAACCTTCTTGTAGTTTAGATCTATTTATTTTATATGCTTTAATTTATATTGATCGTGATCCTTGTTATTCCGCTGCGTAATTGGGCGGATCTAGATCCGTCCGGCAATATTACATCTAACAAGATCAACTTCATCAATTAATACATAGCATAGTAGACATAATTCATACCAAAATAATCTAAGACAGATCGTCGCTTTGTCTACGTATATAATTTGTGCACAGAAGCACTCAAGTGTTCAGCCTATACCGTCGATCCACACAAACTAGCGTATGAATCCTCCAACGAATGCTACCGAAAAAAGTCGACGGGTGGGTTATCTTTTCTTCTTCCCAGATCTCCCTCTCAGGAAACTCTCTTATTTTCTTGTGAATTTACAAGTGTTGTATTGTCATACAAAAGAGCTTGACACATCTTCCCTTTTATTGGTGAATGTGGCACCTCATATATACTTCCCAAGACTCTAGGGATTAGCTTTTTGACTTGGAATAGGGAATTGAAAACCAATTTCCAATAGAATAAGGATTTAAGGAAGTCAACCATATTAACTAGATTTATCACGTTAATTTAATATCTTTTTTTAATATAAATGTATATATATACACGCATATTATACATATATATTAATTTCTAATATCGATATATAATAAATATTAATAATACCTTGTATTATAATTACTAGAATTTTAATTTCCACTGCAACATTTTATAGTCGGGATAATTAAATCCTTATTCGGTTATCAATATAACCACAATTTAACTCCGGCTAGTTGTCCATATGTGTGTGACCCGATAGGCTTTCGAATATGTTGGTCGAAAGTGCAAAGTCTAATTACAAAAATACTCTTTATACTTAGCGACCGTGATTGGCATCTAGCAATGCATCGCGGCCCTCAATTATCGGAAGGAGTCAAGTGCTATGACTACGACCCTTCATATGAAACGGTTACCGTGTAAATAAAATCCCTCTGCATATGCAATACCTATATAATCGTTGATCGAGTGTTGAAACATCAACAACCGTATCTAATAATATGACTATTTTATTCTATCGAATTAACATATTACTTCCTATTTGGAAAGACTTTTGAGAAATAAACATTCCTTATAAGAAGGCTCTTTCAGATATACATACCTACCATTAGGAAACTTGAATCTTGGATGAGTGACATAAATCCTACGCATTGTTCAAAATCACACCCAACCACTACTGCACGATCACCCTATGATTAGGGAAAACCTTAATAGTATCAAAGCATGACAATCCACACCGTGATATTATAAAGACTCTGGTCTAAGGATAATTACACAACCGCCACATACACGCGGAACTTAATAAAGTAAGTGGGTCAATCTAACATATGTATTCTCCATACATGTCCACGTACAGTCTATGTGTAATGCACTTTGATATATGAGATATATCAATATCTTCACAAAATAGGAGACACCCAATACGTGTTAGTCTAATCGTACTATTAATGTCCAATTTAATGATACATACGACTAGAGATATTATTGAGGCGGTGTTGGGAAATTAATGAGGCAGATCTAGTGAAAGCTAATCAGGATTTCTTTGATGGAAATCCTTAAAGATCAATTGGCTCAACTTTAATTACCTTGATTCCTAAGACTAGAGCTCCAACTACATCAAATCCTTCAAGATCAATTGGCACAATCTTCATCATAATCATAATCTTCATCAACTTTTTTTCTTCACCATCTTCATCATCTCCGCCATCTTTGTTTTTCTTCATAATCATCCTCATCATCATCAACATCAAATCCACCAAACCATAAGAAAAAAGAAGCTTCTTTGAAGGTTGTAAACGAACCTTTGAATGGATCAAACAATAACCCCATTGGAGAAATTGGGGTTTCAAACAATTTGGATGATGAGGTATATTTTGTATATCAATGTACTTTTGTGCATTTTTTATTTATTTTAATTGACATGTAAAACGGTATAATTTACTTTACATTAGTGTATTACACATTTATTTTAAGTTTGGTGAGTGAATGTTGCAAAAGTTCATGTTTTTTGTTTCGCCCGGATCGAATCGACCTTACCAGAGTCGATTGGCACACAATCGACCTTGACACTGTCGACTGTGGCTCAAAATTTTCACAAATTTCAAGGCTGATTGTTGTACAATTGATCTTCTGGAAATCGATTGTAAAATAATCGACTTTAAAACAGGAGAACTGATTTGGGCGATATAAAATCATGATTTACTTATCTTCAATCCACTTTTAGATCCAAATTTTTCGATGCAATTTTGTTCAAAAGGCTCTTTGAATCTTCAAAAATAGTATTTCTAAAGATATATAAAGAAAATAGGAAAACGAGTTTGGTGATATGATGAAGATGAAGATGAATATGAAGATAAATAAGAAGATGAAGATTGGAAAAGATGAAGAAGAAGATGAAGATGAAAAAGATGGGGGATTTTTGTTAAATTTAAAAGATTGGGGAAGTGAAAATATAAGTGTGGTGCAAGAAGTAGATGCCATCTTTTTTTTTTAAATTTAAATGTGGTGTATTGGTTGATATGTTGTGGTGTGATGGCCGTTTTATAGTATACCAATTTTGACCGGCAGAGTACCGAGTCGGTTATAGTATAAAACTAGCGGTCGTAATCCCACAAGGAATCTAGTTAAGTACCAAAGCTAGTGTCATCTCAAGTTTAGATCAACAAGATTTTTGGAAAGGTTATTACAATACAACGTGCTGTGTTTACAAATACTAACTTAAAACAGGGGTTTTAAATGGTTAAAAGCAATAGCCGAGCTATGACCTAATCAACTACTTACCAAACCCTAGCTATGTCCAGCGGTATTCTTGATTTACCTAAACGTTCTCGATGTAGGGTGTCGTTTCTTGGCTCTGAGAATAGACATTATTTCAAAAATCTACCCTCCTATGTCAGGTTCAACAGTCTGCTCAACGGATTTAAGTGACCTCACACGGTCTACGATTCATGAAATGCTCGACAAGTCGATAAAAAACCTCACACATGAAACCGAATATGAACAACTCAGTCGGTTTTACAGGGTGATCCTAGAACCCCGTTTCCCGTACTCTCGCAAAATACATATGTAAAGACGATACGTGAAATATGATTATCGAGTAGCTAATTCAATAAAGGTCATTAAGAATAAGTTCTAGGACTACAAACACATCAAGAATAATCAAATCAAACATCAAGAATAACACATGAACCAGCTAGGATCCGGTTTCGATGATTATCGCATAACTCGGATATAAGACGATTAGCTACTCATATTAACTATCAAAACACAAGATTTCATCATAACCTATGGATAAAAAAACAAAAGATAAAGATTAGAAGTACTTACCAAGAACTGAAAACCGATAGAAATCCGAAAATGAGAAAACTGAATATATAGCTACGAAACCCAAGATGATCCGAGTGTTTTTTACAAAAGATTATGCTAAGAAAGCTTGAAAATCTATTCTATGGTGTTTTTTCCTAAGGAAAATCGCCAGAAAAAGATGTAGAAAAGTATATATATCTTTCCTCTACTCAAAAGCTGAGCTTTTATAGTGTTAGGCAAATTTTACAGCTAGGCGTGCGCTTGAAGTAATCTAGGCGCACGCCTAGCAATTCTTCAAAAAGTCTCCAGGAGCAGGTCAGATGCCAGGCGTGCGCCTGACATTTCTTAGGTGTGCGCCTGGCCAATGAACTTCACGGACTGAAACTTTGCACCATTTTAGGGTCTCAGGCATGCGCCTGGACAATGCTAGGCGCACGCCTAGCATGTATTTCCCCCAAGATGAGCTTTTATGCATCCCGAAGCTCCGTATCATGTTTTCCGGACATTCTCGAACACCTAGTTCCTGAAAAACATCAAAACACATACCAAATATAACCTCTACGAGACACTAGGGCAACCGAGAATGAATGAAAAACACAGAAAAACGCCGAGATTCCCGGATTACATATCCGAGTCCCAGAATTAGAAAAATGGTGTAGAATGCACCAAAACTTTGCCAAATACTCCCGGAATTGTACAAAACGAGTCGTCACGGGGCACAAAATAAGTAGAAAAATAGAGTCGGGTTGACTCTCATCATGGTGCGAATAAAAACTGCCTATTATTACAAATTTTGGGTTCGTCTATTTCTTCGGTCAATGATTTCCTGTTCAAAGGTTTTGTCATAAGCACCTTGGGGTGATGTTGGTACATTCCTGGATTATCTGGTATGGGGTGTAGAATGGGATACAAAGAACTGCAAATACATCCATCAAAACTTTTATACCGTTTTCTATTTCTACTGTCCAATAACATAATTTGATAAAATAATTTTCCAAGACAAATATTTAATGCGGATGAAGCAAGTGGTGAAAAAGTTAATCTACAAGAAAATGCAAAATACCTTGATGAATGGAAAAAAGTCTTGAGTTGTGAAAGAAGATGAGCAAAGTCAGACGGGTGGTATCATCCAAAAGATGGACGGAACCGTCCAAAGATGGGTAGTGAGAGTCAATAATCAAATAGAATCAAATAATTTCATATTCATTCAATAATCAATTCCTCAGTACAAGCCATAGATAATTGGTATTAAATATTCTACCACGTGTCCTACCCAGTCACCAACATACTAACAATAAGGACAGAAAGGTAAAAACACAAATACTAAAATAACATTATATTCTAACATCCCCCACAAGAGAAAAGTGGTATCCACCACATTAAGCTTGTGTCTAAACTCTGCAAATTTGGAATGAGAGAGCACTTTTGTGAAACAATCTACAGTCTGGTCAGCAGAAGGAATGTTTGAAACTCCAATGCATTTATGGGCAACAAGATCACAAATGTAGTGTACATCCAGCTCTATATGTTTGGTTCTAGATTGGAAAACATGATTTTAGGCAAGAGAACTAGCACCAATGTTATCACACCATGTTACTGGAACAGACTTGAGAGGCCATATGAGTTCTGAGAGTAAGGATATAATCCACTGAACCACTGAGCCAACATTGGCAAGAGCCATGTACCCACTTTCGTGCTGGATCTGGCAACAACCCATTGTTTCCTAGAACTTCAAGAGACAAGGGAATCACCCAAATAAACACAATATTCAGTTGTAGAACGTCTGTCAATGAGATTGCACCCCTAGTTAGCATCAGAATAGGTTGTAATATGAAGAGCTGAAGCTTGTTTGAAGTGAAGAACAAAGTGTAAAGTTCCTTGGACATATCTTAAGGTCCTCTTGAGACACCAATGAACTTCTTTAAGAGCTTGCATAAACTGACTGAGCACATTAACAACAAATGCCAAGTCTGGTCTAGTAACAGTAAGATATTGTAAAGCTCCCCAAATTCTTAAGTACAAGAAATGATAGTTCATAAGAGGATTGTCCTTGGAATAAAACTTGTCAGTAGTAGCAAGAGGGGTTGGACAAGGCTTCATGTTGCTAGGGTTGAGCTAGTCCAAAAGTTGTGTTGCATACATGCTTTGATGCAAACAAAGCGCAGTAACATCGTTATAGGCTTTCAATCCAAGGAAATGATTGAGTTGACCCAAATCCTTTAAGGAAAATATGAAGTGTATAAGACCTATGAACCTATTAATCACCCAGCTATCATTTCCAGTGATAAAAATGTCATCTACATAAATGAGCATATACATAGTATTGGATTGTTGATGATATATGAACATAGAAGAGTCAGCTCTGGATTGAACAAACTTCCAGTTGAGAAGCTGAGCCTTAAGCTCATCAAACCAGGCCTTAGATGCATATTTGAGTCCATATGGGGCTTTTGCTGGGTCAACATAGCCTTCTGGTTGTGGCATAAAGACCTTCTCAAGCAAGTTCCCATTCAGTAACGCATTGTTAATATCTAGTTGATGAATTGTCCACTATAAAGATACTGTTATGGTGAGAGCAATCCTAACAGTAAGGGCATTCGCAACATGGCGGAAGGTTTCAAAGTAGCCCACACCATAAGTCCGATTGAACCTTTTAGCTACAAGTCTGGTCTTGTACTTGGAGACAGAACTATCTGTGGCCAACTTTGCCTTGTAAACCCATTTTTTCCCAACTAAATGTTGGTTGAGTGAGGATGGAACAAGTTCCCAGGTTTAATTAGAACTGAATGCCCTAAATTCTTCATCCATATCTTTCTTCCATGTGGGATATTAGAGAGCATCAGACACCTTAGTGAGTTTTGTAGGATAGGGCGAGCTCTTCTCTTGTGCAACATAGAAAATATTTTCTTTAAATTATGAATGCCACTTTTGGCTCTAGTCTGCATGGGATGGAAATTTTGAGGAGAAGAGTGGGACTTTAGTGGTGCATGACTCAGAGACTCAGGTTCAATAGATGTGGAGGGAGCAGGAGACTAAAGTTGAGCAGGTGTGGTAGGAGAATGAGGAGCTGGAAAAGGTACTGGTGAAGATGATGAGGCCCTTTCCGTATTTGGGGTTTTGTCAGATACAGATGGACCCGAGGATGTAGTTGGAATAAATGTTGAATATGCATGATAGAGGGAATAAAGATAGTGACAAGTAGATGATATTCAGACTGTGAAGAACTGGTGGAAGGCTTGATGTGATAAGGAAACACAGTTTCATTATACTTCACATCCATAGAGATGTACAACTTGTTGGTTGTAAGGTCAATCATGTAAATCCTTCATGATTAAGGGTCAACCCTAAATAAGCACTTTTAGTTGTGTGGAACCGAAACTTCAAAGACTGAAAGGGTATTAAGTAGGGAAAACATCAGCACCCAAAAACCTTCAAGGTGCTATACTCTTGTTGTTTACCAAATATGACTTTAAGGGGAGAATAGTTTCCTAAAACAGGTGTAGGCAACATATTAATGAGTTGAGTGGCATATTAGAAGGCATACCACCAGAACTTTAAGGGTAAAGAGGCTTGAGCCAACAAGGTTAAACCACTTCTACAATATGTCCGTGCTTTCATTCAACCCTACCATTTTGGCCATGTGCACAGGGACACTAATGCATAGAGACGAACCCTAAGTCCTTCAAATGAGTTTCAAAGGTCCTAAACTATCTTCCTTAATCTGACTGAAGACATTTACTCTTAGTGGTGAACTGGTCTTCAACTAAGGCTTTAAAATGCGTAAAAGCCTTCCATGCATCCGACTTATGTTTCAGAGGATAAATCCACACAAATCTACTGTAATCATTTAGAAACTGAATGTAATATAGATTACCATTAGAGCTTTGAACTGGTGCAGGACCCCATAAATCAGTATAAACTAGATTTAAAACACATTTGATAGGGCTTGTTGTTTACCTAGTTGACAAGCATCACAAAACTCAAGAATTCCATCTACACACTTATTACATTTACAAAAAAACAGAGTTATCACTTTGGCAAAAGGGTGGCCAAGCCTTTCATGTCAGAGATTTACAGACTCATTGTTGGACACAGAAATGATAGAGGATTGACATAAGACTTTTTGAGATTGAACAATGGCTGAGATAGACTGAGGTTTCGTGGAGTGAAGAGAACTGTGACTCAAAGAATTTGCTGGAGGAAGAGACAACCGGTACATACCATCTTTTAAAAATGCCTTCTAGAAGAAACCTTCCCTGTGGTTGTCCTTCACAAGACAACGATTAGAGTGAAATTCAACATAAAAAACATTATCATAATTCAGTTTCGATATAGATAAGCTTTTTAGTGATTCTAAGAACTTGTAAAATATCTTTAAGGGCAATATATGAGTTTGGTGTGATGATAGTGGAGTGACCGGTGTTAGTAATAGGTAAGTTCACACCATTTCCTACATTTTTGGTGTCCGATTCCCCATAATTAGAATTGATATGAAGGTTATTCATATCTGATGTGATGTGACTGGTTGCCTCACTATGCATACCGGCTAGGATCACTTAAGGTACTTAGTGAGGCCAAGCAGGCTGCATTGTTTCTCTGTGCTCCGCTGCCTTCTTCAGTACAAGGATTGATAGAAGAGTCAAACGTTGACCATCATATGACAACAATATGACCAACTTTACTACGAACTTGACAGATAGGTCTGGGAGTGTTGGGATTTGTTGATCTGCCTCATCTGCTCTCGAATCACCTAGTGCCTGATCCTCCGCCATAATAATGCAAGGTGGAGTGAGATCTATTGGATGAGCCTTTCCAGCATTAGAAAACATGTTGGTAGCCAGGTGAGCAGCAGGTTGACCAAAGTCCACCAAGGCAGGTGGGTTAAACCTTGCAATCAGATATTCACAGGTAAGTAGTTGAGCCTGAACCTCTTGCCATGAGTGGGATCCTACTAGGGATGTATCATTCATAATAACAAATTCATATTCTTTACATAAACCTCCCAAGGCAGCCAATATAAGTTCACTCTTTGTAATAGGGTAACCGGCAGCAACAAGTCCATCAGAATATGACTTCATCCGGGCCAAATAGTCCATCATGGAACTGTCGCCCTTCCCGGTTCGAGTAAGAGTTGTTTTGAGCTCAAACACCTTGGCCACTGACCGGTTATTGAATAGGGTTTCAAGAGATGTCCAAATGTCCCTAGTTGAGGAGCACCCAACCACTTCGATTAGGGCTTGCTCGGTCATTGAGCTCGTGAGCCAACCCATGAGCAACTGGTTCGTAGCATTCCAAGCATCATATACATGATTCTTAACAGGAGTATGTGGGAGCTGATACATACCAGAGGTGTTTTAAAGTAAATACTCAAGTGGCTTGGCTGGGGTGCCTAGAAGACGACCTTCAAGTCGGTGGCCTAGAACAATAAGAAGAATCGTTGATTTCCACACCATAAATTGTTGCGATCAAGTTTGACTGTGTAGGTCTGAGCTGAATTTCGGCCAAATGAGGCTATGATGAGTGTAGAGCTTGAAAGGAGAAAAGGCGTTGGAGATGAAGATCCAGCTTTAGGCAGTGAAGATGAAGGGAGGTCGAACCTGGTCATACTGAGCGAGCCAAATACGGAGGCGGGAACATAGGGTTCCGGCATAAAGCCGCTTCCGAAATTCAGTGTGAGATTTAGTGGAATCGAGGATGAAAGGAGAGATTGTATTATGGTGGTGACAAGATTTGAAGTTGTATTAACAGTGGTGGTGTTTTGGTGGTTACCGGTGGACCACCGGCCGTAGTGGCGGCAACGGCGGAGGCTCTGATACCAAGTCAATAATTAGAGAGAACCAAGTAATAGCTTACGCATCCAATCACTGGCGGATCTAAGCGCATGTCACTGAGATCCGGAGATTTTTTTTTAGTATTAAAACGATGTAGTTTGTTGTTAAAAAAAAATGTCATTTTGTTGTTCAAAAATATAGTTTTAGGCTATGGTGACCCAATTGGAACAAAGTTTTAAATGAAAAGTATAGTTTTACGATTCGGTGACCCTACTGAAAAATATTCCTGGATTCACCACTGCATTCAATAGTCAATTCCTCAATACAAGCCATACATATTTGGTACTAAATATTCCACAATCCAAAACAACTACTAGGTGTCCTATCCGGTCACCAATATGCTAACAGTAAGGATAGAAAGGTAAAAACACAAATACTGAAATATATTATCATATCTTATATCTATAAGAAGCTAAGGAGGTGAGCCATCAAGAAGCCACGTGGCACCCTCTTTCGCTGACACGTGTACAAATTTTTTTTTTTTAAAACCTTCGTGTTTTTTTTTGTTTTTGTTTTTTTAAACAAACGTGTACCGTTAGTAGTTTGTACAGAAAAGGAAAAGAAAAGGGAAAGACCAACGAATTTGAAGTTCTACTGTGTAGTGTACGATGGAAGATTGACCAAGTTTAGCTATAAAATACATAAACACGTGTACTTTTTTTTCTTTATCAAACGTGTACCGTTAGTAGTTTGTACAGAAAAGGGAGAAAAAAAAAGGAAACACCGACGGATTTGAAATCCTACTGTGTAGTGTACGATGGAAGATGGGCGTTCAGCTATAAAATACATAAACACATGTACTTTTTTTTTTCTTTATCAAACGTGTACCGTTAGTAGTTTGTGCAAAAAAGGGAGAAAAAAAGGAAAGACCGACAGATTTGAAGTTCTACTGTGTAGTGTACGATGGAAAATGGACCAAGTTTAGCTACAAAATATATCTACACGTGTACTTTTTTTTAATCAAACGTGTACTGTTAGTAGTTTGTGCCGAAAAGAGAAAAAAAAAAAGAAAAGGAAAGACCAGCGGATTTGAAGTTCTACTGTGTAGTGTACGATGGAAGATGAGCCAAGTTTAGCTATAAAATACTGCAACAAAAAAATATGGTCAAACAAATATCAGCGCCAAGAAGGTGTGCATACATGTGGCCACGTGGACACCACATTAATTATTTTTTAATATTTTGAATAACATAATGTCGGTGGAACCGATGTCCGTTGCAGTATGAGTGTCACTAAAATTGACGTTGGAATACCAAATCACTTTTTATATTTTTCAGACCGTTTGATACGTGTTTTTGTTTTCTCCACCAAATGAATGAATACGAGATCAATGACATATTCTTTAATGATAAGAAAGATAAATATCTATAGAAAATGAGTGAAACACATTTTTCAAGAATATTAATGATCTGAAAGCTAAGGCGTCCTGGGAGATTTGACCGTGTAGTTATTGTCCGTTTATTGTTTTTCAATAATGTTTTATTACGTAAAGTCGAAGCTAAAGAGATCGACTTTATGACATTGTTCTCCGATACATCATATTGTGGTTTATTTTGTAGGTGAAAACTCTTGATAGGGCTGGAATAGTAGCGATTCACAATCTTCACTTCTCTAAGGAAGAGCTACCTCTTGCAGAGAATGTGATATGTTTCTGTTGCTCTTTTTGTCTTGTGCCTTGAATTTGTTACGGTTTAAACTCACACGATTTATTTCACGTTTGAGATTTATTCTTTAATATTATCGTTGGTAACGATTTATGTTGGACCCGCCGTACCTTACATGGCTTACGTTCACTAGTAACATTATATTCTAACCGTGAGGAAGACGATTTTCGGGCTGTTCGACTTTGGACGGCACCGTCCAACTGCAAGACTGGGATATGTGGAAAATCAAAAAAAGAAAAAGAAAATAATAGAAATGTAGAAATTGAACGATTTTGGGCAAATTGTGTACAGTTCGAATTTCCCTTATCATCAATAATTTATTAAGATGGCCAAGTTTAGCATTGTCCGGACGTAATCAATGACCTCAATACGACAATAACTCGTGGGACTAACCTTTCTTCACTCTTTTTCTTTGCACTTTCGATTTGTCTTGCAGATTTCCACAATGCGTCCATTTATTTCCGGAGGAATAAACATTGTCACCTGCCACTTGCAATTGAAACACTCCACGATAAATGGAGCTTTAATACTGTATTCGTCTCATAAAATGTGTCAACTTTTTTAAAATAGATTGTTTCATGAAAATTGTTCATTTAGAAAATCAATACATCATTTAATGCAGTTTTTTCAAACATATTTATATAATAACATTTAATGTTTATATATTCATTTTATATTTTAAAATAGCATTTATAATTTGGTAAGAATATACATGTTCATCACTATTTAAAACAACACATTAATTGTTTTCTTAATCCATATTCATCACAAAAAGTGGACATATTTTGTAAGATGGAGGTAGTAATAACAAAACCTTTAACATGCACTATCCACTGTATTATTATTTTTCTCTTCGGTAATGCATAGTGGAATCAAAATCAATCATATTTCGATACATATGAAGTATTAAATTTTCATCTTCAACCATATATATTAACATTTGTTTTGAATACCTATAAACTATGTTTCCAACTCAAAAGGACATTATCACCAACTCAAAAGGACAAATATAAAACTTTTAGGCTCCGTTTGTTTTGGGATGGGGTTTTTTTTATAGATAAAGTGATTGAATTAATGATTAAAAAGTTGATGGGGTAAAATAAAGTAGAATAATGATTGGTGTAGATTATGAAATGATTGGTGAAATAAAGTAGAATAATGAATAAAAATTGGTAAAAAAAAGGTAATAAAGTTGATAAAATGAAATGATGAGAAATGATTTAATATTTTTTTATTTGTAGTTGAAGAATTGATTGGTGGGAGAATTGTAAGAAATGATTGGTGATGTGATATTAAAAAAACTCCTAAAAAAACTACACCCCAAAACAAACACAAGCTTAGAGGTTTTCAATGCATCGCCTAAAAAAATCAAAGAAAAGAAAAATCATTCTTCTGATTTAGAAAATAAAACATTTGAAGTTGGAAAAACACATATGATGATTAGGCGAACGAAAAAGAAAAGTTAGTGTTTCCTTCAATATTTTGTAATTTGAGTTATAAAACTCTACTTGTGAGTTTTAATTATCTTTTTAGCTTTTAATAAATTGCTACTAATAAAAGAAACTACATTTCCATCCACAGATATCAAAATTTAGAAGTATCATTTTTATTTTCGTAGTTTTGATTAAATTTAAGAATGTTACTAACATTATCGATACTATAAAATATTATTATCAAAACCATTACATCTACTTTTCACCAAATTTCCTCCTACCCGCGGGTGAAGAAGTTGGAGAGGTTTTAGCTGTGGTCTCAAATATGATACTTCTACTAAGGATAGTGATGCAGACACATAATTATCCCCCGACTTTATCCCCCAAATGCTTTCTGAACCATGCCTTTGAATTAAAAAAAAAAAATTACACCCACAAATATTATGGACCACAAATGCAGACATCGGGGGATGGGATGTGGAATTCTTCGGTAACTTAATCATTTTCCCTTCTACTAAACACATTTCAAATTTTGATAATCTTTAGTTTTTTTTATTACAGATGCTACAACTTTTACACATGTATCAAATATAATTTTGATACCCTCAATCGGACTTGCCCTTATAATCCTCATCTATCGTTCCTGCCTCCTGGTGCAATTTATCAATTACTTTTGGGTATTTTAAATATGGTTCGAAATTTAATTGCTTTTGGGTCTTTTAAATATGGTTATAAACTTATTAAATGATTCCTTTTTGTATTATATAGGATTAAATTGCTCAACTTTTACGTACCAAAAAATGTTCTTGTAGCAATAAAAATCGACAAAAAGGTTAAATATTAGAAAATTAGCATATTGATCATTTGTACAATAACAAATAATATTGTATCGATCCTTCGTATGCTACATATTATTTGAGCGATGAAGGTACACATGAACGGTTGCACCGAAGGTATGTTTTCCGTTAGTTAAATCTCACCTTTTGCGTTTTGCATTTTACGATAATACTGATCAGAATGCTTAGTATATAAGAGCCATATATATAGGTGAAGAGATAAAAATATTACAACTTTTGGGGTTTATTTTGGTATATTTGTAAGAACATTTAATCTATAGTGTTTTTAATCAGGAATATCAGGTTAATATGTTTCTGTTGCAATAGATATATAAAGAGCAACTATATATTATTTCCAAATTTGTTGCTATTTGACATGAAGAAATACTTTACATATCTGGATACAACATTGATTTCTTTCATCCATATAATGTTCATTTCATAGGCTTTATTTTCTACCGTTATTAGGGCCGAGCGAAAAACACAATAAACCCGAATCAACCCAAAACCCAAACCAAACCAACCCAAATTAACCCAACCCAGTTGAAACCAAAAATTTTGGGTTGGTTTTTGACCCAACCCGAATGCTATTGGGTTGGTTTGGAGTTTTTATTTTTTTCTTCGGATCGACCCAACCCAACCCGAAAAATGTTAATGCTATTCATTTTCGATCAACATTTATTCTTGTGGTGTGATAATTGAAAAATGAAAAAACATCTGTAGGATTGCAGAATTAGACTAAAATGACTAATTGATGAATATTAGTATTTTTCGAAATAATCATGGATCATTTCTTTAACTTTTAAATTTTCATGTATGATTTCCTTAATATTTAACTATTGTTCTTTGTTACTATCTCTATACGTTGTTTTTTGTGTCATAGATTATTGGATTTGTAATATGATGTCCATACAAAATTGTCTTTAATTATTGTTCTTTATGGACATGTGGTAAGAAATTTGAATTTCGATGGAATACATGTATGGATTTTATTACATCAAAATTTGATTATAAATACATTGCTTATGGCGTAAAACCCGAAACCCAACCCAACCCGAAACCAACCCGGACCAAACCATTTGGTTTTCTAATAATTTGGTTTGGTTTGTGTTAGTATTTTTTTAAACCAACCCGACTAATACTATCAGGGACGCCCCTGTGGGGGGGGGGGGGCCAAGGGGGCCATGGCCCGGAGCCTTCCCGAAAATCAATGAATTTAAGGGCCCTACAAAATTTCGACCTAGTACTATATATATACTATATTTATATGAATAAGGAATGTATTACCTTAATGGTTGGCACTCTAGTATACTAGATATGAGACTCAGTTTTGAATCTTGCTAGCTACAATAATTTTTGCTTTTTCTTAAACTAGGACTACAGTCAAATAAATAGGTTTTTTTCCTTCCAAACCCATGACTATCTCACACAGCTTTTTTGTTTTATTTTTTTAATATGTATTTTGGTTACTGTTTTTTTTCGAAGGGTGAGGGCCTAAAATTCTTTTTGCCCCCGAGCCTAAATTTAGACAGGGACGCCCCTGAATACTAGGAAAAACCCAACCCAAACGAACCCAACCCGACCAAGCTCAGTCCTAACCGTTATATTGTTTATTAAACTTCTTTGTTACATAGTTATGTTCATATGTATATGTTGGGCTCATATCCTTCTGTGATAATTTTGCTGTTACGTCACTTAGTCACTTACGGGACAAGTGATTTATAAAAATATATGTCATATATCATTGAAGAATAAAGGATATAAATATATGGTTCGTTTTTGCAAGATATGTGGTCTTTTTCAAAGATATGTATTACTATTTGAGAGAATGTTTTAGGGCCGGGGTAGCCTATTTATTGCAGAATTGGAAATTAATTGTAGTTCTATGCTGTCGTTTATGATCTTTTCTTTCTTTTCTTTTAAGCGGAGTTTATTGTATTCAAGAAAAAAAAGTGGAGTTTATCATCTTATTCAAGTATAGTTTTTTCTTATAAGTTTCACCGATTAATGCTCTATAACTTGTAGTTGTACAATATTGTCTGTGTTCTTTTCAAAAAGAATATTGTCCGTCTGTGTCGATATGAGCAAATTAAAATTGCAATTTTAATTATGTAATTTATCATGTAATGTTTTGCCAGACCTGCTGACATATATGGCAAGAAATGCAGCCAAAATCGCTTACATTGCAATAACATCTTGCCATTTCAACTCTATTTTGAATAAAGGTGGTAATTACCTCCTTTATTCATAATTAAATTTATTAAACATTTTAAGCCATGGTTTATTTTCAATTCAACCTTCATCTCCTTCATATTAAGATTTGAACATCCGCCTGTTTTGACCTGACAATAAATGTGAGTTTGTCAACTCCTTTCTTCTGAATGGTGAGCTGCAATCTCTCTACCATGCATGATACTCAATCTTTCTCATGGTGGCAATTCGGGCGGAGACCAGTCCGCTGCTCTATCTACAACCCTCATTTTCCGCCGTGGGACATTCTTCTTCTTTTAGTCTGATTCTTCATTAAGGGATTTTCGAAGTTGAATCCCCATTGGCCATTGTCGATTGGGAATTCTCTCTTTCCCCTTTTTCCCTTCCTTCCCTCCAATCACTCTATTGAATCATGTTCCTTCTCAACGAATCTGAACGGATGACGATGAATAATATATGAACTTCATGTGCACCTATTGAATCATTTTAATTAAAAGCATTGTACTCTGAGGATTTACTTAATCGATTTCTTTTGCACCTCCCTGATTCTACATTCTACAACATGTCTCAACTTCACAATCTTTTCTTTGATTAGTTCACTGCAGCTCATTAAGCAAAGGATATTAGAAACATCAATTTCTAGTGAATTTTTATTATCGTAAAGGGCAGAATCCATACTACTTCTTTCCTTCGTCTCTTCGATCTTCTCTCCTCTCTTCTTTGTCACATGCTGCTCGCGTTTGTTCTTCTCTTGATATGCGCTACTTCCATCCTTCCAATCCACCTTAAATGATGAATATTATAGTGTGTTGAGCCCTAAATATAGAGTTCCACTAATATTCAATCAAGACATGACATGTGACATGATACACCCCCAACAAACAACTTATTATGTTTGGGATTGAATTCTAAATTTTCACTTTCTGCATCCTTCTCATTTGATCTGCATCGAACTACTAATACGTCTGCATGACAACTACTTCTCTCAGTTATGTTTTTATCAATCTAATCTTCCGATTTCAAATTAATTACTTTGTAATATCCTTACCGTAAAGCATTGTTTCTCTAAAATGCTTAAACGATTGGGGAAGTGAACATAATTACATGGCATCCTCATCATATATTCTAACATCTATATTACTCAAATTCATGAGTAGGGAATCAAATTTATACAAATGCAATAATATAAATGATCTTTCAGAGATACGCAGCGTATACAAACTTTCTTTTAAATAAAGTCTATTCTCCACGTTTTTTTTTCCATACATAAGGATTTTAATATTACCCATAAATCCTTAGCAGTAACTTCAGTGGCTACTACTGTTAATAAGATGATACATGACATGACCTTCTTGTTGAGGGCAACAAACTCCTCATATGACATATTATGAATTTTCTTCCCAAATTTTTATATCTAAAATAGGCTTAAGTGAGTATATATATATATATATATATATATATATATATATATATATATATATATATATATATATATATATATATTTTAATGTTTTAATGTTTATCCCAACCAATTAAGTAATCTTACCCTCACAAAACTTATGCATCTTTATTTAGACTACTTTATTAATCAATTGAACTCATTTTAGCTATCTTGTGCTTCGTTCGTATAATTATTGAGTGATTTCTTTGTTAAGATCTACATGTTTATAAGAAAGTTACGCCATAAAATAACATTATACAAGAATCCAGCCCACCCGAATAAAAAATCCTGATTCCGTCCTTGGCTCCAGAACCGAATTTCACAAGGTCAATTCTGTGTAAACGGTGTGTTGCAACGGTAGGTGCGGTGTAAATATAATAGAACGGGTGGGGCATAAATAATAGCTCCCAAAATTTAAACATTGATAAAATGCAAGACTGAAACATAATCAAAGATCTTAACATTCATACAGCAAAGAGTGTACTGGGAATTGAAGGGTGGAGGTGGGAGGGTGGGGACTGGAGGAAGGGAAGGGCAGGGGAGGGGGAGGGTTAAAAGGTAAAGGCAAGTAACAACTTAAACACAAAGTCAAAGAATGACATGTCATGACTTGACTGGTTTATCACTCCACAATTTTGCTCATGGAGCAGGTGAAACTGATACCAAAAACACTGTCTACTATTTCAAACTTTTACCTCATTCACACCCCATGCAACTCGACACTTACTCTTACAGCCATGCCCATGCAAGCTCTTTTTAGACAGGATTTGGTAAACAGAGTGGTTGAATCTACAACGTAGATATTGGTATATATATGTCACCTTACAAAGTATTCAATGTGTAACACACAATACTTCAATTACCTAGTGTATAATGGCTTCTCTAAGATCAATTTGTTGTCTAACTGTTTTGTTTTTTCTATTTCTCTCGCAATCCGGAGCTTTCCCGGGTTCCAGTTTTGGATTCCAGGGTCTTTTCCCTGAATTCTATGATTTCTCATGTCCACAAGCTAATGATATTATCATGTCTGTTTTGGAAAAGGCCATTTCTGAAGATTCAAGATTGCCAGCTTCTTTACTTAGGCTTCATTTCCATGACTGTTTTGTACAGGTATGTAGCATGTAAGCATGTTGTGTGTTTCAGATTGTTAAAATGCTATAGTGTTAATTGATGAATAATTGTTCTCGGATTCCGAATGTAGGGTTGTGATTCGTCTATTCTCTTAGACGACGATGTGGGCATTGTGAGTGAGAAGAATGCTGGACCAAACAAGAATTCTATCAGGGGTTTTCAAGTGATTGATGAAATTAAAGCTAGACTAGAACAACAATGCCCTCACACCGTCTCGTGTTCTGACATTCTTGCCCTTGCTGCTCGTGATTCCGTTGTACTTGTATGTATACTAATGCTGCTGATTATATACGAAAGGGTCTATTGATTATAACTTTTGTGTGTATAAATTAACAGAGCGGTGGACCGCATTGGGACGTTCCGTTAGGTAGAAGGGATGCAAGAACTGCAAGCCTAAACAAAGCAAACACCGACATTCCAGCTCCAAATTCAACTATCCAAACTCTAATAAACCAATTTAAACGTCAAGGCCTCAATCAAGAAGATCTAGTTTCCCTTTCTGGTAAGTATTTTTAGTAACACAAATTAGGGGTGTAAATCGAGCCGAGTCGAGTCGATACTACCTAGGGCTTGAGTTTGAATCGACTAAAAAAGTTCGGGCTCGAAACTCGGCTCGAGCTCGATTGAGCCATCACAAGGCAAGATCGAACTCGACTCGCTAAGTATTGGATATAGCTCGACTTGGCTCGTAAACTCGATTATTTTCTTAGAATTCATTTAATTTTTAATGAAGTATAGCAAGATTGAGCTCGACTCGTCTAATACTCGACTCGAATAATATTTTTTTTAGAATTATAAAAAATAATATTTTATAATAAAATTAATAAATTTAATCAAGCTCGATAATCTCGCAAGCTATTCGAATATTATTTGAAAACTTGAGACCGGCTCGATTAATTATTCGAGTAGCTTGACTCGAGCTCGAACTAAAAAAAAAAAAAAAACCAAATCGAGCCAAACTCTCTTGTGAGTCGAATACGAATAGCTCACGAGTACCTCAACTCATTTACAGCCTTAGTAACACTCGTTAAAGACACTAGTAACACTGGAGCACAATGAAAATGAATGAGTATCTATCATTGAAACAGGAGGGCACACAATAGGGGCAGCAAGATGTGTAACATTCAGACAAAGGCTATACAATCAAAACGGAAACAACGAACCAGATGTAACATTGGAGAGAAACTATTACAATGGTCTAAAATCAGTTTGTCCACAAAATGGAGGAGACAATAACATCTCACCTCTTGACATTGCATCCCCAATCCGATTTGATAATACGTATTTCAAGCTCATCTTATTAGGCAAAGGATTACTCAATTCGGACGAGGTACTTTATACAGGAAACATCGGTACCACAATGCAGCTAGTTCAAGCCTATGCCCAGGATGAAGCCCTTTTCTTTAACCAGTTCGCGAAATCCATGATCAAAATGGGGAACATCGATCCTCTCACCGGTTTCAACGGTGAAATCAGAAACAACTGTCATAGGATCAATTGAAAATGTCCCATGTAGTCTATTACTACTGCTACTACAATGTCTATATAGTTTATCAAGAACTTAAATTTGTTGTTTTGAAGTTATATATATGATGTTTAATAATCATTCTTATTTTAGTCGAAATTGGTCTTGTCTTCTGCAGAATCACCAAAACCTTCCTCCTGTGTAAGTGATGGATTTGATTCAACAGAAGAATCTGCAAACTCTTCTTTGTACATTTCTTCAATCATCGGCTTCCAGAGCCGAACTCGTGCATTGATGAACCAATTAGAAACCTGTTACATTAATCATATATAGTACCTTAATTATAAATTCAATGCACACACACAAACACTTCAACAATCAAAACCATTAACAAATAAAGATTTTACTTGGTTCTTATTGAGCCCGGTTTGAGAAGACAACATAAGCTTTTCATAGTCAGTTGGGTACCTGCAAGAACAAAGTATGTTTTTATTTTTTATTTTTGATTGTATTATCTAAATAATGTATCATATCGAACATTTAACGATCGAGGATTAAGATATGCATACGGATGGAGAAAATGCTCGAAAAGCCAAGAACGGAGAATGGAGACGGATGTATCAGGTAGTCCTCTAGCTGCCCTCCATACTTGTCTTGAGTTATGGATCAACCCTATATGCTGAAGAGACGTCGTTTTATTACTACGACGCTTCTCGTGCTCAAACAAGCTAAGCTGTGAAATCCCATTACTAATTATTGGTTCATTTGATGATAACTTCTGCTTAGTTGCAGAGATTTGGGACAGAATTGCATCCCTTAGGCTGAAAAAATGCCTAAACATTGCATTAAGTGTAAGTGCAGTATAAGATTTTCCAGCTCCTAATCCTGCTATACACTCAAAGGATGTGACCAATCCATCAATTTGATGATGGTATTCTTCATATCTTCTTTCCACCTGAATTTCAAGAACATGCTACAATAATCATATACAGACACATGCAGAAAAAACACACACACACACACACACACACTAAACAGATGATAGACATACCTCCTCCAGTAAGGAAACAAGCTTAAGAAGCTGAGCATGAAGACCATGTTTTTCTTCACAGAAATCAATGTTTGAAAACAAAGTATTCAGTTGAGAACGAAGTTTAAGAGAGCCCCTTTTGCTGCTACAGGACAACTTCCTAGCATACTTCTCATTTCTTAAATCAATACTATTACTGTTAACCTTAACCACCTCATCCAGAAGTAACTGAGCTGGTCTTAAGAATTTGGAATTTCCAATGTTGACCGGAAAGATATCAGTCCCATTATAACTACCAGAAGAACAGTAGTAGTAACCAGAAGCATTATTCATCAAAGCTGAATCCATGATTCTTTGAGGAGGAACTACTAAAGTACTCCAGTTGCTTAAAGACAAGGAAAGCCTCTGGTTTGATTCATTAGTAGTAGCATGAGGAGGACCTTCTTGAAGAAGTGAGCCATGGGAATCAAATGCACTCAAGTGGTCAGAAGGATAAGGGTTGAAATATTGTTGGGTGCCCAGTTGATTCATGGAGCTTGTTGCATTAATGATGAATTGGTGTAGAATACTTGAATGTGTGTTTGTAGGAGACTCTTCTTCTTCTTCTGATACCATATTGGATGCTTTATTTTGACAGAGGGTAAGTAACATGCAAATGCCAAATGGGGGTGGACACTAGTCTATTACCACAGTTTTGCTCTACACTCTCTTGTGATGTCTTCACTAATGATTACATATATGGGCGAAAATGACACGTCTATATATACATATATATATATATATATATATATTTTGATATATGTCATTTGCATTGGGGAATGATATATAATGTAATGTTTAATATTGAAATAAGGAGGAAAAAGATATAAGATTACACTTATTGAACTTGGTGACCTGAACTAACCATTTCAGGTCAAGTGACATCGGAGCTAAGCCTAGATCCAGTAAGCCTAAAATAGGGTCGTTTGGCGTGAGTTATGATGCGTATAGATGTAGGGTTAGTGTCATCTCTAGAATCCTCAGGTGTGGTTAAAACATATTAAACTTGGATATTCCTAAAATAGAACCTCCAGGAAGAGTTTTGATGCATTTAGATGTAGAGTTTATGGTTGGTGCTATCCCTAGAATCCTCTAATAGAGTCATGGTACAGATTTATCGATCTTACGAGATGAGGAATGTAATGTCTCATGTATTCCTTATGTGAGGAGGATGTGATGTCCAAAATCTTCCTTATGGTTTCAAAAAGAAAAAAGAAAAAAAAGATCATCTTCCTTAAGACGTGGAGAATAAATGTCTCGCATTGAAAAATGGAAGACTTGCTGAAGAGAAGACGAATATAATGTCTCACATTGAAAAAATGGAAGACTTGTTTAAAAAAAGAAGAATATAACGTCCCACGTTGAAAAAGTGGAAGGAAAAAAAAAGCATTATTAACATATAAGGTTAAAAGACATTGTTTTGTAACTCAATTAGCTTAATTATTTCAGTTCAAACGAGGATGAATTCAAGTCCAACGAATACAATGAGCTTAAACAAGGACGTACCAACTGACAAGGATTAGGCGGACGTGGTGTTAAGGGCATCTCTAGTCATGGAGCTTTTCGCAGCTCTATCACTGTGCCACGTCATCACTCTATAAATTTTTTATCTATAAACATTTTAAAAACCTTTATAACATGGACTCACTACACATAAATATTTTTTCTACTATACACAAACATATAAAAAAATAAAAATTCTAAGTGGCAATGTATAAACAAGTTTATTCAGGCAAAACTTTTGGCTAGAGTTTTGTCTACTCATCACCACTCCAACCGTATAAAGTTTTTGCTAAAGTTTTAACAAAAAAAATAAACTTCCCATTGTGGATGTGCTAAGCCCTTCCGAAGCATTTTATGTTTACATTATAAAAAACATTTATCCAATTCAATCTATTAAGTCATCTTAATCTAGTCCACCCGATAATTCGAATATAATCCATTAGCCTATCCAAATTTCAAATCCTGATTATGTCCTTGAGTTTAAGTAGTTATTAGCATAGGTAGATCCAGTAATTCATGTATCTGGGTTAGAAATTCGTTTGAGAATTTGGTTTTTCAACTTAGACTTACATTATTTACACATGTGGTTTTAGGTAATTCATTATGCGTCAACACATAAAAATATAGATTCATTAGATGAAAACAGTGGATTAGAGTCTGTGTGTATATACACGCACTATTAACCGTGCAAAATTTTCTTGATTTACGACCTTAAACTCAATCTTATATTCAATTTACATTCCAATGCCGTTAATCGTTTGATTTACGACCTTCAATTATTATTTCCTTGATTTTCCACCCATAACTATATACACGATATAAAAGTTCATTTTTTTTTCATAAAAAACGTTAAAATTCTTCTAATTAAACCAAATTAAAGTTTATGTAATGTAATGAATAATTTAATTTGGTTCATTTAAAAAAACATGTATTACAAGCTATGACATAATCAAATTATGACATTTAATTAACATTGTTATTTACACAACACTCATCCACTCGTGTATCACATATATTTATTTTAAAAAGCTCAACCTATACAAAGTCGGCTCTAAATATACACCGATAAAAAGCCGATTTTTTAAACTTCAGAATCAATTTTCTAAAAATGGATTTTAGTATGGTGTACCGGTAATACAAACAAAAGTCCCTTAACAATATCTCGAGTCACAAAAAATGCGGATCCCTAATATATATAGTTTCATTCATTCATTCATTCGAGAAAGTAAAATAAGATTCCCTGTTAATATGTTGTGGGTAGCTGCTGATCAGCTCTGCATGTCTGTATGACTGAGTGGTTGCAGAAATAATCAGCTGAAACCTATATATTGAAATTAGAGCAATATAGGGTTCAGCTATATATACATAGCCCTTATCATCAAACAAGATAGATAGACCAAAGCCAAATGAATAAAAATTTCTCAGAATGAATCGAAAATCTGGTCCCCTTATTATTACTTCACTCACAAAATAACAAGAAGCCAAAATTTAAAAGGCATGCATGATTCAGCTTTAATGGTACAGTTGCCTTTCTTTCTTTGGGATTCTCGAAAACCCAAACCTTTTTTATTTTGAATTTCTCTCTCCAACAGGTCATATGGAAATTGCAGAAGAAACAAGAAAACAATGCAAGTTGAGCTAGGAAAATCTAGGGACTACAGATCTGCCGACGATTGTTATGTACGGGAAGTTATTGTGCGGTGTCTCCACACGGTACGGAGACACCGTATGGCAGCCCCCAGACCACACAGTTTTATTATGTATTTAAACTGTATGGTTTTGGTCATTTCACTTCAAATTTTTTCACCACACAATAACTTCCCGTTATGTACTACTACATGAAACTTTTTCTTTTTATCATCATTAAAATACTATAAGAAAAACGACAGTGACAGTGCTGGAAAATTGTCGGAGTATATTTTTCGGTAATTAGATCTTTCGAGAGGATTCCAATCAGCAATCAGCAAAATGATGGTGATTTTGAAGATTTATGATGGTAGCGTATGAGACTGTCTACGTATAAACCTAGAATAATGTACGAGATCAAGTCAGTTATCATAGTTCAGAGAATGACGATCATTTTATAGGTCTCCGTCGTGGGGGAGTTAATGTCTCACTCTGATTTCGGGGTCTATGATTGAGGGTCTGAATGATGTGAAACGTAGGACAATTATGACTCAAATAGACTTAAATCGTGGGATGTAAAAGTGCCGTTCCAACGAAAGTGAAAACCTTTTATATTCAACAGTACCTTCCTTATGAGTAAATCTCTTAGTGACAAGACAAACCTTTATTTATTTCCATATCACCATTTGAATCCCTTGTGGTCCTAAATATCTATTTACGACCAATGAGTTTCGATTCTTCTGACAATGGTAGAAGATTCCAGATGACATTGTCATTTATTGACTTCATCTCGTTTTGCATAACCTTAATCTACATAAGAGAGTTAGAGCTTTCCATGGCTTGGTGAATAGTAACCAGATCTTCCTCCATAATAATGTCTGGATCATTATGCTCAAAAAGATAAACAATATAATCATTTCGAATTTTTGTTCCTCTCTCTCTAGAAAAGCGCCTACTTTGTGGTGCCACTAATTCTTCATGCAGTACTTTATGTGCTCAATTTTCTTAGGCGCTAGTCGGACGGCTGGGTGGGGAGTTGGGACTAGTAGGCTAGGCGGGGGAGTAGTCGGGGACAAGGCGGTTTTGGATTTTATTTAAATATTAATATTAATACTGGAATTGACAAAAAAAAAAAAAAAAACTACTACAAACCCCCAAAAATAATGATACTACTTTTCTAGTAATACTAAGAACCAACATTACTCAAGTCTAAAAATTCAAGTCACAAAAGAAACACATACAAACATACGTAATACGTTCAAAATAAATTCAAAGTCAAGTACTCAAATTCAAAAAAATATATAATGCATACCGCCTAGGCCGAGTTGCCCGAGTTGAGCCCGACTATCCCGCCTTGAACCCGACTTTCCCGCCCAGAGGCCGACTAGTCCCCACTAGAGACCAACCCGTATAGACAAGTCCGACAAGTGTGTACTCGGGTCGGTGGAGGGCCGACTAGCACCTAGGCGGTTGATTTGGCCGACTTTTAGAACACTGCTTGTATATGTTCTTAAGGATGCTAAGGTTGCCTAATAGGAGGTTCGAGAATATTGTCGTAGACTGTATCTAGCAACAGTTTAACATCCCATAGGAAAACCAAATTGTTACCAACTATCATTGTAGGAAGAGTAATTGTAGGCTCTTCTTCAAAGATAATATTACATGCCTTATCTTCCACCGAATCTGAATACCCTCAAATAACCTTACAGTTCCTGTCTCAAAAAAGATCTGGACAATTTTTCTTTCACAAGGCCTATAGGGCCTTAGTTGGACATCCTTAAATATGAAGATTTCGAATACCGGTTGTCATCCCAGTTCATATTACATATGGGGTTTCAGTTACTACAATATAGTGGTTATTCGATTAAGTGTGTAAGCTACTAACTTAGTTTCTATAGTGACTTGCTTCTCATGTATTAAAAATAGACAGTTGAATCTCGAATAATCGTTTTTGAACATGATCTTATATTGTTGACCAATCCAATATACCATAGGGAGTAAACAGAAAGTGACCATATATATATATATATATATATTATAAGACGTTCTTAGAGCAATCAATACATAATCTCATATGGTTTGTTACCCATCAATACCACCTACGTAGATAAAAATCATCTGACACATCAAGGGGACCTAATGCTCCATCTGACACAAGCTTTTATATACTCTTTTAAAATATTCGTAGCTTATGCCATACCATATAGGAACCCTATTAGCCAATTGTCATTTGGGCCATAAGAACTAATATGTAAAGTTTCATTAAGAAATACAATGGTATCCACCATAAGGCAAATTATCACTTGAAGATAAATGATCAGAACCAATGAAAACTGAACATTGAAAATGATTAAAGGTATCATCCTTAACTGAACATGAATATCTTAATTTGTTCCGTAAAGAAAAGAAAATTGAATTCCATCCTAAAAACGGCCTGATAAGTCTCTTTCAAATCATAAAAGCTTCTAGTCGTCAGTAATAATCTAATGTCTCAAAAACCGTAAACTTGCTGCATTACCATCACCAATAAAGATGTATCTTTCAACATAAATTGTCAACCAGTAACGCTTGAGAATATATCCATCAAGTGTGTTGAGACATAAAACTCAACTAACTCTTGAACAAACCAAAGAGAGAATCTTAAGTTTATTTGCTCGCCAAGCATGATACTAGGAGAAATCCTTAATTGTGTGTCCACTTTATGGACGAAAGAAACAAGTAGCATCCATACGCTCTCTCTTTTACCCCTAATAAGGAATACAAGAAGCTCTTTAACCATAAACTTTATTGTGCCATACCTTTAATGGTGACCATATGCACAACTTTGTTGCCTAAATTTCAATCTTTCCACTTCTTGCACAAAGTAGGAAATCGGTTTCTTCAACTCACACTTTTCCTTATGGCAATCATAAGTAACATTTACTTTACCGTATTGTGTAGGAAGAGAAAGAAAGATAAAATGCATCAAGAATCCATTAGAGATCTTCAAATTAAATACTATGAGTTTGGAATCTATATGAGCCATATTTAGAATATGCTCTTTTACATTGCATTAGCCCTAGTACCTAGCTTAGACAACACAAAGTATGCATCGTCTTTCTCTTCATGGATATTGTGCAAGTCTGTTAAATACGAAAATTCCTTCATGATCACCATAGTCTTTTTTGTCACTTCTAAGAGTATCTAAATTGGTTTCCCTCATGATCACATAAGTCAACATGTTTGGTCATTCTCACTTCTTAAAGTATAAATTTGTTCATCTTTTACTTTCTTAACTGAGAGGTTTAAGAGCATGGACGGACCCAGGCAGGGGGTTGGGTGTTCTCAAGACCGCAAAAAAATATTTGTATAATCGTGTTAGTAGTTTTTTTTTTTTTTTTTTGGATTGTTAGTAGTTATACATGTACTTGTATTAAAATTGTCTTTCCATTAACAAAAAAGACCAAGTGGTGTGGTTGTTTAGGCCCACCTGGTTGCGTATGCATTCTCTTAATAGGCCCATGTTTGACACATTGCATTAGTCATTTTTTTCACCCCATACCGTCTAAATCTAAAAATAAAGCTTAAACAACACAAAAATAAACTCAGTTTTTTTTTTTTTTTTTTTTTTTTTTTTTTTTTTTTTTTTTTTTTTTTTTTTTTTTTGTTTTGTTTGTATTTAAAATCTTATACCATCCTTTTTTACCATGTACATTCAATCTAATCATAAAATTTAGGGCCAATTATTGAAAATGACGCATATTGGACTTAATTAGGCAAAAAGGACGTCCAAAACAAACACTTAGTTATAAGGATAAAAATTAGATAGATAGACACAAATACCCTTAATGAAGATAGAAATAAAAAAAAAAGAAAAAAAAAGAGGAACATGCGGCTTAAAGCATTAATGCTCTTGCTAATTTTATTTTATTTTTATTTATTTCATGGACGCTGGAAGTTTTTTTTTTTGTTTTTTTTTTGTTTTTTTTCTAAAGAGCAGGTGATGAAATATGTTTTTTTTTAATTTTTATTTTTTATTTTTACCGTTGCATCGACCACCGTGACGCATTGACCATTCCGGATGTAGTGAGCACTGCGATGCTGTGACAAGTTCATTTGTAACGATTTATGCAGTGACATTTGATTTTTACTCATCGGACTGGACCTATCGGGAAGCAGTGATCACCGGGATGCAGTGATATTTGATGAAGCAACACCGTGATGACATTTGATATTTTTCCGACTTAATTTCATAAAATCGATTTCTTTTCTTCATAAAATCGACTTCAAATAGTAATATCTTTTCATATGAAACTACGATCAACATAAATCTTTCACATTAATTCATATTTTTATGCAGTGACATCGGCAATCATATATGCAGTGATATCAACATTTTATGCAGTGACATCGGCAATCATATATGCATGACATCAACAATTTATACAGTGACATTGGCAATCAGATATGCAGTGACATCAACATTTTATGCAGTGACATCAACAATCATATATGAATGATATCAACAATTTATGTAGTGACATCGGCAATCATATATGCATAGACACCGCGATGAAGTGGCCACCCCCAATGCAGAGACACCGCGATGCAGAGAACATCGGGATGTAATGATCACCGGGGTGCAGTGACATTTGATGAAGCAACACCGTGATGACATTTGATATTTTTCCGACTTAATTTCATAAAATTGATTTCTTTTCTTCATAAAGTCGACTTCAAATGGCTATATCTTTTGATATAAAACTACGATCAACATAAAATTTTCACATTAATTCATATTTTTATGCAGCGACATCGGCGATCATATATGCAGTGATATCAACATTTTATGCAGTGACATCGGCAATCATATATGCGTGACATCAACAATTTATGTAGTGACATCGGCAATCAGATATGCAGTGACATCAATATTTTATGCAGTGACATCAGCATTTTATGCAGTGACATTAATATTTTATGTAGTGACATCAATGTCACTTCATTAATATGCAGTGACATCAAGTCAAATAGCTTTCCAAGTCAAATAGGTTATACATCAATATCACCACATCAATTTTATTCCAAATCATACACAAACCCACCATCAACATATAGCTTTTCTTTCTTTGTTTCAAGGTGATACATGTTAAACTAATTGATCATTATTACATCATTATCAATGGTGTCGATACATAATGTGACACTCGTTGTATCACAACGATTGTGTCCGGATCATTACTAAAAAAAAGGAAAAAATAAAACGTAAAATCCAAAACATTGGGACGGAGGTAGTAAGTAAATAAAGAAATGACAACTAAACACAAAGACTTACATTGTAATAAGCAAAAACGTTAAGAAAAAAAGAAAAATGCAATGACATCAATGTCACTCCATCAATTTTATTCCAAATCATACACAAAGATCCACAAACAAGCACTACCACAAAAACAATTCCCAAACATCATGGGGCAAAAAAACCAAAATACATTCATAAAAGAAATCATCATAAAAATCATTTAGGTTTTTCCTTTTTTTAAACAACTTGCTCTACAAAACAGAACCATCATCCAAAGCTGAAGTACCACTCAAAACAGCACCAATAGTAACCTGAGCAGCAGCATTACTTGGAATAAAAACAGATGCATCATCAGTTTCATCACCAAATGACTATATCTTTTGATATAAAACTATGATTAACATAAATCTTTCACCTTAATTCACATTTTTATGCAGTGACATCGACAATCATATATGCAGTGATATCAACATTTTATGCAGTGATATCGGCAATTATATATGCGTGACATCAACAATTTATGCAGTGACATCGGCAATCAGATATGCATGCAGTGACATCAACATTTTATGCAGTGACATCAACATTTTATACTAATGAAATTATTAAAAGACATCACATATTATTCAAGAAGGTCGTACTAGTTGAACCAATTATTTACTCAAAAAGGGATTGCACACAAGTTTGCAAAACAACACACCAAATTAAGATTCACAAAGCAAGTATAGCATAGTCTACTTAAAATGCAGCTCTAGAAAGTATATGCATATATACATACATAAAAAGTTTAAATTCAATTACAAGGAGATTCATCAAGTCAAACAAGTACACAAACAGGTACCGATGACTAAGCTTGTAAAAGTTCTATACAAAGTTTATCAAAAGGGTTCAACAACATGATGGGCTCATCATGATGAAAAAGGTCATTTATTCTCAAAGGTTGCCCATCAACAGTCTTGGATTTTTCAACAACACTCCATGGATTAGTATAGCAGCCAAGAATCATCTTATGCTCCTTCTGGTAGTCACCGGGCTATCAATACCATTCATTTTTCCAACATACTCTATCTTTGAAATAGGGAAAATATAATAATTAACATAAACCTACATAAATTGATCATGAACAATAAAAGAAACCAAAACTGAATCGTGGCATATAAATCGAAGCAAATAAGCAGAAAAACGAGATCGAAAAAATAGGGCATTACCTCAAATACTCCACAGTCTATCAGATTCACCCAACAAGCATACTAACCTTGTCCCTGGAGAAAATAGATTAAGCATACCTCAGACTGAATTATGCGGTGTAGTGAATCTTGGTTTTCTCCATCTGGACTGTGAGCTTTTCTATAATGGTTGATGGATTCAGTGTTTGGGTTTTACTGGTATCCTCCATGGGGAAGGGAGGAGAAAGAAAATCTTCAGCCTAAAATCCACCATTTTATGCTTACCCATGGCGTCGACGGATTTGCAATTGATTCACACCGAGAGCGGTGATTCTGAAGATTTTGACGAAATTGAAATGAAAAGCCGAGTAGGCCATGGCTACAGCTGAACGAAGAAAGCAAATAGGAAATAGGGGTAATTTTGTCCAGGAAGTGTTATTTCCTTATAACTAATGATCTTTTTTGGATGTCCTAAGTGCCTAATTAAGTCCCAAAACACGTCCTTATAAACAAATAACACTAAAATTTAAACATCACGAAAACAAGTTCCAATTTTTTTTTTCACGTTATACCATCTAATTTTTTCTTTATACACTATAAGTCTAATCATAAAATTTAAACATGACAAAAACAAACTCTATTTTTTTACCTTATAATATCGAAATCGAATCATTAAAATTAAACACCACAAAAACTGTGAAACATCGACCTCTTAGTAAGGATATTTCCGTCTTTTTAAGAGTATTTTTCCGTCTTTTTGGAATTAGGTTTTCTTTTCCTAATATTTTAAGGTTAAATTAAGCTTTTCTTGGCCTCCAAGCAAGGACGGAGCCAAGAAATATATTCGGGTGGGCTAGAATAGTTTTAGGTAGCTTCAATCGGCACCATGTATTTACACCTTTTTTTTTAATGGTTGTTAATTTACTTTTGGCACCATACATGTATTTCTTTCTTTTACTTTCGGCCCCACACTAGTGGACTACCGTTTTTCACCCGTGGCCCCTTTTTCACTATAACGTGTCACTTTTGTTATTACCGAAAACCAACTTCAGTACCAGTGATGTTATTATCGAAAACTAACCTCAGTGTCACTAAGGCATGGTGCTCGAAGTAATTTTTGAATGCCTGAAGCAATTGTGGTGCTGGCTTTAAAACTGTAATTCCAATAGAAGCGCATAAATTAACGTAATGTTTTTTTATTCTGCGAAAATAACTAGTATAGAATTTAGAAATAAAAATCACTCTTGGAAAAAAAAAATACATTTTGATTTAGTCAAGTAATATTTTTGTGATATTAACAATGAATTAAGAAAATAAAAAAGGCATTGATTATTAATAATTAGAGAACCTAAATGCTGCTTCAATGAAATGAAATTGCCAAAACGGTATTTTTACATGTCACCGACAACCTAAATGCACGTAGCTTCCGTATGATAAAAAATGAGATTTGTTTTTACATAGGGTGCCTGATGGTTGGACGGTCTGCTGTTGGGCGGGCTAAGCTGGTTTTTTAGGTGGGCTTTAGTTTGGGTTTGATACTATCTACTTAAAAAAAAGGGTGGGTGGGCTTAGCTCCCCTCAGCCCATAGATTGGCTCTACCCATGCCTCCAAGTCACCCTAAAACCGATCTGGGTTCAAAAGAACATATAAAAGACTTAAATTTAGCTCTAGACTTCACACCTATTACCTGGGAAAGCACACGAGAAGATAGTTTTTGGAGTAGCCTCGTTGTTGCTTTCTACATCGTTCAACAACGTTTTGAAGTAGTTTCGTTTCCAGCAGCAGTTTTAGACTTTGAATATTTTCTTGAAGGTAAGATCTAATCTTTTTGTAGTTGTTCTTGGCTTTTATCTTGGTAAGATTAGATTCCTATAAAGTTAATGTCAGATTCGTTGTTGTTTGTAAATTTGCGTAGATTTGGAAGTTAGTTGTTGTTCGGTTTATAGTTCGGCTCGTGTTTAAGGTAAATAGCCTTTTTATCAAAAGTTTCCGTTTTTCAGTTTGAAGATTATGTTTTTAAGTTGTTATGTATGCTGTTTTATGTTAAACTGCATGAAACATACATGATTATGTATATGTGTCACCTGTTGTGACACAATAATTGTGCATCTATCATTACTATAGTAATTAAAACGGGTATATCTAACTATCTTCCCTCTAATTAATCGCCTTTGTTGCAAACTGTACGAAATGTATTCAACAGGACACACAATTATATAGTCACACATAAGACACATTAATCATATAAAGACTCTGATTAATTAATCAAACTGTGACGCCATTATTGTTAACCGACCTAAATTATTAATGTGATATTATTATTCAACTTAATTTATATATATATATATATATATATTATTATATTATATACTAAAATAGTCATCTACTATTTTATTTATTGTTTCTGTTAAATTAGATTATTGTAATTAAGATTTAATGTATTTTATATATATATATATATATATATATATATATATATATATATATATATATATATATATATATATATATATATATATATATATATATATATGTCCTTTTTGTTATCACAAAATGCTATCATATTCATTACTACTAGTATCTAAATCCCTTGACAATATAAATTAATTATCACCAATTAATTATAAAGCAGAGTTCCTATCCAAGGAGGGTTTACAAATGCGTTGACCAGTTGCTAAAATATTTTTGGGGTCAAATTCTAGTTTTCTTCTTTGAAATAGTTTCCATTTATCATCTCCATAATGGTCTATCCATTCTTGTTGTGTGGTGTAATGTGGCAGATATTGCTTGACGTTGATTTCAGCTTCCTCACAAAATCTCAAGATCTGACGGTTCTGATTGCTTAGGTATTCTAGTGATTGTGTCTCGTCACTATTATTCTCCAATGCCGATCTCAGCAATGCCACCAAGTAAAACACCTCCTCATCTGGTGTCACCACCGAGCTCCTTTCATCCCACCTGGACCAATCAGATTTAAACATCAATACTTTATTATTATTATCATATAGTATTATTTATCTATCATGAAGTTCGGATACGAATACGACGCATAACACGACACGACTAATTTCAAAGTTTGAAAACATGAAACGTCACCAACACATGTTATAAGATTTGATTTATCAACAAAAAAAAAAATCAAAAAAATATGAATAACTAGACAAAGTAAAACACATAATGTATAAACTACTTGAATGTGTAAAATAGATATTCGACATTTATATGATACCAAGAGAAAAAAAAAGTGTGACTTTGAAAATATTATAAATTGTAAAAAGATGTATATCAACAAGCTAGAAACATATAACCTAAATACGACATACTTTTTTTTTTTGTCAATTTATCATCAAATTTAAAAATCGTGTATTTAAACATTTCTATGAAAGAAACTTAAATAAAGAAGAGAAAAAAAATTGAAAAAAAAAATTATGTTCAAGATTGTCGAGGAGTATCGACGTTGTGTCGAGAAGTGTCAAAAAAACGTGTTAGATATTAATTTTTTTTAATAATGAATTTTAATCAGCTAGCCGACAGGTGTCAAAGGCGTGTTGTGCCGGGTACGACTCACGACACCCGCATTAAAATGTCGGTGCGTCCTAATAATGTCTTTTTCATTTTGATGGTCCATAGTTTGTGCCCACATTTTGGAATCGAAAACAGACAAGTAAACCTTCGGGCTTGGCCCATTGTTTGTGGAATTTTGTTTGGATTTAAGCTACTAGTACAATATATTGTGGAACAATATTTCAAGATCGTATCTTCTTCAACCATAGGTATGTCGGGCTCTTGCATGTGTGCCACGTGTTAGAATAAATTAAGAAGAGAATAAGGTTGGCCAGAAAGTTATTCAAATAGACTACGTACCTATGAAATAATTATTATACAAGAAGACAAATGTAAACAAAACTTACTTGTTTTTGTTCATGGGGTATATCAATATAGGACCATGAGATTTGTTGCCCAAAATACCCTTGAAAACCCCTCTGTCAAATTCATGGATTTTGGACTTTGGTACAAATAGATTGAGCCATGGGTGTGGAACTTCCCACAAACCTTTGGACCGCAACTTCAACTCGGCCTTGTGAACCCGGTCTAAGAAATCCACGTATTGAAGGTCGGTTGTAAATACTGTCGCTGGTATGAAATTTAATTTCTTCAATAGAGCTTCTACTTCCTGTGAAGATAAATGAACATTTATTAAATTCTTAATACATTAAATAATTAATTAATAGTGATCAGCACACAATAACATATATAGTGGATCTATAAAATACATAATTTTGTATAGAGCGTATTACACAGCCTCATATATATAGAGATTAAAATAACTAATAAATTAACTATTTTGTATTAGCAATCTAGGATAAAAATATGAATCATCACATGTTAGAATACTAAATAAAGGCATATTTATAAGTTATTTTAGAATGGATAATTAATAGAAATAAAATAATAAATAATGTACTGGATGTTGCCTTAATTAGTTTATATAAATAACTCATAAAATGGGGAGAGAAACATAAAAAAAAAGAAAAGAAAAAACAAAACTGAAATTCATTAATTAGTTTATTTAAATAACTAATAGTATTGGAGATTTAGTGCGGAACACATGAGATAAAAAGCTCAAAGTAAATGAAAAGTGTAGTACAAAAAAGCAACATTATGTCATGGAAGCTAGCACCTTTTATAGTCTGTATGAATTTAATTAATGAGAGAATAAATTAGTGGGGTGGACGGCTTATATTTTATATTATTAAGTTAAACTCCAACAGAATAAAATCACATTATTATTATTATTTTTATTATGTGTAAAAACCAGATGGAATCATTATATATAGTCTGCATAATGGAAAGCAGAGAAGATCTTGTATGTTTTCTTGTGCATGTTATGTTTCGTCTTTTTATGGTTCTGCTTTTTGAGTCAATACGACACAATTATCATCACTTTATCATATTCCTAAATCCCTAATCATGCATGTAATCTTTTGCAGTATCAAAGTACATATTTTTTTTGCTACAACTTTTCCAGTAAAATTGTATTAAATGATATTTTTTTACTTTCGCTATTTACATATATATCTTTTCTAAACCTAATCGCATAATCACTGTAACTTATTAATTAAATATATAATCTAAATAAAGCACGTAATTAATTAATTACCTGATCGATAGTATGAACATCTGAATCTCTGTAATTTTTGGTGATTTCCAAACAGTACAATACACCTTTAGCTCCATTATTAATTGAAGTGATTTTGACTGGATTACTGGGTGAGAAAAATGAAGATCTCCAGTTGTTAATAAGTCCTTCTTCAACAATAACAAAACCTTCAACATAATCAAATTTTTTACTGTCGGGTTGTCCATGCAATGAGATTAAGAATTCCTGGTCCTCTGTAAATGCCGAAAAGTTTGAATATAATACCCGAATCCACCTCACCTATTAATTTCATATAAAAAAAAAAATACAGTCAAGAAGAAAAAAGTTAGAAAATTAATAATAATCGATCCCTTGCTTTAAGCAAGAATAGGAGGAACTCGAATATATTGTCAGCTTGTGAAATTTTGAACATTTTCCTACGTACTTTATTAATTAAATACGATAGTCGTTAAAGACACCATATATTTACTTTCGAAGAACCACAATAGATTCAATTTTATGATATAAAAATGTATTGTGATAGTTCTATGTGACACTTTTGTTTTTGTGACATAAACAATTCTGTTTTAAAAAGTTAAATATACTTTTAAATTTCAATTTTACAAATGTTGAATGCTTATTTTTGACCATGTAGAATCAAATCTAACCCTAAATACTTTGTGTCGTTACATATTTTTAAATGCTTGATTATTAATGAGACTTACGTAGTTTTTTTCTATAACGGAAACGAAATATACGCACACGCTTTCGTTTCCACTGTGATTTGAATCCGAATATTTCAGGTTAAGGGAATACAGTAATTATCACTGGGCCAATGCCTTATTGACGGTGACTTACGTTGTTGATCGATTAATAATAATTTATATATATAATAATATAATATTTGGACATACTATACTAATCATAAATATTTTCTCAAGAATTCTTAGGTTTTCTAGGATTCCAGCAATTTAGTGACAAACATGTTGTGGTGTAATCTAATCTAAAGATTCTGTTACAATATTGTCTAGTTAAACTATGGAAAAAATATATAAAGTGATCTTGTGATAGGCTGGTTACAACTTTCTTGAAAAAGGTGTCGTATCTAGGTGTCAAATGTATGTATAAGTGGAGACCATTTGTCCATTTTAGTTTATGATTTTGACATACTAACAAACCACTAAATAATTTTTTTATTCCATTTCACAAGCTGATTCATACATTTAAAACTCTAAAATCGCCTTAAAAAACCTTTAATATCACATTTTTTTTCACAAACATAACTATAATCATTGATCGGTTAGATGAAGGTCGAGAAAATATTATGGATATATTTATAAATTCTTTATATATTTGACAAACATATAAATAAATTAAATTAATGGTGTTGTATGATTTACATAATTCTTTCAAGCTACGGCCAAAAATCTAAGACTATTGATGGATTCAAATGAGTTGGTACAATTATAACCAATGAAAAAGATTTGTAACTAATTTCCAAAATTAATTATTTCAGTTCCCACTTGAGCAAACCCTCAAGTAACTTATACGGCAGCACAACTTTTTGGTATATATATATATATATGGATTTCAACAAAAATTCCATAATAAAAAGACATTTAGCAGATATGTATGAAACAAATATAAAAATATATTATATCACTTGTTATAATATAATTATATTAAATGTATATAATTAAATACCATTTCGGGTGCTGGCTCGAGGGCAATCCTGGCCCTAGTGATGATCCCGAATTGTCCAAGACCACCAAGAACGGCATGAAATAAATCTGAATTATCTTCTTTCGAACATGTAATAAACTCGCCCTTACCTGTCAGTAAATTAAGGCGTACACATACCCAAACAATATTAATCCTTTATTTATTACTATGGCATGGAATAAATCTGAATTATATTCTCATTGTTAAATTAATTATTATATTTCTCCAAAAATATATTAATTACTATGTGAATACAAATTAAATAGTTGGTAAAAATTAAACAAAACAAAGGAGTATAGACGTGTCGAAAGCGATAGAAGTGACAACCATATTAATAATACATATGACAAATTAATATGAACATTAGATTTAGATTATGGATAAAACAAAAAGCTAGCTATTAACCCATGTGAGAATATGCTTACGTACTTACTTAATAACATGCAATAAATAATACTCACCGAATTTTATCTGATTAATTCCCACAATAATACAGTTTAAAGTTCACATCTAACAGGAAATCTTATTTCGTCGTTAAAGCCCAGAATTAATGTCCCTGTTGCTACTATAGATTAATTATCTTCTATGATGCCAAAACAAGGGTTCCTTTCTACATTATTTTACACAAAACATCATAGAGAAGAGTCCTACATAATATTCCTCAACATTTTAAAAAATAAAAGAAAAGAATAATATTCCGTGACACAGAAGTCACGTGCAACATTGATTATGATGAGTTTACATCGTAATCAACATGTAAATGAACATAGTGATCGAATATCACACAACGGTTCGTGCACGTATCATTAATCATTACTCGAGAGAAATGCATCGGCAACAAACCTGTAACAACATCGAGTTGATGGACATTTGTAATTTGAGGGCCATGATTAAAAGCTTGGCCACTAATACCAGCATTTGAAAGAGTGCCCCCAACTGAAAGATACAAATAATCCGTCCATGATTTTGGTGCAAGTCCATACTTTAAGGTATGCCTCAACACATCTATCCAAAGTTCTCCACCCCATACATCCACATACCTTAACTTCTCCCAAACCCTTGGCTCCACTGGACGCTTTCCACCACCACCACCACAACCGTCGCCGCCGCCGCTCATTTGCACCACAACACCATTAGCAGTCATAGCTTGCCCATTGATAGAATGGCCATGCCCTCTAGCAGAAACGGAAAACCCATGATCTGAATCGTAAGCAGCTTTGATTAGACGAGCTATATCGTCGGCTGAAGCCGGATGGAGTACCGACCATGGCTCCACCTTCTGCAACCCACCAAAGTCTTTTGAAACCATTTCCACGTCATATGGATCCACGCTGAGCCGACCTTCCACTCGAAGATGGTGAAGCTCCGATGGGTTCAAGGTCAATCCAACGATCACTATTAACCGACATATTGCAAAAGCCAACAGAAACTTTGTAGCCATATTTTGTAATACGTAACTCTAAATTCTAAAACTTAGCCAATATTTATGATGGGTTCGATAATATTGAATGGTAGTGATACAGATACTAAATAGGCGCAGAATCAGATTGGAAAAAAAAAAGGGTTCACGCAAAAGATTTATAGCGTCGGGAATCGTGTAGGTTTTTTAAGGTAAAGATTGGATATATCTTTGAATTAAGCTATAAAGATTTTGTACGAAACATGCACTGCGTGCAGATCTTGCGTCCAGGTGCTGCTTGGTAGATATTGGCTTTAAAGAAAGAGAGGGAGATTTTGTCTGTGCAAAAATGATTTTGTCATAAAGAAGAAAGTTGATGATTCTGCTGTAAAGGCTGTTTTCCCGGGGTTCAAAGGAAAGAGGAGAAGAGAGGACAGGAGAGTGTGTGGGGGTGTGGGGTGTGGGGGTGTGGGGTTCTGGGGTTCGGGGGGTGGTTATTGTGTCTAGGTAATAAGGCACAGCAGGCTGCGTATTTATAAGACAAAAAGGGGGGTGGGGGCGGTAAAGGAAGAAGAAGTAGGGAGAATATTGGGCGACGTATAGGGAGAAAAATTGGGCCATTCACAGAGTGGGGGTGGGTTCCATCAAGGTATTATCAAGGTATCAAAAGTTATTGTGATATGAGGGAATTTAAAGGTGAAGTGAAGGGTGAAACGATCAGAATCACATAGTTGAAATACAGAATAAAACTGTGTAGTGTGGAGGCTGCTACACGGTGTCTTCGCACCGTATGAAGACACCACACAATAATCTCCCTCAAAGTATTGGATCCCTTTGTAGATATGGGAGGATCTATGTAGGGACGAGACTATGGAAAAAGTTCACATGGCTGCTCTCCCTTTGAAAAGTATTGATAAACCCCTATGAAGCATAGACATGGACACATACATGTCGTACGATATAATATAAATACGATGACCCGATTAATTAGTTCGGGAACAATTTTTCTTTTAGGTGATGATAGAGGCACAACCATTCGGCAACAACGGGTGACATAAATTCTTTTTTCACCTTTGATAATGATGTACGACCCATTGATCATGATGTAGACCCATCATGATCAAATGTTAAAAAAATTGGCGTGTCACTCGTTGTGACTGACTGGTTGTGTCTCTATCATTACTCGATTCCTTTTTCTCACCATCAATCCAGATTCACATTGTTAGTCAGAAGTGACTTGATCTCTACGTATGAATCTGAATCTATTTGTCAGAATTGAAGTTGGATCCGTCTTTTGCGTACTAAGCTGAATATGAAGTATGTATCTGAATACTCAGCTGAGTATCAATTCTGATGTTCTCAGTTGAGATCTGGGGGTCACGTTTAAATTATATGTGATTACGTCTAAATAAACTAAGCGTCTGAAGCTGTATAGTTACGTTTGATAGTCCTTATCTGAATATGAAGGCTGCATTTGAGGGTATTTCTAGTAGATCACTTAATTGGTGATAAAGTTGGATAGAGTTGTTTTCCCAAGACTATAAATACCAGAAATTAATATAACAAATGTGTATCTTTCTGTGCAAAGTAAAATTCCTCTTTTTTGCTCATGGATTAGTCGGCACATTGTCAGATACCACGTTAAATATGTGTTTCTTGTTCTTTTTTGTTTGCTTTACGATTTCATTGCTTCTGTTATTCATGGGTTCTTTTTTGCAATATGTTACAACAAATTGGTATCAAAGCGAAGGTTTCTTGAATTTTCACAATCTGTTTCGAGCAAGATTGATTGGCACCAAGGTTGTGATGAACGCTAGTTTTTAGAATCAAGTCTTGATCTTCGTCAAGAAGATGTCTTCAATTAATGTAAAATCAACAAGTTTATAGGGATAAACAATTCAGTTTATGGTAGATAAAGATGCGTGCTTTGATAAAGCAACAATGGTTATGGGCTCTGTTGATAAAGACGTCAAATACCAATTCGGTTGAGATGGTCAGTCTAGATGAGAAGGCACATTCAACCATCATGTTGTGCTCGTCAGATGATATTATCACAAAGGTTGCTAAAGAGGATACTATGTTGAAACATGTCCTAAACCCAATCGGGTTGGACCGGATCCGACCGGGTCGGGTCAATTACAGTCTATTTCATGTAATAACCTTATTATGATTAATAAATGCACTTTTTGTTATTATATATTTTGTTTATCTTCATATTATTGAATATATATAGTAATGTCCTCAGTATTAAACTGTGATAGAGAAACCATGATACTGATTATGGTTGATGAGATCTCGATTCACTTTAATAAGTTTGATACTTAAATGTCTCTGGTCGTATGTACTGTCAAACGGGACATTGATGGTATGATTAGACTATCACGTAATGGATGTCTTCTATCTTATTGAAGATAGGGATATATCTCATCTATCTAAGTGTAGAGACGCTTGGACTGTACGTAGACGTGTATTAGAGAATGCGTACATCAGACTGACCCACTTACATTACGTGTCGCAGTATGTGGCAGTTGTGTAATTATCTTGAGACCGGAGTCTTCATGGGCATCACGGTGTGGATTATCATGCTTTGACACTATCGAGGTTTCCCATAGCCATGGGGTGATCATGCGGTAGTGATTGGGTGTGATACTAAAGCATGCGTAGGTTTCATGTTGCTCGTCCGCGTATCCTATGTTTCAGAGTGAATATCCGAAATGACCTTTTGATAAGGAATGTCTAGCTCTCGTGAATCTTTGCAAAGTGGGAGTAAATGAGTTATTCTGAGAGAGCATAATATCCAGATTATAAGATACAATCGTTGATGTACTGACACTCGAGATACGATCGTATGGATGTTATTACAGCGATAGGATTCTATTTACATGGTAACTATTTCACATGAAAGGTAGTACTCATTGTTTTTGACTCTTCTGATGATTGGGGGTCACGGTGTGTTGCTAGACGCTATCCCGTGATCGTTAGGTATGAAGGACATTTTCGTAATTTGCACTTTGTGCCTACGGCCATCATATTCGGAAGCTTATTGGGTCACACACATAAGAACATTTAGCCGGATTAAAATGCTGTTACAGTGATAACCAAATAAGGAAAGTGTATCTCGACTATAAAGTGTTATAGTGATTAAATTAATATGACGGTATTTATTTATTATGAATAAATAAAATGAAAAATATTAATTATATTAATTAATTAAAGAATATTCCGGATGCCAATTTAATTGCTATGGGGCGCAGATGATAGTGTATTATGATACACTTGAATTGTGTAATTTAATTAATAATATTATCATATATTAATATTGGATATTAATTAATTTTTGGGAAAATAGATTTATGGTAATAAGATAAAGATATTCAATATTAGATATTGGCAATATCTTAGATTTATCTAATATAAGATATTAAATTAAAAGAGACAACTCAATCAAAATGATTTTTTTATTTTATTTCAAAAATATTTTCTTTCTCACCAATCTACTAGGAAGCTTCTCCTAATCAAATTAGGGGCTATGGGGCGCCACTTTCACCTATAAAAGAAAAGGGTTGACGCGCTCTTTTGTACATTACAATTCCAAAAGACAAATAGTTCTTGTGAAAAATATAGAGCTTTTATAGAGAATTTTAGAGAGAGAAAGTCCGATCTAGCAACCGGATTTTTTTAGTAGCAATCCAATGAGGATTCCGGTGAGGAGTTTGTGTGGATATCAATAGAGGCCGGACACGTGGATGGCTCACGCACACGACTATTTTCCTTTGACGGTCAAAGCGTCGATTTATTAGATCAAGCAACGTAATCACCGTCAACTACTTAGCGTTTTTATTGTATTAAACGAAGTCTATCTTGGAACCGAAATCAATTTTTTAACTTCCGCTGCGTAGACTAGTTGATTTCCTAACATACTATAGCTGGGCTATGGTTGAAGTTTGAGAGTTTGTATTTGACAAAATCTGTAACCAACAAGGTATCAATGAAACAACATATGTTCAATCTTCGAAAGCATGAAGGGACTTAACTATGATCAACTGAATAATATATTGCCTAACTTAAAGAATATTGATGTGAAGATGAGGATGCAGCTTTGATTCTGTTGGTTTCACTGCCTGCATTATAGTCTTTGTGCAATCTTGTATTGTTGGGAAGGATACAGTGTCATTGAAGGATATGAGATCATCCCTTCACACTCGGGAGCAACGCTATAAGGCATCGGGATCTGGTGTAGACAGTTAGGCTGCTCGTTTGGTTTCTAATAGCAGTAGCAAAGAAAATGGAAACCTTGTAAAGAAGAAATCCAAGAATGGTGTTCCAAAGGCTCTAAGCCTAAAGATTTACTGTAATGATCAAGGACATTGGATGAATGAATGTCCAAAGAAGAAGAAGAAGCATGACAACAAATCTGGCAAAACTGCAATAATTGAGCATGACACAAATTCAGATGAAGACATGACTCTAATTGTTGGTGAATCAACACATCATAATGATTGGTGAGTTCTTCTTGATTTATTCAATTCAGTTTTTCTTCATGAGTTTAGTTTTTTTTGTATCTTTTCTATGTGTTTATGATGCCATGAGAATAGATTGGAAGATTTGTTTTCTATTGATGTTTATAATACGGAAGTTGCATAAACGTTAGATCACCATAGAAAGATAGGATTTTTAATCGTTAATGATGACAAGTTAATCGATTAATTATCTAGGTTGTTAGGTTCTAAAATACGAGAGTTAACCTGAATCTACACCGAGTTTTGAATTGAAAATCAGTCTCAACACTCGAAAGATGAGAGATAGATAATTGAAGTTACTAAGGAATTAGGAATCCATAGCTTGAGAGATAAGTTCACTAAGAGATTAGGGATTTGTGTCTCGTGAAAGGGTGAAACCACAAACTGAATTAAAATCATGAATTGAACTAGGATTGAGATCACATAGGTTTGTATATTGGATGTTTGATCCCATGTCTTTAGGTTAGATTGTTTCCTAGGTTAGCTTTAGTTTCATTGTTCGTTACGCTTTTATGTTTTTCCTTTCGTTCTTTGAGTAACAATTGGTAGGATTAGTGAAATTAGATTCAACATCCCAATTCCATGTGGATCGACCCTGTACTTACCCTACTATGCTATCAACTACCCGATATTTGGTCGGTTAGGAGTTAGTTTGCATGTTAAGTATAAGTATATAAATTTTCTTTTGTTTTTATGATGCAAAATCCTCCCAACAAAAGTGGCGCCGTTGCCGGGGAATAGGTGTCATGTTGAATCTGATCTTGTTATTTCTCGATTTTGTTACGTTTATTTTTCGTTTTAATAAAAGTAGCGTTTACCAAATCGAGAGTTTTTATTTTTGCCGTGTTTCGATAACCGTTGGGTTAAGAATGTGCAAAAAGTTTTTTACTCGATTTGTGAAACGTGAACTATATGTTTGTTTGTGTCTAGTCTAACCCTCTGTGCTTTAATTTGATGTGGCTGCTCTGTGATATTTGATGTATGATCTTTTAAGAAATTAGGGTTTGCTGTGTTTTCCTGCGTTTCTGTGCAAAATTCGATGCTTGGACGGGAGTCCAAGTAAGTGAACGCTCGTCCAGCCCCTAACTTGCAGGTGAAAGAACGGCTGGGTGTATGAACGTTCGTCCGTCCAGAAAGGTTTCAACGCTGTTCTGAGTTGAAGGATCAGACGGGCGTCTGGAATTCTGAACGCCCGTCTGGAGGTTTTCAAGAGCAAACGAGCGTTTGAAAAGATGAACGTTCGTCCAGTTCTGAACGCTAAGTGAACGTTCGTCCGGGGTTCAGTCCAGGTTCTAAATTTCTTGATTTTATTTTCAATGCTTTTATTTGATGTGGATTTCTTTCATTAGAGCTTCTGTGGCTGTTTACGTTTACATAGATGTCCTGAACTTATATGTTCTTACCTTTCCATCTATGAATCCATGTTAAATAACTGATTAATTTTTATATGCATGATTCATCTATGCAAGTTATAGTCACTGTCGGTTCTCGTATGCTATAACTGGTCTTATTGTTATTTAGTAGCTAATGTCGGTTTCCGTATGCTACATACCGTTGTGATGAATCTTGTTAGCTTTTAAGACTTATGTGCTTCCTTGTTGTTTTTGTAGTTCATATGGGTAGCTACTGTCGGTTTTCCGTATGCTACGCCCAGGCAATATGAGTTATATCTGTTTAGTATAGCTAACTGTTGGTTTCCATAATGCTATCACTTTTGACGAGTCTTAAGGCGCGTCTACACTGCAAGTAATGAACAGCTCTGTCGTTTATCGTAACCTGTCATTATCTGGTAGACGATTATTTTATACATGTCATGTTGCAAATGAGTGGGCTAGTTTTCTTTCTTTTATTTTCTTTTATTTTTGCATATCATTTAGATGCATATCATTTAGTTGCATGTCATCTAGTTGCATTGTTTTTCTATTTTTTTCTTTTATTTTTCTTGAGCGTAGTTAACTGTCGGTTTCCGTAACACTACCTCGTCATTTTTATTTTGTTTCTACACGGGCCGTAGTCGCTGTAGGGTTTCAGACCGACCTGATCACACTGAGCCTGTCAGAAAATTTTTAGGATTTTTCATGTAGTTTGCATTGTATTGCATTTTCATGTAGTTGCACCTAGCCTACGAGTTGTGATATTTTCATGTATATGAATTCCATCTTTAGTTGAGCTTAATTTGAATATCTCTATAAATTCTTTTCCATGTGCTTTATTTGTATAAATCTAATCTTTTCCCCGTAGACTCTTTTTGCACTAATCAAGTCTGCAGGATACTTTCTTCCTAGCTATTGTGCACTTTAAAGATGTATTCAGTTGTCCTGTGATGCTCCACAGTCTACTGAGCTATGCAAGCAATCCTGGTTCTTGTTGGTTCCTCCAGAATTGCCAGCATCCAATCAGCTAAGTTCTCTAATTTATTATTTCTGTATAACTTGAGGACAAGTTGCAATCTAAGTGTGGGGGAAGGGATAGATGATTTATGTGTCTACCTTTGTTTGCTCATATTTTTAGTATTTCTATGAAAAGTGCTTAATTTTAAAATTTTTGTTTTGTCCCGAGTGAGCATTGCATATCTTTGCTTGAGTTTATATCATTTTTGCTATATTCTGTATATTTAGTAATTTTAGTTGTTTCACCCGACACTCTTTTTCACATGCCATAGTAAATGATGAGCTAAATGTTGAAAGCCTACCCCATTTTAGTTGGAGATTTTTGATGATTATAGCATGTTTCTTTGCTTATGTACAATTCTTGAAAAGTTTAGTAGTTTGTATTCTAGGATTAAAGTATGACATACTGTGAATATCTGTAAGTTTGAATGTGATAAGTGAAATGTGATTAAGTCTTTGCAATAGTAATAAATTGTTACTTGAGGTGTTATGCTCAGTGGTCTGTGCTACTAGAAAATAATCTTTTCCACTGCCAGCCAGAAATCTCTAAGTAAACATAATTGTAATTGTGTGTGTCGGAAGCTGGTTTATGATTTGGGTGAGGTAGGGTGTACCACGTATGTCCTATTCCACTATGATGACCAAAAGCTCACGACAGTCAGTTTATAGCTGCCTTATGATTGGAGTAAGGTAGGGGATTATCTTGAAATGTCCTATTCTGCTATGAGGGCAAAAGCTTATTTTGATGTGTGTTAGAAAAATGTGAAAAAGTGAAAATATTGGAATATATTATTATGAATAAGTAACGAATTAGTTATCGTCGACCTTATCCCCAGTATAAACTGAAGGATATGTTGTAGGGATTATCCTCTGAGTTTGTCAGAAATGTTTTAGATATTCTCTACTATTTCTTTTTGGGATATGTATGTTTTGTAAAGTGCCTGTTATAGTTTTTTGAATATTTCTAACTTAGATGGGAAACCGGGCTAGTTTTGGTTTGAATAACTTTCAAATTGTGGAACTTAGTGGAAGTTTATTATGGCTATGCACACACTACACGGGTGAACTTCTAAGTTATTAAATATGCTTTATATTGGTATAGATGTTTATTTGTCTCGAGCTTGATTTTGTTTTGTTTTGCTCGAGGACGAGCAAAAGATATGTGTGGGGGTGTTGTTAAGGGCTAATTTATAGTGATTTTTACATATATTTTCTATATCAATTTCCCCTACATTCGTATGATTTTCATAGATTTTGAGCTATATATGTAAATATTGAGTAAATGATGTTTTTAATAGTTAAATATGAAAACGTATCGATTTATATGCTTATTTGGTGATTTTATGTTGTTTTGGAATTGTGTTACGTTTTGGTATGTTTTTCGATGTGTGTAGATACATATCTTTAACTTTGGAAGAGATTTGGAAGAGGCTAAAGTCGAATTTGAAGTGTTGATAAGAGATAGAGATGATACAAGAGGATAAAGATGGAGGAAAGAAAGGATAATGATCAAGAAATCGAAGTCCAGCAAATCTGGACGAGCGTCCATGCAGCGTCCACTATGGACGGGCGTCTGGTAATTTGAACGTGCGTCCAGAATCGTAATTCACATACAGAGAGTTCAGACGCTGTCCAAACGAGCGTCCAACCCCCGTTCGAGAAAGTGGACGGGCGTCCACATATTCAGACGGGCGTCCGCCGCCGTTTTTTGCTGAAACCGACTTAGGTTACTGTAGCAACCGCCTCTGTTTTCTATTTAAAGCACAGCAGCCCCAAACCCTAAGGGATTCAGAAATTTCTTCACATCAAACACAAGAGAGCAGCCGCCCTTTGGAGATTTGAAGGCCGGTCACCCGAGCCTTGTGCTCGGGTGAACCGAGGTTAGATTAGGAGTAGTTTAGATGCTTTTCGTTTTCGTTCTTGGATCCTTCAATGTATGAGACTATGTGAGTTCTTCTTGATTTATTCAATTCAGTTTTTCTTCATGAGTTTAGTTTTTTTTTGTATCTTTTCTATGTGTTTATGATGCCATGAGAATAGATTGGAAGATTTGTTTTCTATTGATGTTTATAATACGGAAGTTGCATAAACGTTAGATCACCATAGAAAGATAGGATTTTTAATCGTTAATGATGACAAGTTAATCGATTAATTATCTAGGTTGTTAGGTTCTAAAATACGAGAGTTAACCTGAATCTACACCGAGTTTTGAATTGAAAATCAGTTTCAACTTACGAGAGAGTAGAGATTGATAAATTGGATTTACTAAGGAATTAGGAATCCATAGCTTGAGAGATAAGTTCACTAAGAGATTAGGGATTTGTGTCTCGTGAAAGGGTGAAACCACAAACTGAATTAAAATCATGAATTGAACTAGGATTGAGATCACATAGGTTTGTATATTGGATGTTTGATCCCATGTCTTTAGGTTAGATTGTTTCCTAGGTTAGCTTTAGTTTCATTGTTCGTTACGCTTTTATGTTTTTCCTTTCGTTCTTTGAGTAACAATTGGTAGGATTAGTGAAATTAGATTCAACATCCCAATTCCCTGTGGATCGACCCTGTACTTACCCTACTATGCTATCAACTACCCGATATTTGGTCGGTTAGGAGTTAGTTTGCATGTTAAGTATAGGTTTATAAATTTTCTTTTGTTTTTATGATGCAAAATCCTCCCAACAACTCACAAAACTGAGTTGTGTTCACAACTGAGTTTTTGAATTCAGTACAAGTACAAGACTGAAAGTATACAGCTGGAGTTACACCGCATCCACCCTACTTACTACTGTCTAGCTACGGACATCAGGAAAAGACGTGACCTTTTTTTTTAATCTCAACCGTACATCTTTTCCACTCTTGTTCTTTTTCTCAATCTCAAAACATTTATGACAAGACGTTTTGAGTCCCACTCAATTCTTAACTACCCTTGCTACAAATTATAAATAATCCAGAATTTTCTTTTATAATTCTTTACACTCTAATTTTTAATCTACTTTCTATACCCCCAATCTTCAAATTCTCAATCAAATCCAGAAAACGATGGTTTCTACTCTTGTTGAACAGGGGATGATCATTTCACTTGATCAATTCATTGCCAAGTATACCGATCAAACTTTAGCCAAAGTAATTGCAACAATAATTCAGAAGATCAAAGGATTGGATGCTGTATTCAACATCGATCTGAAAAGTGTATGTCTGGAAAGCATTGAAGACTTCTATGAATTTGGAAGTATAGCTATAGAAGGAGAGAGCACACACACACCTTTACTACTACTGTCAATGGTAAACAGATCAAGGTTACTGAAGACCTAATTTCAGAGATTTTTGGATTCGATAAATCTGGAGGTACAACAACCATCAAGTTAACCAAAGAACAGAAGGAGAAATTATGGAAAGACATAGCAATTGATGCATACTCCACCATTTCACAGACCGGGAGCACAAGCCTATTAAAACCAGAATTCAATTTTCTCACCAAGATGTTAGCAAATTGCATAATTGGAAATGCAGGAAACTTTAGCAATCTATCTGGAGAAAAATTGGATTTGCTATATGTGATTTGGTTTGGAGAAAGTTTTAATTGGCAAAGATATCTATTTGACCAATTAGTGGCACAATCAATTGACACACCAAAGAAGAAAACTGATGTCAAGAAAGGTCGATTTTATCACAAAAAGACTCTTGCATTAACAGTCCAAATGATACTCGATCATTTTGGAATCGCAAAGAGGAAAGAAACACCAGTTGCCGATGGAAAGATTGTTACTAAGGAAGAAAAAGCTGGAAAAAGAAAAGCTAAAGGTTCTGTAAGTGAACCTAAAAAGAAGAAAAGCAGAAAGATGAAGAAAACCGTAACTGGAGATGAAGCCTTAGAACAAGTTGAAGAATTAAGGAAAAGAAGGAAACAGTTGGAAGATTCATAAAAAGGCAAATCAGATCAAGTTACTGAGAAATCAGTAGAAGTGTCACCAACACAAGTAATAAGAACTGAAGTTGCGGAAGGGTCAGTACCAGTAGTGAGGATTGAAGTTACTCTCACCGAATCTATTCCAGTTTCGGTAACTGAGGCTTTACCAATTCAAGAGAAATGGAAATGACAAAGGAAACTGAAGTTGTCAACAGAGAACAGAATGTTGAAGCTGACATAGAAAAGGAAGCTGAGACTCAGGGGGAACAGACCCTGAGAACTGAGCATGATGATGAAGAATCTGACAGTGAAGAAAGACTGATTGACAAAACAATGTTGGATATGCTTTTGTTACTTTCAAAATCCAAATCCACCCCTCAAAAATCTATTTCCAGATCAGAATTTGAAGAATCGGTTAAAGGATTTTCAGCTTCTCAATCTGTAGGAAAAGGAGCTGAAGTAGACTCAAGATTGACTAAGATTATCCACTTGGACAACCTGATCCATGAAGTAGAACCCACTGAATTCACAATGAAAGAAGTTCCAGTTACTGCATTGGAACCTGAGCTTACTGAAGAACAAGTTGCTGAAGAACTTGTTAAAGACACAGTTTTGGAAATTGAGCCGATAATCTCAGTTTCAGTCATTGAAAAAGATACATCAGTCATCGCTGAGGAAGGAACTAGCAGAACTGATCCCATGCAAATTGAAGATGTTACCCTGGAAGATGACCAGGAAATCACAAGAGAATCTGTAGAGATTGTTACTCAATCTAAGCTTCCAACTGATCATGGAGAACTGATGTCAGGAGATTACAAGCGATTGCGCAATTATCAAAACTGGAAATTCTATTCTATCACCAATCAAAGGAGTCAACTAGCAGAAATGGAAGCTACTGAAAGATGGGTATTTGATCTCTACAACATCACAAATCTATCAGAGATAATCAATACTGATGAATTCTTAAATCAAGGATATGCGCTAATCAGAAATAGTTATTGGATAGAAGCCACAGCTGGTCTAAATTCCAAGAAGAATGATGATGATGATTCTCAGGAAGATCCCAATTTACAAAAAGGGATTCGTGCCTCTCTACAAGAAAAGAAAACAACAATATAACAGAATACTGATGATGATTCTAGCAATTCTGAAGAAAGCAGTGGAAGTTCCAGCTCTGAAACTGCATCTGATGCACAACAAGATAAAGAAGAAGAATGAGGTTATCAATCTCCTACTGACAAGTCTACACTATAAATATCAAGAATTGTGGCAAACATGCCTGGAGAAGAATCTGATGATGAACTCAATATACACTTGTCACCTGCAAGAAATGTTGATCAATCAAGCCAGGAAGAAGCTAGGAAACAATCTGAAGAAAGAAGAAGATCGGCAGAATATAGGGAAAGCCTGAAGCAAGTTGTTCTCTCACCTCTAAAGCAAGCTAAATAAACTGAGGCTGAGACAAACAAAGTAAATGAACAACAAGCTGAAAGCTCAAAAGATACACCTACTCAGGTTGATCTCATTAAAGTCTATCATAATGAGATAATCAGAATTCAAAAAGACGATCACAGCTTATTTGGAAAAGTTCTAAAATCCTTAGAGGCTAGCAAAGATGAAAGAAGCAAACTTGAAAAGAAGATGGATATCGTCGCTGATAACTGTCAAAACACTCTGATTGAGCTTCGGAAAACAACCATTGAGAATGACACAAGAAGAGATGACACTCAAGACAGATGGGAAGTTATTCTCAATATCTGGTAGACAGAATGATTTTAATGGAACAGGAGATGAAGGACTCAGTTGTAGCTCAAACCGTTTTGGCATCAACTCAACAAACATTGAACGCTTACATCAAGAGCTTGATTCATAAAGATGATGTCAATAAGGGGGAAAGTTTGGATATCTTAAAATTCCATGCAACTGAGATGCCACAAGTCCTTACAAATGTTGATGACAAACTGAATGAACTGAAGAAAGCTAGAGGAGAATTCACTGATGAAGAGATGGAACTGATTGTTAAATACTCAGAACCGACTGACAAAAGAGTTGGCTTGGATTCTCGTCTCTACAGTCTATTCAAAAATCTACCAGAAAAAGAAGAAGTATCAAGAGAAGAATCTCTAGAAATATTTCTACACATGCAAAAGATGCTCATGCACTACTTTAACAAACTCAAGAAATGGGAAAAGAATTGTACTATAGGTAAACAATCAGATAAAGTTGAAAAGGCTGAACCTGAATTTATTCAGAATCTACTGAAAACAGCCACCAGTGAAAGACTAAGGACAACTGTCTTTACTTTCGCAGTCCTTTTCAAAAGCAAAATTTTCGGCAAGCACAACTTATCGAAATCTTGGAATATATGGGCAAGCATTCATGAAATTGAAAGCACAGCAACAAATGATGCTATGAGAACTGCTGCGGAAGCCTATGATAATCAATTTAGTTTAACTGTCAAGTAAAAAGAAACTGTCTTTTAGTTCTTTTTATTGTGTTGTATTTTACTACTCAGCACTGTAACTCAGTTATCAAATAAAGTTTCAGTTTCTCAGTTCACTGTGTTATTTACTGTATCTTGTTTATCTTTTTTGCTTTGCTTTTAAGGAGGGTATTGACATCATCAAAAAGGGGGAAATTGTTGGAAATAAAATTTATGTTTTGATGATGATTCATCACTTATTTAGTCTTAGTTCTAAACCCCGTTGATGAAGTGTCATAACTAGCTGTTATAGTGCAAATCAAAAAGATGTCTAGATATCAATGTATAAGATTTAAGAGAGTCTGATATTTGTATAAGTTAAATCAGACAAACACTGTAATACTTCTAGGTCGTGAACTGAGATAACAAGAAACTGAGTTATCGGGAAACTGGAAATCAGTTAAATTGGAAAGCGGAGCACACCAACGTAAAACTGAAGAAGATAACTTCACTGAGGGTCACAGTCTAAGTTGGCTTATTTAGAAGACTGAAGAACTGAGGGTCACAGACTTAGTTATAGAAGACTGAAGAACTGAGGGTCACAGACTCAGTTGGCTTATCTAGAAGACTGAAGAACTGAGGGTTCAAACTCAGTTTATGAAGACTACGTCGAGACTGTAAAGTTATAATTCAGGCAAGTTTGTGATGACCTGAACTGACTTTATGGATCTTGTATTAGGAGCTAAGACACATAAGGACAATGATGTCTTTGATAATTAATTCCTTGGTGTACTCTGATTAAGTCAATTGTAATCAGATGAAAACTTGAATACTGATTTTGAAGAAGAGTAAAAACTCAGTTAATGCTCTTAGAAACTGAGAACTGATAATGTTCTCAGTAAATCTGTTTTAGAACTAAGGTTTAACTAAAACTGAAAAAGGATTCAACCGTTACAATTCGAGAATTATGATTGGAGGATAATCTATCCGTCCTGACATAATCGTACAAGCAAGAAAGCAGGACCACTAACGGCCACAAGGATTTGAATTCAAAGGAATCTGACCGTTAGATAAATCCCTATAAATAGACTACTTCTACAACAACAAAAAAAGGGGCAGGAGGAATTAAAAAGAATCTATCTAGTCAAGAAAGATAAAATTAAAGGGGAAAACCAATCTAAAAGAATTCCTGCTAAATAGTTTATTGCAAGATCAAGAAAATTCTTCAAGTGTTCTTAAGCATTCAAGGAAAATCAAGATAATTCATTTGAAGAAATACAGAGCTGAGCGTAAATTATATATCTAGAAGAAAAGCTCAAATCACAATTGAATCATAGTTATTGATTCAAGTCTCAACTTTGATTCTATCAAAGGCTTAGACTGTGAAATACCAAGAAGGTGTGAAGGACAGTTGAGTGCCGTCAGGAAGACTATGGTTGTGATGAGCTGGTGAAGAGGCAATTCAACCCTCCGAACCAGTGTTTCAAACAATTGAAGAGCAGAAATTCTACCTGTTCTACAAGTGTTTAGGTAGTGAAGCTAGGGATTAGTCAAGGACTATCAGTTTAGAACTTTTTGTAACCGGACCATCTCAAAGAAGTTCTAGTGGAATTTTCCTCCGCATCACAGAGGAAGAGAGGACGTACATGATTACACCACATGGAACCTCTATAATTCTTGTTTATTTACTTTACGCACTTATTTATTCACTCAGCATTTATCTATAGCATTCTGAGAATTGATTGTTATACATGTCACAGCTCACAAACTGATATTCATCAGAATTCAGTTTAACGCACTAAGTTTTCACATAGAATAACAAGATCAAGAAAAAGGCTAGAATTATATCTGCTGCCGGTTGGCTCAGTTTTAAGCTTAAGTCAGTTTGACTTGAACTCAGCTTAGTCAGCTTAACTCCACAAAAGTTTTAACCGAACTTTAATTTCTTTTAAATCCAGTTTTAGGGACAAGTTTATTCACCCCCCTCTAAACTTATGTTAGCCTTTCCAAGTGACCAACAGGTCCACAGAGCTACAAGGATCAATGTTGGACCTCCCAAGAGGTATGGGTTTAAGGACATGATTGGTTATGCACTCTAGGTTACAAAAGAGGTGGGTGGATCAAAACCAAACACCTACTAGAAAACTGTGACATGTATAGAAGCATCTCAATGGTTTGCTACCATAAGGATAAGATGGAGTCAGTTTAGAAGTATCAGACTTAGGATCTGTTCAAACAACCGCAGGAGAAAATGGTAGTCACTTGTAAATGGGTCTTCAAGAAGAATGACGGAATGTCTTCTGATGAGGGCATTAATTGTAAGACACGTTTGGTTGCAAGAGGGTTCAGACAGAAACTAGGGGGTAGACTATGATGAGATATGCTCACCAGTAGTCAGACATACTTTCATCAGGGTGCTACTAACAATGGTTGCACATCAAAATCTTGAATTTGAGCAGTTGGATGTGAAAAAAATCTTTTTTTTGCTTGGATATGTAGACAAAGAGATAAATATAACCCAGTCATAGGCGTTCCAATTTCCTGGAACATAAGGGTATGTTTGCAAGTTGAGTAAGTCCTTGTATGGACTTACAAAGGCTCCAAGACAGTGATATAAGAGGTTTGACAGTTACATGATCAAGCTGGGCTATTACAGAAGTCCATATGATTGTTGTGTATACCATAACAATTTGAAAGATGGTTTATTCATCTATCTGGTTCTTTATGTGGATGATATGTTGATAGAAGCTGTGAACAAGTCTGATATTCAGAATCTAAAGAATCTTCTCAGTGCTGAATTTGAGATGAAGCATTTGGGTGCAACAAGGAAAATTATGGGGATTCAGATCTATGGAGACAGGATTTAGAAAAAGCTTTTCTTGTCCCAGAGGATTATATTCAAAAGATATTATCCATGTTTGGCATGTTAGCTACCAAACCTATTAATATTCCATTGGAACAAAATACTCGTTTGCCTGTTATGCATCAAAACCAGCTGAGTAGAAAGGAATACAAGTCTAAGGTTCCACATTCTAGTGCATCAGGTAGTCTGATGTATGTTACGGTCTGCATTAGACCTGATCTAGCACAAGAAGTCGACGTTGTTAGTAAGTTTATGGATCAACCTGGGAAGGAACACTGGAAGGCTGTGAAAAGGATGTTCAAGTACCTTAGGGGTACATCTGATGTATGCTTATTTATGGAGGTGATACTCAATGTTTAGCCACAGGAAATCAGTGACTGGTTTTGTTTTCACTTTGGGTGGTTATGTAGTAAGTTGGAAGGCAACTCTGCAGGCAAAAATGGCATTATCTACTACTGAAGCAGAATCAAGCATATTGGTATGATGTATCAATTTCTTGAGGAATGAGAAGAGAATTCAAGTGAGGAAGATCAACATTGATGTTAATCCTGATGTATGCTCACCAAATATGTTTAAAAAAGCAAGTTTAAGCTGTGTATGGACTTGGTTAACATCCAAAGCTGTTAGTTGTCTATAAAGACAAGTCCGTTGAAGATGAAAATTTTGTTTTGTACGTCTAGCACTAGCCAGTATTTCATTTTCTCAAGGCTATAATACCAACGGTTATAGTAAAATTCATCTCTTTTACCCATGGATTAGTCGGCACATTGCCGGATACCACTTTAAATTTTTGTTTCTTGTTCTTGTTTTTTTGATTTATGATTTCAATGCTTCTGTTATTTCTGGGTTCTTCTTGAAATCTGTTACAACACACATATGATGCAATTTTTAGTTTATGTGTCAGTCAACTGCTTTTAATGTGAGGGGCAAAATTGGAATATCTAAATGTGTGCTTGATAAAAGAAAGAAGCCTACAACTAAGCATTACTGATGGACCTCGAGCTATTACTCAAACGGTTGTGTATCCTTCTTCTTTCCGGTAAATCTTATATCCTTGCTTGCCTTTTCCCTTGAAAATTTAAAATGTGTAAACACTCAAATCTCTATTGTGGAGTCATCTTCCAACAACTAGCTAACTCAAGTGCTTTACTTAATCCTCCTCCTCTTAAAATAAATACCCATGCCTTGATCTTGATATGATGGGGTTGTGAGTGGAGGAGATGGCCGTTTGGAGAAATTTCAACATGATTAATATAATTAATTATGCGCACTTGATGTTGTAACACATATAAGATGTTTTATATGTGTTGTATCAATGTATATAAATACATTGTCTCTTGTGTCATGATCATCAATGCAGAAGTATTTTTGATATATTTGTAACTTAAACTTAAATTTGTGCCAAAATTGCAACTCTAAAGGACTTCAATGGCATGACTACAACGCATTAATATAACATGTAATATCAATTAGACTTATAACGATGTTAGTGTATATGATGATAATATCACTTTCGAGTCTTATAAGATATAAGATGAATGTAGCTTATAAAAATTCAATTAAGACATGTATAATGTTTATACAATTAATGTATGATGAATTTTAAAACAATCAAATAGAGATATAGTGCATACCATTGATATACAAAGTATCATCATGAATATTTAACAACATCCCTAGCCATATGGCTTGGATGACCAGGCTGAAAGAAAACTCCCCGCTGATATCGACATTCCTCATAGTGCCTTTTCTTTCACTTGGGACACCTTGGATAAAGAGAAAAGGTAGATGCAAGAGGATTCGATAGTGTAGCCAATGTTCGAAAAAACGGTCTGGGCGGCCAGCTAGATGGTGCCTGTGCGATAGGTGGCCTTTAACCTCTCCGTTTACACCCTAGGCGGGCAGGGTTTTGGACGGGTCTTGGAAGGGTCTAGGCGGGCTAGGCGTGCTGGCGGCGTCTAGACATTTAGGGCTTAATATATATATATATATATATATATATATATATATATATATATATATATATATATATATATATATATATATATATATGTATGTATTTATGTATATATGTGTATATATATAATATAACCCCAGTCAACATAATCACTGGGAATTTCGACACTCTCTGGCAGATTGATGATGATATTAGATCCATTAAGAGTCTCCTCCTCCAGACCGGACGCAGATTACACACATTTACCGTGAAACAAATAAAGCTGCTGATTTCCATGCTACTCAAGCTTCCTCCAGCAGAACGATGGTTTTCTACTCTACACATGATGCCCTTCCAGCATCCCTCAAGGTCATTTTACATGGAGATCAACTGGCTATTCCGTTCATTAGACGGGTTCGCAACATTACATAGTCAACTGGACGCACCCATCAATTCTTTGTTGGGTGCAAACCAGGTTGTATCCTCTATGTTGTTTTGCTGCTCTCTCCTTCACATTCATTTCACATACTGTCACAAGATTTTCTTATTTACATGCACTTTCATCAACCTACAAGCGAGGACTTGGTGTTTCAAGATTCACCTCTTGCTTCTCGGTATGTGGTATAAATCTTGGCGTGGAAATTTAGAAGCACCCTTAACTACTATGGAGGGTGCAATACATGTGTTACCCTCCTTATTATCCTCTATTTACATGTTCACTATTGGTGGTTATGCTTAATATACTTTATTGCATGGGATTTTGGCATATTCGAGTCATCACACTTGTTGTTGGATTGCTGCTCCACACTCCTTAGACCACAGAGATTTTCAGTTGCTCAAAGTATTACTACGAGCAATTGCATTTTTTCTACGATGAGGACTTGGCATACAACTCCAAATTTCGCCGCAAATTGTTGGATGGATAATTCTCACGCCACTCACTGTGATGCCTTTCAAGATGCCGAATACAAAGCTCTTCAAGATGCCGATTGCATGAACTCGCAAGTTGCTGCTATAGTTTCTTTTTTTCCATGCATCATTTTGTATTTTTCTTTTTTGGAGGAGCTTAGCACTTTTGGAAACATGGGGTGCTGTACTATTTCCTATGACATGAATTTTCCCACATTGGGTTTTCCTGCCATAGGTTTTAAGGAGGCAGGGCTATGTTTTGTCAACGTCTTTTGGTGTAAAGGGAGGTCATGATACAGCATGCACGAACCTTATTTTTAAATTAATATAAAAGGCTTCGTTTAATATATATATATATATATATATATATATAACATGTAAATTTTTACATAATAAAAAAAAACTTGCAGCGGCCAGCATTTTTGAAACCTCCCCCTTCCCTGTCCGATTTCTTCCACGCCACCACACCATAGCACCTCCGACCGGCCACCGACACCGGAAATCATTTTCCGAGCACCAGAGAGCAGCCCAACAGTCTAGCAGCCCGACATGTGAATTTTCCCATTTTTATTTCCTGCAGTTAAGTTGATTGTATGTATTTCTTTTCATTTCCTTCATTTATTTTGTATAATTTACTTATTTCTTATGTAATTTCATTTGGCCTTATGTGTTGATGACTTCGTTGTTATGTGGCAAAGTTAAGGGTTCGGTTTCTAGTAAATTTGATTCAACACCTTGATGAGACCCTCTGTCGGGAGAAACTCGGGATCATCGGGAATCATATTCCTTAGCCTTACGGGTATTGGATTAGAATCCAGTGTTTCTGTGGAATATGCTATGTAGTGTAACTAGAATGTCTAGGGTCTAATAGTCCTTAAAAATTCTTTTATGTGCAATGAATATATGTGGTAAGGTAAATCACATAAATACATACTTGATGTGTCTAAAAGCTAAATTACCTTGGTCTTCGGTGAGACGCGATTTTGTATCGCTAACTATTACCCCTCAAAAAGGTTAGATACCGATCGGACTCAGGTAATATTCCACATGGTTAAATACTTTGCCTTTGAGGAGTTGAGGAAATGTCATGGTGCATATTCACCATGCAAAATGTCATTGGATCAAAGTGTAACAAATGTCTTTGGTGGTTGTTTCTACTAGTGAGGCTAGTAAAGGGGAGTGAGCTATTTGCATATATGTGTTATAAATTATAATCCTAGTGTTGTTACATGTTTAGATTCAGTGCTTCTACCCTTTACCAAGTACTTTTATAATTATCCCTTATTGTTGTTTTCCCACCCCGAGAAGGTGCTATGGTGTAGGTTGAGTTCGAGATCGCTAAAGAGTGATTCTAGAAGTTACTGCTGTTGAAGCTTATCTTTATTTTAACCTCTTGAATTAATGGTATAGAATCTCCTTTATCTCTGTAATAGGTTGAGTAAGTGGTTTGTTCTGGTTATCATAAAGTGTGTTATCAGTAGAATGGTATTCGGTCACTGTTTAATAGTCTTTCAGATGTTGTTATAGTTGCACTTGTGTTTCTCTTTAATCACTTGCAGTAGAATACTAGCTTTCCGCGTCTATCTTTTCTCTATCCGCCACGTACTCTGATGTTGAAGATGTCACCTTTACATATATAATTGATTAATTTTGATTTTACGTGTTGAGCTTCATTTTCAAGTTAAGGTCTCGTATCCGGAACATGAGCATCACATGGTCAATAGAGGCCTATTGCACTTAAAAATTGTCATGATATAAGTCATTTTGACAGTTGTGTTCCTTTGTCATATTGACAGTTGTGTTCCTTCAAATACCCTCCATCCCACAATATAAGTCATTTTGACTTTTTTTTTTCGGTTTACCCGAAAATATAAATCATTCTATTATACTAATTCAACATTTATTACTCTTTTCACAATCTTACCATTAAATTATTAATAATCAAACTATATTTTAATATTTTATAATTATTTCATTAATGATAGTCAAATGATATTTTAGACATTTCTTCGTAAAATTTATGATATTCATTCACTTTTTAATGTGTGTAAAACATCTAAAATGACTTATATTTCGAGAGAATGTGAGTATACTTTAGAGTGATTTTATGGTGGTACTGGATCAAATAATTAGACAATCATGTCATTAATTTAAAACAACATGATTGATGGTTGATTTTTACGCTCATTAATTATCAAGTTGTTGAAATGATTTTTTCCTTATTGGAAACCGTTAGTGAAAGGATTAAATTGTGAGAATCTAGAATAATCCCAATAATATATTCAGCAAAATTACAGAAACACAATCTACGCCAAGATATTTTCGGAATTAAAAATGATCAACTATTCATAGGTTTTAGTCTGAAAATGACCAAATTATTAGCTTAATCTTCTCAGTTTCCACGAAAGAATAGAAAGTGATCGACTAAACACAAAAGCAACAATGGAAACAACAAAGCAAGAGTACACAAATCGAAAGCTTGGGGACGAGCAATAATTGCATTCGCGTATTTACATAGTTTCCGAAATAATGGATAATGAAAATTTAAAAATTTAAAAGGCCAATAGTTTGATTTTTTAGCCAATATAAGTTTGTTCTGGTGTCCGATTCCCCAATATGACCCTTTCGGGATTAGGGATGAGGAGTTTGCAGATTATTTTCATGATTCTTGGCAGAGGGGTGCCGTTATGGGCCCGTCCTCCTTCGTTGGGCGGTTACGCAGGTTCGTCCGGACCTGTGGCAGTGGAGTTCCCATAGGCATGGGCAATTAGGGAAACGTATTGCGGAGAAGGAGGAGGAATTCCGTAAGTTGCGGGAGTCTCCGGGATATACCGTTCAACATGACTGGGCTTTGATGCAACAAATTGATCAGTGGCAAATTACGGAGGAGGAATATTGGCGTCAGTGGGGTCGCAGTGAGTGGCTGGCTATGACGGATAGGAATACTCGCTACTTCCATCATAAGGCAGCCTTGAGACGGAAACGCAACACCATAAATATGTTACATGATGCCAATGGGGTGCCATAGGAGGACCCGGAGGACATGGAACGTGTGGCAGGGGATTATTTTAGGGCATTTATTCATCTAATGGGGATAATATTGATCTGGAGGGGTTGCAGTTTGCTGAGCTTGATCTGGGTCAGCGGTAGGGATTGGCTGTGCCTTTTACACGGGAGGAGATTTGTGCCGCTTTGAAGCAATTTCCAGGCCGGAAATCGCCAGGGCCAGATGGTATGCATGTGATTTTTATGCAGAAATACTAGGGAATTATGGGCAATGATGTCGTAGTTGTAGCCTTGGATGTTCTGAACAATGGGGCTCCGTTAGGTACGATTAATGAAACTTTTATTTCTTTGATACCGAAGGTAGTTACCCCTACGATTATGACTGAGTTTCGACCAATTACGCTGTGAAACTCTATTTAAAAGCTCATTTCCCGGTAGTGATTAATCGGCTGAAGAGGGTGATTGGGGATGTTATTTCGAGCAATCGAGTGCATTTGTGTCTGGACGTCTCATAACGGATAACGCGATTATAGCTTTTGAAAGCTTCCACTCCCTTCGGGATGGCATGTAGGGTTGTCATAATCATGCGGCGTTGAAGTTGGATATGGCCAAGGCCTTTGATCGGGTCGAGTGGTAGTACATTTGGTGCGTTATGGAACGTATGTGCTTCCCTTTACCATTTATTGCCTGGTTCTGCTTAATGGAAAGCCTAGCCAAAGGATTATGCCTACCCAGGGCATCCGACATGGTGATCCACTATCTCCTTTCCTCTTTATCATCTGTGTAGAGGGGTTTATGGCACTGTTAGACGATTATGCACGTAGGGGTGCCCTCCGGGGTATTCGTTTTAGGAGAGAGGTCGGGGTCACGGTCTCCCATCTGCTTTTTGCTGATGAGTTTATGGTCTTTTTTGATTTGTTGGACGGGGTGACGGGGACGTTGGTGGATTTGTTTGCCAGGTATGGGGCCCTTTCTGGACAAACCATCAATTTCCATAAATCTAGCTTGTACTTCTCGAAAGCAGTTTATTTAGGGCAACGGGAAGTGGTTTTTGATACACTTGATTCCTTTAGGCAATGGGTCCGGCAAATATTTAGGGTTTCCATTTGTGGTTGGTCGAAACAAGCGCCGGGTGTTTGAGTTTCTGAGGGATAGGGTGCAAGAAAGTGGCGGGCTGAAAGGATAAACTGCTTTCTCAGGCTGGGAAGGAGGTCTTCATTAAATCGGCCCCACAGGCCATTACCACATTTATCATGCAGTGTTTCAAGATTCTCACTACTCTGATCCGGGAAGTGGAAAAGGTGATCCGAGTTTCTTTTGGAGCGACACGGAGTCAGGACAGCGGATTCATTGGAAGATTTGGGAGGCATGTTGTCTGCCGAAGAATCTTGGCGGTCTGGGCTTTAAGGATTTAGAATGTTTTAATTTGGCATTGCTGGCCAAACAATCTTAGCGGATTACGGCTCATGTACTTCATGCAAAATACTTTGAGGAGGGCACCTTCTTGTTGGCAAGACTGCTCTCTCGGCCGTCGTTTATGTGGCTTAGTATTCTAGAGGGTATAGACTTATTACTCAGTGGGATGAGATGGAGAGTGGGGGATGGGGAGTTTGTCTTTGTGTTTCATGATGCATGGATGGAACGGCGACTGTCCTTCCATATACCTTATGCTGGTCACCCCATCCCGACTAATGCCAAGGTATAATCTCAATTTATCCCATATACGCGTACTTGGGATGCCCCTCGAATTTGAGATATTCCATCCATTGGAGTCAGATACTGTCCTGGCCACTCTATTACCTCAGAGACTCACCGGGACCGGCGGATTTGGGATTATGACCGCACGGGCACATACACAGTCAAGTCCAGGTACTTTCTGGTGCTCTCACTTTATCACTGTTGGCTGGGGTGGGGACTTTGGGTGGGGTAGATCGGATCTGGAGGTGATGTTGGCAGCTTCCGGTCCAGCCTCGTATTCAGCATTTTCTATGGAGGTGCCTTCATGACTGCTTGGCAATCGCCAGGGCCATATGCGACGCAATTTGGGGACAGGCACATGCTTGGCATGTGGGGAGACAGTGGAGATCCTGCGGCATGTCATGTTTGAGTGTGATATGGCAGACATGATCTGGCGGGCCTCCCATTTCTATGATGTTTTGGGGTAACTCCGCCCATTCTCCTTTGCATATTTCTTTATAAGCCTCTTAGTGGAGCGGGGGATACCGGATACAATGCGTGTTGTCAGGCTGATGTGAGGGATATGGAAAGCACGCTGTTCAGTGATGTTTGATGGTCAGGCCGTTTATGTCTCGACAGTATGTGCGCATTCTTTGGCAGCGAAAACAGAGTTTACAGAGGCCCTGGCGGCCTTCTGGGTGCAGGGATGCCCTAGCATTTGGCGGATTCATGGGCCCGCCTGCCACAGGGGGTAGTAAAGTGTAACGTGGACGCTGCAGTGAGAGAGGATCGAGCAGGGATATGGCTTATTATTCATGATTATGCATGGACAATCTTGCATACAATGGGCTATCCTTTTGATGGGGGCGGTCGGAGTATATGGAACTTTGTGGCATTTACTTGGCACTGGAAGAGGCGCAACAGCTACATTTACGGCGGGTGAAGGTGGAAAGCGACTGTCTGGCTTTTGTGCAGCGGCTTCGACATCCTGTGGAGGACATTACCGTGCAGGGCTGTCTTCTAAGGCATTTCTTAGCTCTACTCCCTAGTTTTGATTCCGTTTCTTTCTCTTTTGTTCGCCGTGCTAACAATATACCGGCGCACCTTCTTGCGCGCCATGTTTGTCTTTACTTGATGTGACTTCCTGGGACAGTTTGCCCCCTGGAGATGTTTTAGCCGTGTGTTTTGCGGACGTGAATTAATAAAATTTGTTGTTTTTCAAAATAAAAGTTTGTTCAAACGATAGAATATTTTGTGTTCAAACCAGTTGCAGAACTAGTTTCTAAAATAATCACTCTGTATGCTAACGTGCATATTTTAATGTATGAACTTTCTTGATGTTTAAAAGAAAACTGTAATGACCAGAACTCAGATTTAAGGGAAATATTTGTGTGGTGTCTCTACATGTGTGGAGACACCATGTGAAGCAATATGAACCACACAGTTTCATTCTGTATTTAAACTGTGTGGTTCTGAGCGTTCCCCCCGACACTTCACCTCAAAATAAATTTTCCACATAAGTATTTCCTCTGATTTAAGGGTAATTTTGGGGTATCGGTGGGAAAGGTACCGCAGATACACCTGAAATCATGGGGTCCACGCCTTACACGACTTTTTTGTTTTTGAAAAAGATCTGTATATATATAAATCCAAAGCAAAAGTACAAAAGTTCAACGTAGCGAACGACGTTATTTACATCGTAATACCAAGCCACGATAAGATTCTTAACTCGCTCAACAATTTTGGAAGCAAAAACGTGTATCAGTGGGAGACAGTTGTTTGCCTCCTGAAGAATTTGATTTCGGCAGTACCAAATGCCGTAATTTGTCTCTCGAAACACATAACATCATTAGTCCATGTCAAAATGATTAGTGCTCGTATAACTCAAATTATCATCATCCACTGAACTATGGTGGTGCTATAAAAAAAAGCTCTTGGGAGTTATAGGGAACAATAGAAGACCAAACTTGTCGCGCCTATTCGCAATCCCGGCATGCATGTAATTGTTTCGGTGGTAACCTCACACACGGGACTAATGGATTCTGCCAGAGGGGCAAATGCATGTAATATCATTTACATGTCGACCATGTAAAAAATCCATTGTTAAAAGTGCATTGCGTCGTGATGAGGGTCAAACTGAGTCTCGCCACGTGTCATTTTTATATTGGCTAACCATTAGTGAAGACGGAGAAACTATAGCGTTAAGGGCCAGGGGCCCCAGTTTATGCTTAAGGACAGACCTAAACCCCAGGTGGGAGGTCTTACCCGATCACCCGAATAGCAATATGGGCCAAGATGGTCCGGAAGAGTTCGCCGCAGGTCGGACAGAGCGTTCCTTATCCGATATTGCTCACGTGCATAAATTATGAGATAAACATGGAAAGTATTGTTAGGAAATCACTAGTTTAACGCAGCAGAATTTGAAATTTGATTTCCTATTCTAGATCGTTCTTCGTTTAATGCAATAAACACGTTAAGTAGTTTGACGGAATATACCTTTGATGATCTATAATATCGTCGCTTTGACCGTCAACGGAGAGTAGTACAGTGCGCAAGCCGTACACGCGTCCGGCCTCTATCGATAATCCACACAAACTCCTCGCCGGAATCCTCCTTGGATTGCTATTGGAAAACTCCGGTTGCTAGACGGCCTTTTTCGTTCCTTACAAACTCTCTATTGTAAGCTTTCTATTTTACACAAGAATTATTAGCTCTTGCAATTGTGATGTCCAAAAGAGCTTGACACCCACTTCCTTTTTATAGGCAAAGTGGCGCCCCAAATTGTGTGGAAGAGAAGAAAACATTTTCCCAATAAAATAAGGAAAATCTCCAAGATTGATTTATCTCTTTTATTATAATATCTCATATTAAATAAAATCTAAATATTGCCAATATCTTATATTGATTATATTTATCTTATTACCATATATCTATTTTTCCGAAATCAATTAATATCAAATATTAATATTATGGTAATCTTATTAATTAAAGTCCACAATCCAAGTGTATCTTGTACACTTTAATGTGGCGCCCCATAGTGCCAAATATTGGCTTCCGGAATATTCTTTAATTAATATAACTTATGTATAATAATATCTTGTATTTTATTTATTCATAATATATCAATACCCCCATATTAATTTACCACTATACCCTTTATAGTCTAGAGATAATAAACTTTCCTTATTTGGTTATCAACTATAACCGCATTTTAATCCGACTCGATGTTCATATGTGTGTGACCCAACAGGCTTCCGAATATGTTGGCCGTAGACACAAAGTGCAAATTACGAAAATGCCCTTCATGCCTAACGATCACGGGATATCGTCTAGCAACACACCGTGACCTCCATCATCGAAAGAGTCAAAAGCAATGACTACTTCCTTTCATATGAAGCAGTTACCGTGTAACTTACAATCCTATCGCTGTAATAATATCCATACGATCGTATCTTGAGTGTCAATACATTAACGACCGTATCTTATAATCTGGACTTCATGATCTCTCGGAATAACACATTTAATCCCACTTTGCAAAGATTCACGAGAGCTAGACATTCCTTATAAGAAGGCCATTTCGGATATTTGATCCCAATCATAGGATACGCGATTCCCGGACGACCAATCATGTATACTCTGCATGCTTCAATATCACACCCAATCACTACCGTACGATCGCCCCGTGGCTAGGGGAAATCTCAATAGTGTCAAAGCATGACAATCCACACCGTGATGCCATGAAGACTCCGGTCTAAAGGATAATTACACAACCACCACATAGTGTGACACTTAATGTAAATGGGTCAGTCTAACGTACGCTTTCTCTAATACACGTCCACGTACAGTTCAAGTGTCTCTACACTTCGATAGACGAGATCTATCCCTACCTTCTTTCTATAAGATAGAAGACATCCAATACGTGCTAGTCTGATTATACTATCATTGTCCCATTTGACAGTTCATAAAACTAGAGACATTTAAGTACCAAACTTATTAGAGTGATTAGAGATCTCATCAACCATAATCACTATCATGGTTTCTCTATCACAGTTTGTCATTAGGGACGTTACTATACATATACAACAAATAATATGAAGATAAACAATATATAATAACATAAGTGCTTTTATTTATCATAATAAAGTTATTACATGAACTAAATAGAGTGTAAACGACCGACCCGGTCGGATCCGGTCCAACCCGATTAGGTTTAGGACATCTTTTCAACAAGTATCTCAAGTCATTAAACCTCTGATTTTGTTATTTAAACTACCCATGATTATCTCCTAAATAATAGGGATTGACACAATAATAATCCTTATGGGTTAAGAAAGAGAGTCTTTTAAGGACATGGCACAGGATGCCATGGACGAGATGTCCTCTATATAAAAGATCCCAAAAACTACGAAGAGACTTCATTCTTGAATAATCTCAAGATATGTAGGCAACTTGAGAATAAGAATTCTTAGGCTCAGTCTAAAAATACCACCAAATCCTCCACGCTTCATAGGTTACTTTACGTTATTTGGATCTTGGACATTGTCTCTAGATTAATTGGCCCGGATTATCATTCTAACGGTATCGAGCATCGTCAAATTGGTGCTAGAAGGATGGCCTTCTACTGAAAATTTGTTCAAGATCCATCTTAACCATGCCACAAAAGCCGACCGAAAAGAAAGGTCAAGGGGGAAACTATCCAGGATGGTGGTAACAAACGGTGGAGACGGGACGGCAATAGATCCCGCCACCAACCATAATCGACAAGGACAAGAAGTTGTGTTAGATCCTGCTCAACAAGCAGTAGCGGAGCAGTTGGCTGCCATGGATGCAACAACTCTAAACCCCATCGTCCCATCGGTACGATCAACATCATCTTTGGTGGGCCAAGCGGTCAAATCCATGATGAGGACAGGTTCCAGACTCTTATGACTCGTTTTCAATCTTCACTTATGCAAATTTAATGAAGTTTGTATTCAATCGTGCTATAATCAAGTTGCAATCAATATGTGCTTTTTATTATTATTTCAATCGTACGTTGATTTTCCAATTTTACGTATATGCATGGCTCTGAGTAAGTTTGCTGGACAAACACACACTCAACAAGTTTGCAAAGGACAAACTCATTAAGTCCACATAAAGGACATCAATTTGAGCTCCGCATGTCGTACTAAACAAGTTTGCGAAGGACAAACTCATTAAGTCCGTGATGAGAGATAAATTTATGATCATTATTACGACATTTTACCCCAATATTGATACCATTTTGAGCATTATTGTATCAAATCAAGTCAAAATTACTAAGTTTTATTCAAATGTATAAGTAGTAGTTATTATATAAATTATCGTATTTTTATAAGTTTTTATTAGTTTTTGTACCGGTTTAGTAACCGGAGTGTCGTGTCGGATTTACGTTTGGTATTTTGGTGGTTCATTGCAGGATTATATATTGACCAAGATTCCACGTAACGACATGTTTTGGAGTCTAAAAGATGGATTTTGAGGGAAAGAAGAAAATGCCACAAGCTAACGAGTTCAACGGATCAAATTATTTTTCCTACGTGCTTCTACCGTAACCAGTTCTCGATGGAAATTTGACCCAACTTAGAGGCGTTTTCTGGGGAATAGTTCTTGATGAAAGTTGTAGATCTTCAAATGGGCTTTCCAACGCATTTTGAATCACGTCAATCGGAGGTCTACAACTCAAGTTATGATTTTTTCTTCCAAACAGCTGAAATTTGGACGAATTGGGAGATATTTTTGGCTCAATTGATGCATGTGTGGTGTAATGATGAGTAGTAACATGCTTGTAACTAACTCTTGCATGACTCATCACCTTCACATGCTAAACTATCATTACTTCCACATGCATCCTAACAAACTATTGGTGAGTCACCATTTCTCCCCCATATACACCTCCTCAACTACAACCTCCCTCATTCAAACCTCCCCTCAACTCTCCCTATAAGAACTCCCTCATTTCCATCCATAAAACTTGCCCCATCTTGGCCACTCTTGGCCAAGATCTCTCTTCTCCACCTCCTCCCTTTCTTCCATTCCCCTCTTCTTCATGTCCCTTCTTCATCTCTTTTCTCGTTTTATTTTATTTTCGGGCCCGTACATACATATGTCTATGTATGTATATATGTTTGTTTAAATAAAAAGTAGTAATGTTGTAATGCTTGAGAAAATTATCGAAGAAAATGCTTTAGGAAAAGTTGCTATTTTCAAGTACAACTTAGATCTGAAGTAAACGGGTAATTTTATTGAGTTTTACTTTTTGTTGTTCTATATAATTATATCTATCTATATATATATGTGAGAATTTGATAAGTGTTTGGATCGAAAGGCTAAATTTGGTTGTAATAGAATTTTGTCATCTTGACAGAAGACTATTATGGAAAACTTCCAGCCGTTTAATCCATGACATTTTGACAGAATCTGATATATATATCTATGTATAACTAAAAATATATCTAGCCAAGATATGAATCTGAATTAGTTAATCTTTTGGTAAAATGAATGATCGACTCTGGTAATCATGATTAAAACTAATTATAATGAATCTTTTTCTATTTTGCAACGTATTGATAATAAATTCGGAATGACGTAATCAATCATGATGAATACCACATATAACCTGGCGATGAACTGACCAGAGAAGTCAGGATATGAGTAAAAATAGAAAAACCGGAGGGTAAAAATGGCCGTCTGATTAACGGAATCCTATTTCCTACCCGGGGGCAGATTTGTCCTAGAAAAACAAATCTTATTAAATTTGTACTCAAGATCTTAATAATGTTAAAATCACAGTTTAATTGAAACTACACCGTTTGTGTTAAATCGATCCGCTTGACAACCGGAGCCTCTTGAATAACATCGGCCGTCTGACGAACGGAATAACCTCTTTTATCCGGGGTAGATTAGTACTCGGTACCTGTTCAGACTAACTAAGATTAGCATGGGGCAGTTGTGGACCTTGGACTGATGACATTTGACATATGACAATTTCATACGCTCGTGTGAGGAGGAGTTGTCTAGCTTAGGAGTACACCGATTCATATATAATTTACACCTTGAATAAAGGAAGATCTGTCTCATTTATTTCTACTAAAAGATATTGATTCAGTAAAGTATTCTTGGCTAGATCCAAAAATATATATATTATCTATTTTTATATTTATTTATTTATTTACTGTTTTACTAACAATCTAACTACTAACATAATCTAACCCAGGAAAAAGTAAAAACTGCGACTTAGATCGAGTTAATAATAGCTTCTTGGTGTTTAACCCCACTTAAAAGAATTACCATGTTTTCCCTGAGGAATACGACCTGACTCACCAGACTAGCACTACAATTTGACCCGGTACACTGCCGGTTAGGATCTGTATAGCCTAGGTAATGTCCGTCAGCATTCTGGCGCCGTTTCCAAGGTTAGGTTTAGGTCTGTCAGTCCGCATGACGGACATCAATTTGAGCTCCATAGGTCGGACTCAGCAAGTTTGCAAAGGACAAACTCATTAAGTCTACATGACGGACTTCAATTTGATCTTGACAGGTCGGATTCAACAAGTTTGCAAAGGACAAACTCATTAAGTCCGCAGGACGGACATCAATCTGAGCTCTGTAGGTCGAACTCAGTAAAATTAAGTCTGCATGTCAGACTCTAAAAATTAAGTTTGCAGGACAGACTCAAAAAAAATTATGTCTGTAGAACAGACTCGAAAAAATTAAGTCTGTAGGTCAGACTCAAAAAAATTTAAGCCTGTAGGTCAGACTCAAAAAAAAAGTCTGCATGTCAGACTCAAAAAATTTAGTCTACTGGCCAGGCTAAAAAAAAAAAATAAGTCTGCAGGACAGACATTGAACTGAGCTCTGCAAGTCAAACTCAGCAAGTTTGCAGCTGCCAAACCTCCTAAGTCCGTAGGACATACATCGAATTGCAGATCCCTGCAGGTAAATTTCAGAGGCAAAAAATCTACACACGCTACTAAGTATGCCATCCAAAATACTATTAGTCAATGCATGGTATACTGGGGAGCAAGACACCCCACTGCGGATCAAAGTACTTCAGGTAAGTGCTGAAAATAAAGTTAAGCAAGAGAACATAGTAAAATATTGCATATATTATAAAAAAACATTGTACATGTTATAATTTTGAAACTTTTCTCCAAAGTCTATAGGACATACTCCAAAACTTGAGCTCTGCATGTCGGTCTCGAAAGCTTGAGCTCCACAGGACGAACTCAAAAAGTTTTCTTAAGTGTGCAGGACAAACTAGAAATCTCGAGCTCCGTAGGTCGGACTCAACAAAGTTTGCAGGTCAAACTCATCAAATTGAGCTCCGCAGGCCGTACTCAACAAATTTTGTAGGTCAAACTCATCGAAGTTCCGTAGATCGGACTCAACAAAGTCTACAGGACAGACACCGAATAGAGCTCTGCAGGTCGATCAACAAGTTTGCAAAAGTCTAACTCATTTAGTCTGCATGATAGACATCAACTTTTAGAGCTCTGCAGGTTGGACTCAAAAGCAAAAACTTACATACACAAGTACGCCATCCAAAATACTGTAAGTTAATGCATGGTATACTGGAGGTGAGATACCCCACTACTAATGAAAGTGCTCTAAGAAAGCACTGAAAATAAAGTTAACGCAAGATTATTTGCAAAAATTTGCATATATTATAATCATTGTACATGTTACAATTTTTGGAGTTCTTCAAAAGCAAAAACGAAATGCAAGTTCAAAAACCTAAGAAGCATTAGGGTCTGAGTTCCGCCCGGGCTCTGTGGCAGGAGTAAGATTCTCCACATTAGTATTCACCGGAGGCAGTTCAGAAGAAGCAACAGAAGCAACTGGAGCAGCCACAGAAGGCACTCAGCGAGGAGAAACTGCACGACGGGAGGGGGATGGCATACTTAGACACAATGTCCACCTCTTCCTGGAACTCCTTCAGACGAGCTTCATAGACTGCACCATCCTTGTACAAAGCCTTGTTGGCCAGATTGTCAGCCATAAGGTCAAGAAATGGTGCATTGGCGTCATCAACTCCTAAGGAGTAGCTATGGTTAACTAAGGGCACGAACAGAGTCCTCATGGCCCGTGAAAGCTCTGCCGAAACCTTGTAACCCCAGATCGCCTGATCAATTTGGCCCGGAACAGTAGCTTCCAGTGTGGCCTTCTCGGCTCAGAGTCTCCCAATGGTATTATCTAGCTTATTTTTCTTCTCCAAATGCTTGTCCTCGGTCTTATTAGGACTTGCATTGTACTTGGCTCCCAATGTCTCCAGCTCGGTCTCCAATGTCTCTTGATCTTTTACATTAGTCACATCCTTAAGTCTCTGCCGACAAACGGAGGCCACCTTCTCTAGATAGGCAAACTGGTAAATTTGAAGAAAAAGAGAGAAATCGTCAATTGAACTCTGGACTTCTGGTGGATAGACACTGATGGATAGTTGATACGACGGTGGTTATAAACCCCAAACACGTTCTCAGAAACCGTCCCACTTCTAACGACGTGGGCAAAAACTCCTCGATTACCGTGGTTGTTATGACAACGTCATAATGGTAACTCTTCCACCTGGCAGAGAAGGACATTGTAAAATTCTACAAGTCTAGATGACAATGTCCGAACAACGCCTCTAACAGATCCGACCTCACAACGAGTAGTTTAGCCAGATCTGGGTGGCTTACTGTAAGGGTTGAAGTGAGACTCGCCATGTGTCATCTTCATATTGTCTAACCATTAAGTGAAGACAGAGAAACTATAGCGTTAAGGGCCAGTGGCCTTACTTTATGCCTAAGGGAAGACCTAAACCCCAGGTATGAGGTCTGACCCGATCTCTCGAACATCAATATGGGCCGAGACGGTCCGGAAGAGCTCGCCGAAGGTCGGACAAAGCCTCCTTATCCGATATTGCTCACGTGCATAAATTAAAAGATAAACATGGAAAGAATATCAAGTCATTAAGACTCTGATTTTGATATTTAAACTACCCATTATTATCTCCTAAATAATAGGGATTGACGCAATAATAATCCTTAGGGGTTAAGTGATCGTGTGTAAGTCGCTTAATACTAGCAAGAGGACTAGGTCAATCATAGTATAACAAGGGCGAGTAAAGGTCGATCCCACAGTGACTATTATTTAATAATGTTAAACAGAACCACAACTCATAGGTCAACTAGATAGGGTGGTCTTTGACCAACATAAATAACGGTAAATAAAAGAGATGTAAATAAACCAATAGTGAATCATATATTGAAAAGGCATTAACCAAACTATTCACAACTAATCTCCCCTTAATCCGTGTTTGACTCGTGTGTGCAATTTAGCTATGGATGCAACTCCTGACCCTATCTACTCCGACTATGGAAGCATACAATCTATACACAAGCTACCCTCCTTAATTGGTCCGTAATATCCCATACGCATGAAGAACTAGAATTGCCGGTGTTGAGCATTAACTCATACCGCTAACCCGCCTAGGCAGCTATCGACTATGACTAGCACGTTCCTAGGTTCCATCAAGACTATGTCCTAATTAACACTTCACTAACAGTCCTTCATATTAATTTACGATGACATGAAATTAGGTGATCAGGCTAAAAACATGTAAATTATATATGTCGATCAACATAGCTGAGGCCGAACCACAGAATTAGGATTTACTAGGTATTCAGTGAAGGATGCAGGTTCTTAGATCTAAACGAGTTAGATCTACGCGCAACGGATGGATCACGATTCATATATCACAACACATAATTAAAGGACTTAAACTACTACAAGGGGGTTAAAATCATGTTACCAAAAGTAGGAAGAGAAGCCAAGATCTTCCGATGTGTTCTCCAAACGGCGGTTGGTGGACACCCTTCTTGATACACGAACCTCCTCGATATGCAACACTTGGAATAAAGTTTTTCTTCTTCTAAAACCTAAGACAAGAAAACTAATTTTTTCTCTTTTTTTTTTATAAGGTGGTCGAAATTTGCCAATGCCAATACACTTGGAATAACTCTTCTTTTATAGGAGAGTAAATCCTTGGTCTCCAAGTTTTAATTAATTAATTAAACAAAATAAAAAGATATTTTCCTTAATGACTAATTGTGACATGTATTGACCAATAGGAAATCAAATAACAAGTCATCCAACCAATCATATAACAAGAATATATTTTATTTTCCATAACACAAGAAAATTAATTCTTGTGCTAATTAAAGACATAAATGGCGCCACACTTAGGGTTTCCAAGCCCACATAAAATGTCTTTTATATGTATTATATTATTTAGCCCAACTAAATAATATCCATGCATATCAATTAATTAGCCCAGCCAATTAATTATCACTGAGGCCCAAATAACAAGATTATTAGTACGAATTACAGAAGCCACATCGGGGACCATGGACCTATAACCAGTAGCTCCAATAATTAATTATTCATCGAACCGAATAAGTACATTAATTATTAATTCCGGGATTACGCCACCATAAACCCGAAACTGAACTCTACCGATTATAGATGTATACTTATACTCAACCCATAGAGTGAATAAGCGTCCATTGATATAATCACTACATACGGATTAACCCTCCATAGACTGTCCATTCTGAGTGGGATATCTCCGTAAACCTGACACAGAATATCTTATCCTTATTTACCATCAACCCCCTGATGATCAATTAGTTCACATATCTGACCAGTGATCAATTAGTCTAATATGAACACCCGGGATCGATCACTTCCTTAGGGCTAACAAATAAGGGGACTGTCTCTCTACTTCCCGCAGGAAGGAATGGATTCCATGTCTATGAAAATCAGAACTACTCACTCATCTGGAGATAGTGCCAATGAGAAGTGGCTTGGAACACATATTTAAGTGAACCGTAACTAACACATCAAACACTACCCCGGGACAAGCAGCACCCCATGATCACCTCAGGATTAAGGTTGATCCATATATGATCATCTAATGATTTAATAAGATTCGTTGATTACGGAATTATATCGAGAAATATAGATTAAATCGGTCCAGCCCTATATGAATGCCATCATATATAAATACCCCACGTAGGTACCCTCTACCGACAGTCCGGATAAGACTATCACACCCTATGGTGTTCTGGGCGCATTATTGGTGTTTTAATCAAGAGACCCTAAACTCTGATTAAGTTCACCACGGACTAACAGTTTAAGTATATCACCACTAACTCAATTCTCACGTGTAATCCATACACTAAGTTAAGTGGTTACATACAGATATACTTAGGGTTTGCAGCAGTGTATTACTTTACTAGCACAAAGCAAGTAATAAGGTGAGATAAGTTCTGTCATTCATTATTAAAAACAATTACACAAATTGTCTTTCGGCACTACACCTACCAATCTCCCACTTGCACGAAATGACAAGCAACGATTGTTTTTAGAGCACACCCTTTCTCATCTTATTCACAACACTCTCCCACTTGCTCTAAAAGCAGATGAGACACATCCATCAATGCCGTACCCTCCAAGCACTCGACTTGGTACACTGATTAGTTAGGTTGTCGACTCGAGACGATCTTTAGGATTGAAACGTTGTCGGTCCTTCCAATCAGGCAGTACTCTCTCTCAATATGATTTTGACCTCTAGTTACTGAGAAGATCCTTCTAAGCAATCTCTTCACTGTTTTCACAATGAACTGATATCGGCTTATCAGAACTGGAATTACTCCCAGACCGAAAAGGAAATTCTAAGCACTATGAGTAAACACTGAGCCTGAGATCAACTTAATGATCATCCTTAATCTGACTACAAGTCAGAATCAGTGTAGTCAACCATATTCAAATTTGCACCTGAATATACAAGCATATGATTCCTCGTTCTCTAAAGATACTTGAGGACGTACTAAACCGCTACTTATTGCTCGAATCCAAGATTCGATTGCAATTGACTCGTGTTAAGCTGACTCGCCCTTATCCCAGAGAGACTCTATCCCATTTTCTTTTTATCCGAAGATTTGGAGAATCATTCCTGAGAGGTAGGGTAGGACAACTCTCGATGAATGCTGCAACCATATATGCATAATCATCTTATTCAATAAGATCGGTGGGATAGCCAATGACTCATTCTCATGAATTTGATCGAATCAGATTCTTAGAATATAGTCCAATTCTCTCATCCAGAGAATCTTGGCCTATCAGTTTCCGACTTCAGATAGCACACACATGTTGTTTCCAACCGTTTCAGTGTTATCATTCATGAACACTAATACTACTACTTTACCAATATTGATATCCAGTCTATGAAAGACTTATCAATATTCTGGTCAAGTCCACATATTTTAAAACATGTGACTTTAAATGACTGAGAGGTTCTCTTACATCCACAAAGGACATAAGTCCTGGCAGTCAACCTGCCATTTGTTCTAACCAAGACTCTTCTGTTTCGAATGAATCCAGACTCTGTTTTACGGCAAGAAAGTCTCAGGGAATCACCCCTATTTTCTGCTTTCTAACGAAATCTAGCAAGACTGAGTGGTGAGAGAGTTCAAGGTCTGGTTAACTCTCTCCTTTTTAGGGAATCACCCCTAGACCACTCAGCTTTGTGCTGAAAGTTAAACTTTCCTATTCATTCGACTCTTTTCGGCGTAGGACCAATTACTCCCACTGGGCCTGAGACACTCAGGTGGTTCTACAAGAGGCTGAACAGAACTGGAGTACCAAAACTCCATTCACAGGGATAAGGTTTTCGAACCAACCTCTCTGATCAGAATCCTATACAGCCCACAAAGAGCCACAAGTTATAAATCACCTCAGCAGTCTATAAAGTCCACACAACCATAATGGGTCAATGGTTAAACCATACTCCCACTACGTTCTGGGTGGATTGACATTCTGATCTAGTAGTATTTATCAGTGTAATCACCAACAACCGATGTTGGACGTGGTCTGATTAAATCAGATAGTAACTTCCTTTGGGTAACCGTACTCCAAGGTCTAAGGCTGTTACTTATAGATTCTATCAGAAGAATTGTGACAGTCCAACTGTCACTTTCTGATCTCAAGATTCTTACAACAAACCTTCACTCGTCTCATTAAGGCATTTCACGAACAGTCAAAATCTGAACGTATGCGCAAAATCTCCAGTCCAACCTTCAAGCATTAAATGCTAAATGCCTACATTTACGGGAGTGGTGTGAACCGAATTCACTACTTATCCATAAATTCACTAGCATCTTCTAGGTAGACTTCTCGGTTTACATAATAATGTTAACCGTTATTTTGCAACCAATTATCTTAATCGAGTTTAGCAGTGTATTGTAGTACATCAATAACTATATAGGGCAAGTCTATGGTTTCTTTCTCAGTGAGAAACATTTCACTAGGAGGCAGGCTGAGCATCAGGCCCAAGACTATGCTATAGCCTATTTATGAGCATGGAATACTCTATTCTCTGCTAAAATCAGAGACTCCTCCTCGTATTCTTTTGATAAACTAAATCGCGTTTCGAGTAGTTATCAGACAAAATGTCACCACTCAAAAACTCCCACTAGCTTGTGTCTCTCACTAGACCCCGAAGGTCATGATGAACAAGCTATGTTACCCTTCAAATCTATTACCCTCTCCCGATTGAAAGGAAACTTAGTCATTGTTCCTTTGAGATAGTGTTCCTAGACTGGGAGATAGGAATCACCCTTAGCCAGTCGTCAGGTCTTATCTCTAGGATATATGCACTAATTAATAGATATTGAAAGGTCGTTTATCTTAATACAGAAACCTTTTACCTTTAATAGTTTTAGATGTGGTACACATACTTATTCAGCTTTTCTTAGTGGTTCTGTCTTTATCAAACAAAAGTCCGAGTCTCCGATTAGTACTACAAATGTCATTTTCACTTTCTATGAGGCAACAATATATCGAGTTGAAAGTGAATCCATTTGTTTCAACGAATCTGTAAACAGAAAAATAAATTTTTCTGTGATATTCAAGGATAGAATCCGAAATTCATTTCCTTATATCACTCCCACTATTATAGCTGAAATAACTGCCCGTTGTCTACTTTATTAATTGTTAATGCACAGCTTCCTTGTTCTTCCAAAGAACTAAGCTACCGAGTCAAGTTACTCGGTTTAAGAAAGTCGCTAAGGATTCATTGGTTAAGTGATCCGAAATCACTTTCCTTATCCTATACTTTCTGTAATTAATTTTTCGGTTTAGCCTCAAAACTTTAGTTAAGATGATTAACACTTATAGACATTCTTTCCCATTCTCAACTTTCCTTAAAAGGAAATAGTCTTGAACTAGCAGTTCAATTGAGTAGACACTACTCGTGAACTGTGGGATGTCTAATGAAAGCGTTACCCAGTGGGACTAATTTTCTAATAAATTAGAAAAACATAAGATAAAAGCTCCCTCTAGTTTATCGGTTCCAAATACCGTCTAACTAGCGACACTTTAATTGATGAATCTTCAATTTTTCTATTTGAAAATTTCTCGTGTAGACACTACACATTTAAAATTCACTAGAAGAATTTTATCGTCCCAATCATCTTTCAAACTAACTATGGTTGTCTCTCGTTCAACACGAGTGACAGCAGTGACATACTTATTTACGTCACTTAAGTCTTGAAGGCTCAAAAAAAAAATCTCTTCCGAAAAATTAATCGCATGTAAGATCAATAAGTACAACGTTCTAGTTACTTGCCACTTTTTAACGAAGTCATTACTAGTCAATTTTACACTAGCAGTCTAGCACCCTAGAGAGATATATAAATAGTTGTAAATAAAATTGACAGAAAATAAATCCAAATCATACACTACTAGTAAATTTTAGAAACATAAACTAAGTACTTATAGTCTATCCTACCGTTCCAAGGATTTAATCTAATGCCTCGGTGCCGCCTTATGGTAGGTCAAAGAGGTTTCGATTAATATTGAAGATCGATTGATAATCGAACATCACATTTGTGATCGTCAATCACCTTTCCTTTTTTAGCCAAGGTATTACCAAAATACCCTTTATGAGTGTGACCTACTGTTTGATTTTTAGGTAGACCCCGAGTATGCCGCCTTAGGGTCGGTCAGTGACCCGACGAGTACCCAAAATCCTATCCTTTTGGAGACCAAGCCTTGAATTTTGATAGCGGTGAAGGCCTTCCTTAGGGGGCCGAAATCAAAGCCGGCATGAGGCGTCACCATTCTCTCACGTTTCTTGTGTCAACAGTACAGGCCGTGGGGTAGGCTGTCGCCTCTTCCGCTCCCACTCAATATTTTAAAAAAAATGGTGGGTTTACTGATCACGTTTTTGGACTTGATGTTACATTAAGGAACAATAAATCATAGGCCCGAATGTTGTGGGTTACGTGGGCTAGCCCACCCGACCTATTCGTTGGAACATATGTGGCCGTCGGACGGGTCAAGACTAGGGGAGCTCCGTTGAGCTGTAGTGGCTCGTCAGATGGCTCAGCCTTATCGGACCCCCGTGCAAACGCCACACGTGGAGGGTGAAGTCGATCGAGCCGTAGCTACTGTTGACCACCTAACCGTGGTAAACCACTTTCGAACCATGTATGCCCGCGATAATCCAATCCTTAAACATCAAACTTTCACATAGACACTACGGAACAAAAAAGTAATCTCGTCTAGGTAAGGCGGAATTCACCGAGAATCCAACACCTTAACCACGAGGTTTCGGGATTTTACTCCTTATGCTTTCGCAGAGTGGGATTCACCGCGAATCCATCACCCAACCTCGACGATTGAAAAAACCCGTGTTCCTCGTTTTTAACCCTAATTAGTTTCTAATTAATATCAAACAATTAATTAAAACTAATTGCGTGTTTTATACATGCCTAACTAATTCCTCGAATTAATTTCTACATGTATGCATATGGAGTGAAATTCATGATATGATGCATGTCATGGCAATTTTCCGGTTCTACACATACAATCTAAACATGTATACTAGTGCGGAAAATAAACATCGAGATGGACCGTTGGCACCCCCGTATCTAACCTATTAGAAAATAAATAACCAAAACCCTAACTAGGGTTTACTACTTTTTAACATAATCTGCAGTTGTTTAAAATCTTCGACGATCGGCAAACCAAACTAACTCGGATCGCGACGAAACTTTCCAGATCTGTTCTCCACTCCTTGGTCTTCATTATGGACGGTTGGATCGGATCTTTGACTTGTCAATCTTTTCCAGTGAGCCGCCCAACTTGCTGCTGAATCTGACTTTTACAGCAGCGCATCAATGACTTCCCGAGGCCGATTGGAAATCGAGATGAATCCCGATCGACCTGAAATTTTATCCCACGTCCAAAACTCCATATTTTTAGATCTGACAGGTTGGATTTGCGTTTCAACGGTCTAAACTCTCCCAGAAATTCGAGGAAGTCACAGGTAGGGTTTCTGTGAATCCTGCGTTTTTCTGTTACAGCAGCTTCTTTGCAGCAACGAACGGATATCAAAACGGACTCCGATCGATGCCAAATTTTGTGGAATTGTTCATAATCTTCCAGTCTTGATTATGACCGGAGTGATCGTCATTTCAACGGATCGATCAACGGGAAAAACAAAATAACTAAATAGCTACTAAACAGATCTATTTTAAAATCGCAATAAAAATAAATTACATAATTTCCTATACTCATATGAACGATTTTTCATCGTTTATATGAGTTTACAATAGATCTAAACGGGTAAACAATGCCAACCCCCAATCCATCTCTTCAACCATAGAAATTAATCATTATCAATGCATAAAACAATAAATAAAATTTACCTACATGCAATTCCACTCCTTTAAATCGTTTAATTATGATTATGACTATATAAATCGTGGAACCTGTCTCTGATACCACATGATGGATGCAGGTTCTTAGATCTAAACGAGTTAGATCTACGCGCAGCGGATGGATCACGATTCATATATCACAACACATAATTAAAGGACTTAAACTACTACAAGGGGGTTAAGATCATGTTACCAATAGTAGGAAGAGAAGCCAAGATCTTCCGATGTGTTCTCCAAACGGCGGTTGATGGACACCCTTCTTGATACACGAACCTCCTCGATATGCAACACCAAGAAAAACTTAGAGTTTTTCTTCTTCTAAAACCCAAGACAAGAAAACTAATTTTTTTCTCTCTTTTTTTCTAAGGTGGTCGAAATTTACCAATGCCAATACACTTGGAATAACTCTCCTTTTATAGGAGAGTAAATCCTTGGTCTCCAAGTTTTAATTAATTAATTAAACATAATAAAAAGATATTTTCCTTAATGACTAATTGTGACATGTATTGACCAATAGGAAATCAAATGACAAGTCATCCAACCAATCATATAACAAGAATATCTTTTATTTTCCATAACACAAGAAAATTAATTCTTGTGCTAATTAGAGACATAAATGGCGCCACACTTAGGGTTTTCAAGCCCACATAAAATGTCTTTTATGTGTATTATATTATTTAGCCCAACTAAATAATATCCATGCATATCAATTAATTAGCCCAGCCAATTAATTATCACTGAGGCCCAAATAACAAGATTATTAGTCCAAATTACAGAAGCCACATCGGGGACCATGGACCTATAACCAGTAGCTCCAATAATTAATTATTCATCGAACCGAATAAGTACATTAATTATTAATTCTGGGATTACGCCACCATAAACCCGAAACTGAACTCTACCGATTATAGATGTATACTTATACTCAACCCATAGAGTGAATAAGCGTCCATTGATATAATCACTACATACGGATTAACCCTTCATAGACTGTCCATTCTGAGTGGGATATCTCCGTAAACCCGACACAGAATATCTTATCCTTATTTACCATCAACCCCCTGATGATCAATTAGTTCACATATCTGACCAGTGATCAATTAGTCTAATATGAACTCCCGGGATCGATCACTTTCTTAGGGCTAACAAATAAGGGGACTGTCTCTCTACTTCCCGCAGGAAGGAATGGATTCCATGTCTGTGAAAATCAGAACTACTCACTCATCCGGAGATAGTGCCAATGAGAAGTGGCTTGGAACACATATTTAAGTGAACCGTAACTAACACATCAAACACTACCCCGGGACAAGCAGCACCCTGTGATCACCTCAGGATTAAGGTTGATCCATATATGATCATCTAATGATTTAATAAGATTCCTTGATTACAGAAATATATCAAGAAATACAGATTAAATCGGTCCAGTCCTATATGAATGCCATCATATATAAATGCCCCACGTAGGTACCCTCTACCGACAGTCCGGATAAGACTATCACACCCTAAGGTGTTCTGGGCGCATTATTGGTGTTTTAATCAAGAGACCCTAAACTCGATTAAGTTCACCACGGACTAACAGTTTAAGTATATCAGCACTAACTCAATCCTCACGTGTAATCCATACACTGAGTTAAGTGGTTACATACAGATATACTTAGGGTTTGCAGCAGTGTATTACTTTACTAGCACAAAGCAAGTAATAAGGTGAGATAAGTTCTGTCATTCATTATTAAAAACAATTACACAAATTGTCTTTCGGGCACTACACCTAACATTCAGATCTAGCGATAAAGACCGTCGCAGATCTGAAGAGCGCAACCCATAATTGCGTTTCATATTATCGAATCGAATAATAAAGATTAAGGTTATTTTTATTAATTCATAGTTGATTAGATGCAAGCATAATCTAGATCTAACACAAGAACAATCATGAATCTAAGAAAGAAATAAAACATTGAATAGATCTTATCCATGACGAAGAACATATCTACTCTTCTATTCTCTCTCCTCCGGCGACTCAAGACTATCCATGAAGATCGTAAACCAAGCGCAATTCAATAATTAAAGACTCATGACTTATTTTCAAGAAACAAAAAAAGAATTTATAACCAAAAGACTATATTGTATCTAATTTATGAATAACTAATAGAATGGATGAAGAATGAATGGAATACAAAATCCGTAGCACTCTATGGCCTTAAATACGTGTATAAACCAACTTAGGGGTAAACTCAATCCTTGGAGGACAAGAAAATGTGTTTCTAGAAGATTCTGGGGCTCGGTAAGTCGGCGGTATCTCCCGATTTACCGGGGGTATTTTTGTCTTTTTCTTTCTGCCGACTTAACTTGGAATACCCTAGGCCCAACTTCGGTATTTGGACCTTAACTTGTCCTACTTAACTCCGATATAAGTGATTCAAAGTGTGTTGGAATCCGTGTTTCAAGTCCTACAACTTTCATGTAGATGTCAAAGCCCAATTCGTCTTGTAAGGCTCCAGAAACGGCGTTGCAAGATCACTAAACAGATTCTCAGGTCCAATCTCCGCTCGAATCACTTCAACCTTCAACTCTGTTCAGTTATCTATCGATTGAATCTCATATTCAGCACAAATGATGCTCAATATACTCGTTCATCTATCAATAAAATCATAGCACACATAGTAGCTTCTATTTCTAGCAAATAACACATAAAATACATAGTTAATACGCATTGTACCAATTTAGTCACCCCGGACGTGGCTTAATCACATTTAGATAATTAACTCTTGATTTCATACATATTATCACCATTGAGAACACAAATCCAGGATACCAAGTTGACCGTCATCAACTACCCCCCACTTAGCTTTTGATCATCCCGAGCAAAAACCAAATCAAACAAACCCCATAAACAATTACAAACTAGTTAAGAACAGACTCATTCAAAAATGATAAATTAGATGAGGGTCAACATATATCCATCAGTAATCCATTAAGCACTATCACGTAGTAGAACCGACGTGTGTGTGCAATAACTCTCAAACAACAATGACACAGACAGAATCACATTATATCAACAAGGATGTCAGGCAAAACATATATCATTCATCATTCCATAAGTTCCCCATTAATCATCACTTACCAATGCATTGATGTGTCGTGTGATAAATCTTTTGTGATAGTGCATTCAAGAAAAGAATGAAGTTATAGAGACCCCACAATCCTTACTTATCAATGTGCACACTCGCTTCTCTTGCCTTCAGAGTTAGGCAAACAACATGGAACCTTACTTGGGCCGGCAGACTTAGGGACCGAGTATCACTCTTAGGTCTTCGTTTGTTTTATTTTTATGCGAGGGTCGTGCCCTTTTAGCTACGAGTACACTTCCCTCACTGCCTTTATTATATACTTTTTTTTCACTTCTTTTTTTCTCTTCTTTTTTTGGCAGATTCCTCACTATTTTTTTCTCTCTCACTCTCGCAAGCCCGTTTTGTCCTGGTTTACCCTGTTTGGATTTAAAGTTGCTATCATCCTCCTACAACAATTGGTTAAAGTATATCCACCGATAAATATCGATTCCTAGTCTAGGATAACTCTTCATCTTATCCAAATCCTTCTCACTCAGATTGCATGCTCAAAAGTTGAATGCAATGGTAAAATAATAAATAATAAGTCACTACTGCATGCAACATAGCACATGCCCATTCTTCCTTACTAAATTGAATAATGCGTCATCTATACTACATACTGAAGAAGTGAGTTATACGTGCTTAAAAATATCTATTCCACAACAAGATAGATGATTAATAAACCACAACTTCAAATAGTTGACAAACTCCTTATTCATCATTAATGAATTAAGTATCTAATAAATCAATTTCAACGATTTAAGGTTTTTATTTCATTCAATTCAAAAAATCGAAATTCACAAAAAAGTAAGTGTAAGTGTGTTCCAATTTTTCCAAACTAAGTGTTATGCCTACCCCCCACTTTAAAAGTCAATATTGTCCCCAATGTGAAAAGCAAAGCAAAAAAAGTAGGAAGAAGAACACTTAGCTTTGGAAAATAGAAGAACTCGGTTAACAGTCTGAAGCAAATCATATCATTGAACTGGAACCAAAGTTGTCTTCTCCAAAGGACTAATCTGCACTAGGTTAGCTAATACAAATGATTCTTGCACAAAGGCCATTAGTACCACGAGACGCGAATTGCTCAACTAAAAAAAAGAAGTGCAATAAACAATGTAAGCCAATACATAACAAATTTATTACTGAAACACAACAAAACTATTACAAGAATCTAAATAAAAATAAAAAGACTCAAGACTCAAAATAATAATCAAATAATCATGTGAAGTAAAAAAAACTCCCGCACATCCTTTGCTCGACAACCTCAGGAACATGGCGATGAAAAAAACCTTCCCACTTTTATTCGATCATCGAGAAAAAGAAAAAAAACTAACAAAAAAGGTTAACTATAAATAATGGTTATGCCTAACAATTAAATAAATAGTCTCCGGCAACGGCGCCAAAAACTTGATCATGTGGAAGTCGCTTAATACTAGAAAGAGGACTAGGTCAATCGTAGTATAACAAGGGCGGGTCAAGGTCGATCCCACAAACACTATTATTTAATAATGTTAAACACAACCACAACTCATAGGTCAACCGGATAGGGTGGTCTTTGACCAACATAAATAACGGTAAATAAAAGCGATGCAAATAAACCAATAGTCAATCATATATTGAAAAAGGCATTAACCAAACTATTCACAACTAATCTCCTCTTAATCCGTATTCGACTTGTGTGTGTAATTTATCTACGGGTGCAACTCCTGACCCTATCTACTCCGACTATGGAACAGACAATCTATACGCAAGCTACCCTCCTTAATTGGTCCGTAATAGCCCATACACATGAAGAATTAGATTTGCAGGTATTGAGTCGACTTAACTTGGAATACCCTAGGCCTAGCTTCGGTATTTGGACCATGACTTGGCCTACGTAACTCCGATTTAAGTGATGCAAAGTGTGTTTGAATCCTTGTTTCATGCCCTACAACTTGCATGTAGAAATCAAGCCCAATTCGTCTTGTAAGGATTTGGAAACTGCGTTGCAAGATCACCAATCGATTCTCGGGTACAATCTCCGCTCGAAACACTTCAACCTTCAAATCCGTTCAGTTCTCTATCGATTGACTCTCATATTCAGCCCAAATGATGCTCTATATACTTGTTCATCTATCAATAAAATCATAGAACACATAGTAGCTTCTATTTCTAGCAAATAACACATAAAATACACGGATAATACGCATAATACCAATTTAGTCACCCCGGACGTGGATTAATCACATTTAGCTAAAAACTCCTGATGTCATACATATTATCACCATTGAGAACACAAATCCGGGGTAGATTGATTGTAAAATATGATACCAAGTTGACCGTCATCATTAAGAAATGGAGTCCTTGAAGGACACGGCACATGATGCCATGGACAAGATGTCCTCTATATGCAAAATCCTAAGAACTATTAAGAGACTTGATTCCTGAATAATCTCAAGATACGTAGGCAACGTGAGAATAAGAATTCTCAGGCTAAGTTTAAAAGACCACCAAATCCTCCTCGTTTCATAGGTTACTTCATGTTTTGGGATCTTGAACATTGTCTCTAGATTAATTGGCCCGGATTATCATTATAACGGTATACAACATCGTCATGTCGCATCTGCAGGAGGTGAGTGTTCCCTGTAATCGGGCCTTTAATAGTCCAAATATTATTCTAGGCTTGCATATTTGTAGTATGGGTCGTAAACTTACCGAGAATCGCATGGTAGCCGGTGGTGACTGTGTAGTTGCTTCCAGAGCCACACTAGAATGTATGTAGAAGAGATGGTCGCTTTACTAAGAAGCTCAGAAGTGCTGCGTATGCTACGCCAGGAGTGCGAGGAATCAGGCTTCACAGGATCCAAAGTGCTTCTGTATTTTGCAGTAAGTAGCTTAACCTATAAGAAATATCTCTTTTTTGAAATTTTGCCATGCAAGTTTGGTAAGCAAAGTAGTGTTTACCAAATGGATACGTCGAAGACCAAGGCCCTTCAGCTTTTGGGATGACAGAATACATCCCAAGAGATGGAGTGAAGATGGTGTTCCCCATGATGTTCATTCTATAGGAATCGACGTCATAATTATTCAAGCTGGTCAAGCACCCCACGTGGGAGTTTAGAGGTTTGCATGGCATACGAAGCGACTGTTGAAACAACTATCTAAATGAGAATCCACCTCCCAGCAAGGGACAAAAATTTTATTTTCCAAGAGGAAAGTTTTTTTCGATCATTGTCAATTAGAAATCCATAGGTGGATTTGTTGACTCTGTCATGTATTATTGGCATTCCTAAGTACATCCCTAGATTGTAAATCCTCATGATTTCTAGAGTTGAGGAGATATGGCTAGCAAGGGAATCCAGGATGGTTAGTGAAGCAAAGAATTTTGACTTGTTCAAGCTGAGGTTTTGTCTCGAGAAGCCACTGAAAGAAATGAGAATACTTTCCATGATATGTGCCTGCTAATTTGGGGCTTCACCAAAGAGTAAAAGTTCATCTGTGCAGAACAAATGTGACGGAACTGGACCATTTCTTGACAAATGGTTGGGCTTCCAAATACCTGAATTAACAGTTGAAGAGACCATGTTAACCAAAGGTTCGATACATAAATCAAAAAGGAAAGTGCCCGGTGTTAGGAAATCAACGCGGGAACGCAGCGGAATTCAAAAATTTGATTTCCCTTCCCAATATCGACTTCGTTTAAGCAACAAACATATTAAGTTAGTAGACGGTGGTTACCTTGCTTGATCTAAAAGATTGACACTTTGACCGTCTATGAAGAGTAGTAGTACACACGAGCCGTCCATATGTCTGGCCTCTATCAATATCCACACGAGCACTCCGCTGGAATCCTCCATGGATTGCTACTTGAAAAAACGGTTTCTAGGCCGGCCTTTTATCTCTCTCTCTCTCTAAGAAGCTCTCGGTTTATTTTGTAAATCAGAACTCTTCTAATTGTGATGTACAAAAGAACTAGCCAACCTCTTGCTTTTATAGGAGAAGGTGGTGCCGCTTATCAATCCCAATCTGATTGGGAGAAGCTTCCAAGTAGATTAACGAAAAAGAAAAACCTTTTACTAGTAAAATATGGAAAGTATCTTTAATTGAATTATCTCATTTAATTTAATATCTCATATTAAATATTTTCAAGATATTGTCAATATCTAATATTGACTATCTTTATTTTATTTCCATAAATAAATTTATGCAAATCTATTAATATCTAATATTAATATATGATTGCTCAATCCAAGTGTATCATATACGTTCCAAAATTGCGCCCCATATTGCCAATATATTGGCATCCAGAATATTCTTAATTAATAGAACACTAAGATTAATTAATCTGCAAAATACATGTGTATCAATATACACAAATAATTTCGACATACATATACATTATATGTATATTTAATTAATAAACATTATTAATATCTTGTATTTAATTTATTCATAATAAATAAATACCACCATATTAATTTACTACTATAACACTTTATAGTAAAGATAAAACTTTCTTTATTTGGTTATCACTATAACCGCATTTTAATCCGGCTACATGTTCTTATGTGTGTGACCCGATAGGTCAGGCAGACTTGCACGGTTGTAACGTTAGGCTAGGGACTGGGCTAAACGAAAAGATAAATGGAATATCAAAAGAGAAAAACGAGTGAGCTTAATCAAAACTTTTTGAAATTGCCTCATAACTCACCTCCTTAGCTTGGTTCAAGAAAACATTCTCCTTCTTTACTCTCAAATTCCAACATACTTTAATGAAAACTTGTCCACCAACGCCACTTTGGACGAATTAATACACGGCCTTCATCAAACATTCTTTGACTCAACTTTTTTCAAACACTTTGTTCCATTTTTTTTTGACTGATTTTGATTATGATTTTTTTCTTTTTCTTTTTTTTAATAAACCAAACACCAACACTTTTTGCTACACATTCTCATTCATAGTACAAAAGATTCACCAACACCACACTTTGATACACATCCTCACCACCCCACACTTGTGCTAGCAAGTGTGCCCAAAATAAGATTAAAGCTCACTCGTAGGGTGCCAACGAAACGTAGACCACAAATAAAGGCTAAGGGTCGGTAATTATAGGCTAATCAACGAATGGCTACGTTCGGGTGGGGGTCTAACCACCCTACAAAGGCTCAGAGGGGTTTCTGTGGAAATTATGTACAGGATTGGCTATTTGGCTTTGGTTGGGTCAAAGAAATGCCAAGACCGTCATCTCTTAATCTACCCAGATAGACCTTTCTATTTCGTCTCGAAGTTAATCATATAAGTTCTAGGTAACAGAATAGACTATAACAACTATAAGCATTACTAATTACCATAACTCATGATACTGAAGCTATTAAGTGTGTGTAGTCCATTTTTATAACAAGATCACGACTTAACTCGCATGCATTTAATCAATTGTAAACCACTTAACCTAAGGATATCATGATTCAACATATAACACAACATCAATCCATGAAAATTTTAAAATATGGCCCAAATTCACATTATATAGCAAAAACTAAGCCTACAAATCATTCAGGTATATGAAAACATGGCATATAAATTTATCAACAAAAAAAGTGAAGCTAAGTCTCCTACCCCCCACTTAAACGAAGCACTGTCCTCAGTGTGTGAGTGAGAAAGGAAAAAGACTTAGCTGAACTGTCGGCAAAGTTCATCCAATGCAATGCAACAACCGCAAATGTATCTCTCAGGGTGCCTGTGCTACAAAGTAAACACAAAGAATTCTCTACAACGAAAGGCCGAAACCTTAAGTGTAGGTAACACAAACATGGAGATGTATATATAAAGAAAATATAGGCTATAGCATGCATGTCAAAACAAGAATCGGGTGTAAAATATCCTCTCAGGGTCCCAATAAGATGTAAACAAATAAAGCAATAAGGTGGGTTGCCCCCCACAAGCGCCTGTGTTTTACGTCGTTGGCTCGACTGGGTGACGCTTAACAAACTCAAATCGTAAACGACTCAAAACATCACTTTAACCATTTATTACAAACAAGTAACACCAAAGACCATCAACCAAAATCTAAACTTAAGAAGACCAATAGCTTAAGAAAAGTGAACAATACGAGAACCATCGAAATTGAAATGACTAGAAACGTACCTCTTTTGGTCCTCGATGCTACCTCCTCCCAGCCGGAAAATCTTCTTTTATCGGCCTGTCGATCCATCTTCTTCTGAAATCACCACTCCATAGTCGTTTCCCTTTTCACAATTCCATAAAGTTCATCCACCGGGGGGGGGGGGTACACAAACCGGACCGCAGAAAATTCATCCACACAGAGTGGACGAGAGTAGTAATCCTGAACCGACATATCAAATATTCCCAACTCTCCCGGTGGCTCTACCAAAGATGGCCTATCAATCTCATCAGGTTTCCTCATACACTTCTTATGAAATCTCCAATTGGGAGTGATAGAGAAATGGGCGATCCCATATCAATCTCTCGCTCCTCTAACTCTGTCTCATCAAAGAGTGCGCTCAAATCTATCACACACCCCTCCACGTCATTATTTTGGGGTTCATCGGGAGGCTGTGTAATAGACAGAAGTTGCACCTCTGTTGTCCCCAAGTCCTGCAGCTCCTCTTCATCCCAGAGTGTTTCATTACCAAAGGCTTCTTGTTCACTCATAACAATGGTCGGTTCCCCTGCGTACTCCACCAAAGTATCAACTTTCATCTTTTCAATCGGGATTGATGGAGAAATGGGCGATCCCAACTCAAGATCTTGCTTCTCTGGGTCCGATAGCTCATCATGGTAACCCGAATCATCAACCTCACTCTCCACCTGAACTTCTTCACTGTCAGCTTCCTCTGCAACCTCATTCACCTCATGTGCACAAGCCTCCTTTTCATGTTCTAGCTCCCAGGCTTCCTTAAGTGAGAGGAGATCCTTGGATATGTCTAGCAACATGTTCTTCCTACGTGCCCATTTTGCTCTATTCGTGAAGGTTTTATACTCACCATGCACACTCCTTCGGATTAGTACCCAAATCCGATCCATAGATTCCGTGATCTCCCTCTGCAAGTCATCCATCCGCTTCTCCCAGTCAGAACTATGGTGTATCCGCACTCTCTCAACTTTCACCATAGAAACCTTCTCTGTCAGCTCCTTTATTATCTCAACTTCCCGTTCTTCTTCAGCATAACCGGGATCAATCTCGTATTCCTATTGCGGTTGATATACAGAATGGTCATACTGACTCTGCTGCTGCTGTATAAGTTGTTGCATGAGTTGTTGGGAAACATGGTCTTGATACCCCTCATCCCTTAGCATTTGCAGCACTCGGTTGACTTTCTCTTGGTTGAACTCCGGTTTAAAGTTCTGGCAATTCTGCTGAACCGGTTATATTGTTGGACTGGTTGAAAATCACCAATCCCATTCCCCTGATTCCAATCATGCCCAATCCCACCAAACTGTCTGTTACTGTTTCCATTCGAATAACCGTAGTAATGATTCTGGTTTGCACTAGGGCACGGATAATCCCAAGAACTCTGGTTACTCTGCTGCTGATATATAGGTTGTGGCGCATACCATTGTTGTGCATATTGGTTCATTGTCATCCCTTGTTGTTCTGGTTGGTAGTGTGGAGGTCAGACTCGATCCATTGTAACTTACACTGCAAGATCTCAGAAAACAACACCATACAATCAAAGTATCTCGTCACCACCACCACAACAATAGGTGGTGCGACGCTTCAATATACAAACTCCATCAAGAAAAGAAAAGAAAAAAAAATAAAAAAAATAAAAAATAAAATGACCTAAGCCCAAGCTTTTAGTCAACTTGCAAGATATTCACCATGTACTCCCCGGCAACGGCGCCAAAATTTCTTGATAGCCGAAATATTAACTGACTAACCTTAACCGACAGAGTATCGGGTCAGTAGTAATATAGCGGTAGCAAGGTCGATCCCATAAAGACTAGGTTGTACCAAAGTCGACTTATGACTTGGTCTAGATCAACAATAGGGTGGAATAGTTATACTAATGCAGAAAGTAATGATTATACTATAGATTATACTAATATGATTAAAAGGCATAGTCGAACCATGATCCAACAAGCTACTTTTACCCCCTCGATAGACTCAATGAAAAGCGTGCGTTATCCTACCAACCATCCCTACTCAGTTATGACTATTAACGGGTGCCAACTCCTAGTTCCGGTGAGTAACCGAACAACTCGATATAAACACCCTATGCAAGACTAACCAATCCCCCCTTTAGGAAACCGAATAACCTAACATGCTATGCACTAGAGTCACTCGTTTAACGATGTCCAACCTCATATTGGGCCTGGTCTAACTAGCTTAGTCGGGTCTACGCCACGATTCTAAAACCCCTTATCCCACATCTCACCACAAAATGCATCTATAAGTTTGATGTGTGTGATAGTGAACAAGGTTGTCAATCTAATCCACTTACGGTTATTATAAGTTTTAGAACGTGAATACAATCATTAACCATTCAATTACGCACTACACACTTCCAATCTCATCTATCCAATGGCTAGTTCACTTGGTTTCACATGATTCGACCACACAATGGATTAGCTACTCATGATGGAATTGGAAAAACGAAATAATAATGAAAGCAATAATCAAAGACATAGTCAAATAATTGAAAGACAAAGAAATAATTACCATAAAAGATGAAACCTTGATTTGTATGAAAATCTCCTTCAAAAGATGAAATCTTGGATCACGAATCGAAAATCTAAGCTATGAAAGTTGTATAGAGTTGCTAGGAATTAAATCTATGATCTAAGGATCGAAACAATGTTTAAACTAATGGAAATCGCCCTAAAATCGCCCCTAAGAAACCCTAAAACGTCTAAGTACTGAATATATATCATATGGGATCGAAAAAGAGGGTTTTTATAGGTTTTTGCCGCATCTCGACCGCGAACGGACGTTTGTGGCAAGGAAAACGCCCGTTTGGATGAATATAAATATACATTGACAGAAACGTAACGAAATCCACCAAGTTTATTGCCAATATACACTCAAAAATTGCGCCCCATATTGCCAATATATTGGCATCCGGAAAATTCTTAATTAATATAATATCATGATTAATTAATTTACAAAATACATGTGTATCAATATACACAAATAATTTCGACATACATAGACATTATATGTATATTTAATTAATCAACATAATTAATAACTTGTATTTAATTTATCCATATTAAATAAATATCACCATATTAATTTACCACTATAACACTTTATAGTCGAGATAAAACTTTCCTTATTTGGTTATCACTTTAACCACATTTTAATCCGGCTAGATGTTTTTATGTGTGTGACCCGATAGGCTTCTGAATATGTTGGCCGTAGGCACAAAGTGCATTTACTAAAATACCCTTCATATCCAACGATCACGGAATAACATCTAGCAACACACCGTGACCCCCAATCATCGGAAAAGTCAAAAGCGATGACTACTACCTTTCATGTGAAATAGTTACCATGTAAATAGAATCCTATTGCTGCTGCAATATCCATACGTTCGTATGTCGAGTGTCATACATCAACGACCGTATCTTATAATCGGGATATCCTACTATCTCGAAGTAACATATTACTACCGTTTTGCAAACACTTTCGAGAATAAAACATTCATTATAAGAAGGCTCTTTCGGATATTTACTCATAATCATAGGATACACGTTTTCCGGACGAGCAACAAGAATCCTACGCATGCTTCAGTATCACACCCAATCACTACCGCATGATCGCCCCATGGCTAAGAGAAACCTCAACAGTGTCAAAGTATGACAATCCACACCGTGATGTCATGAAGATTCCCGTCTCAGGATAATTACACAACCGCAACATAGTGCGACACTTAATAAAGTAAGTGGGTCAGTCTAACGTATGAATTCTCTAATACATGTCCACGTACAGTCCAAGTGTCTCAACTCTTTGATACACGAGATCTATCCCTACCTTCAATAAGATAGAAGACATCCAATACGTGCTAGTCTAATCGTATTATTAATGTGCCACTTAATAGCATATGACTAGAGACATTTTAAGTATCAAACCTTTTAAAGTGAGTCGAGATCTCATCAACCATCATCACTATTATGATTTCTCTTTCACAGTTTGACACTAGGGACGTTAGCATATATACAATCACAAATTGGTTCATATAGATAAGCATAATAATAACATTAAAGTCATTTATTATATGTATAAACCTGATTGGATTTAGGACACTATTTCAACAATCTCCCACTTGGCCTAAAGCCAATCACTCGTACACACAAGACCAAGTTGAAACACAAGAATCTCATGCAATACTTGCAACCAACCCTAAGTGTGAATGGATCACTATCCGGTGGGACTCGGACTATGTTCATATCATGCTCCAAATGATCAAGTCAAAAGGAACCGCCTCAACTGACACATGAATCTCTGACGAGACCCTGAACCTTTCCTAAGCAATGAATCCACTTACCATATCAGCTATATCGAAAAGGTGGAAGAACCACACAAGGTTCAAGATTGAACCTCATAGATCCATGTACTGCTCCCGCTGCACCTCTAAGGCAGTACTGTGTTTTGGCTCAATTGTAGGATTTACGACGATCTCTCGCTAAGAACATTTCCAGCTCACTATACCACTTTAATCAAAGTGACTGCAAAACCAGACTGTAGCTCTCACTATCTTCATAAGGCCTAGGGTATCATCTGTATATCTACGTTTATCCAATTCCAAGTTTCAATAAACTAGGAACCCATCCTTAACACTTTTAAGGATATTCTCGACATATACCAGAATCACTTTCATACATTCTAATGACTCTTCATGAAGTATGAAAATCTGGTTTAACTCACAACACTTATGATGGACCCTATTGCAGAATCAAGGGGAATTCCATAAGTATCATCTTTCACCTTATCTTTTAGGACTGACGTCCTATCATAGATAGATCCCGAGAATACCGGCTCTCAATATCTCTTGCTATGATCTATTCTAAACTCTTTTAGCATCTCATCTATAAGGTTGAACTGTGATAATTAAGCAGTATCTAAATCTATCATTATAGATTATTATTTCTAAAATAAGAACTGCAACCTTCAAGAGCTCTCGAAAAGTCCTTGAATTACCAAACATTAATTGACTGTGACATGGGGTGTTGATTCCAAGAAGGATATCCAATACCATGCTCGAGAACTATGACACTCCCACTAACCCTTATGCACTTAAGACATATCTTTCCTCTTAATGAAATCAGTCTCCTTTGATTTATCAAAGCAAATAATTTATATAAACACTATTCAACACCAGGGGTCCCCCTGTCTAGGACCCGAGAAGGCTGAAAGGGGTCCAGGCTCTCCCAATTCCATATAATATGAAGCATAGATGTGGTGATGGAATGCATAATGAGCTTCACAAGTGTATTTGAAAAGCCGATTGTCTGTAAAATATGATGAATATACTCCCAACTGACTATGTCGTAGGCTTTCTCGAGGTCAATATTAACGATCATGAACCCTTTCTTTCCTTTCTTCTTTTGGACATAGTGAACAACTTCCTGAGTGTTCAAGATGTTATCAGCAGCATGGCGTCCTAGGATAAAGCCACATTGAGTAAGAGATATCACTTTACCAATGACTAGACGAAGTCTATTAGGAATGACTTTCGTGATAAGCTTCTTGAAGACATTGGATAGGGCAATGGGACGGAACTGACTGATTGTTTTTGGATGCTAGGTCTTTGGGATCAAAGTGATAAGAGAGTTGTTCATAGAGGCTAGGAATGAGCTAGTCGAACTGGATCACCTGCTTTGCTGTCCGGCTTCTCCCCAGTTTTTGGGGACGTGGACGGACTGCGACCACCCAAATGTTTTGTGCGCTCTCTCCTCAATTGGAACGGACGGCCGTGATCCGACCACGTCCCCAAAGCAGGGGAGAAGCCGGAGTCTCAAAGCCAAGGATCTGAATTCTGAGCTAGTATAGAAAGCCTTCGTGATAAACTTGATAACCGAATCATCAACTGTCTCCCCAGATTTTTGGAAGAAAAGAGGAGGTAGCACATCAGGACCGGCAGTTTTGTAAGAGCCCATATTCATAATAGTTGCGTGAATTTCTGGATTAGTGACCATATGCAGTTGATTAAATTTCTATCAGCATGATTAAGGCGGATGAAGCTTATGTATGTTAGAGGGGGTTGAAGAGCAAAGTCAGTTGCATATAGATCAATATAAAACCGTCGCACAAAATTACCAAGAGAAGTCCCATATCCATAAGCCATACTAGCACCACAATTTATTCTTCTCCTACAAATTAAATCTGAAACAATGCAGTAAAATGCCACGGCTCGGATTTTTAAATATTAATGAATTGAAGTAGTGGTGTGTCACATATGAACCGATAATTAATAACCGAAAAGTAAAAGAAACAAACAATCACCACAGAAGTATATATGAGCCCAAACAATTTAGTGCATCTCAAACATGCAACACGATAAACACAGTAGAATTGTGCTTTCATATCTCAACAGCTTAATCCATAATAGAATAAGCATAAAATCTAAGAAAATAATTAATTCTGGTGGCCGATACTCGCTCAGCAGTGGGGTACTATATAGCACATACAAGAAAAAGTTGAGACTTTAATATAAAATACCAAAAATTCTACTGTTTTATCGATTAATATTTTCGTAAGAGGTTGGCTGTGGTGTCCCTCTTGAGTCTTGAGGGTAGAGCCGTCCCGCTTGTAATAAAAGTAGACCGAAAGCAAAGAGACAAAGAGTTATAAGTTAAAAAATAAAAAATAAAAAATAAAAAAATAAAAAATAGAAGAAGAAAAAGAAAGTGTATAGTACAACTGTACAACATACGACATGAACACACTAACTCATTGTAACGATAACCTACAGAAATCAGTTATAATCAATAGTCAATTTTTTTTAAATGTATTATCAAATTTTAACCAAATTCACAACTATTTGCTATTTTTGACCTTTTAATTCATACCAAGACATGACATTATTATTTCTTTAGATTTTTTTAGTTATGTTTTTGTCATCGTTTTAATTGAAATTATGTTGTTGCCTTACAATTTATAGATTATTATCTGGTAATTATATTTTCGACCCGATTTCTCCGGATCTAAGAAACTGTTCTCTATTTTTGATACCATAAACCTCATTGTTACCAATTGTTATCTATTTATTTCATCATAAATAGGATCTTTGTGTTCATTTATCTATTTATATTTAGGAAAGCGCTTTTTAAATTTAAAGTCTCCGGAGTATTTGATTGTTGATGGAAAGTAGATATTTGTTTAAAAATATTTATTGTGTAGAAAATAAAAATTTATTATGTCTTAAGCATCTCTTTTCTTTTCTTTTCTTTTTCTTTTCTTTTTTTTTTTTGAGGGAAAAGCATCTCTTTTCTTTTCATTTAAATTTCTCAAACACATTTTTTTAATATATATCATTCATTTCCTTTCCGTCCAATCCAGAAAAATTAATGAAGAAGATAATTTAGCTAGATGTTTTGAATATTCATTTCATTGATTCTGTGTGTTGCACCATTACATTTAATAGGTGTTCTTAAGAAACATAACAAACTAATATTCCATATAATCCTTTACTACACATGTCTCATTTAATTACTGACACTTGGCACTCTACAAGTGTCCTAGTCATCATTACTCTTAACATCCCCTCTCAAACTGGATGGTGGGCTGACCACATTGATTTTGGTTTTGAAGATCTGGTACTGTGAGGATGATAAAGCCTTTGTAAGGCAGTCTGCTACTTGATCTGCTGCTGGAACATACTGGACTGAAATGGACTTCTTCTGTACCAAATCTCTGACATAATGGACATCAACTTCTATATGCTTTGTCCTAGCATGAAAGACTTGATTGTGTGCCAAAAATGTTGCACTGATGTTGTCACACCAGGCCACAGGTGTCTCAGGAATCTTCAAGCATAACTATTTCATAAGATGTTGCAACCACTGGAGTTCAGACTTCAGAGGACGGATTTGCCAGTGATCTGTGTTCTGACTCAGTACTTGATCTAGAGACTACATTCTGCATTTTGGAGCTCCATGAAAATAGTGAATCTCCCATATAAACACAATAACCTCCTGTGGATTTTCTGCCTGACTCATCACAAGCCCAATCTGCATCAGAATAGCTATTAACATGCACGGTGAGACTAGGTTTAAAGTGCAGCCCCTAATCAATGGTCCATTTCACAAACCTCAACATTCTTTTGAGTGCATTCCAATACACATCTGTAGAACACTGCATGAACTGACTGAGGGCATTCACTGCATAAGTGATATCTGGCCTGGTAAGTGTCAGATACTATAATCCTCCTATGGCACTCTTATACAAGCTGGGGTTCGCCATGGGAGTGCCTTGATTCTTCTCTCTAATGTCTACCTGCAACCATATGTGTGGGGCAAGGTTTGACATGCTCCGTACTAAGCCTTTTAAGGAGCTGTGTGGTATAGTGTTTCTGTGTGAAGAAGAGTCCAATAATGTCCCTGTGTGCTTCTATACCCAAAAAATGTGACAAATTTCCAAGATCCTTCAGAGCAAAAGTAGAGTGCAGGACTTGAATGACTTTTGATTCAGTGAGCTGCAGTTTCCTGTGACTAGTATGTCATCAACATACACCAACACATACAACAATGTCTTTTCCTTCCTAAATATGAATAATGAGTTATATGCTCTAGACTAATTAAATCCCTAGTGTAACATCTGATTTTTGAGGGCATCAAACCATGCCCTAGGTGCTTGTCTCAGCCCATAGAGTGCCTTTTTGAGTCTACACCCATTAGTTGGTTTTGCTGCATCTACAAATCCTTCAGGTTGGGGCATATACACAGTTTCACTGAGTGGCCCATTCAGAAAAGCGTTGTTGATGTCCACTTGTCTAATGCTTCAGTTTAGAGTAACTGCTATGGCTATAATGACTCTGATGGTTGATGCCTTTGCCACTGGACCGAATGTTTCAGTGAAGTTGACCTCATAGGCTTGTAGAAAACCCTTGGCAACCAGTCTTGCCATATATTTCATGACAGATCCATCAGGATTCAATTTTAGTATGAAAATACACTTGTTGTCCACCAGTTGTTGCCTTGTGTTTGGTGGAACCAGCTCCCAAGTTCCATTTCTCAACAAGGCATTACATTCCTCCTCCATAGCATGCTTCCATTGTGGTATAGCTAGGGCTTCTTACACTTTAACAAGTTCAGTAGGATGAGATTCTGTGAGTGTCTTAACAGTGGCAGTGTAGGTTTTGGGTTTGAAGATCCCACTCTTGGATCTTGTTTGCATTTGGTGAGTAGTAGGGTTCTGTGATGTGGATGAGTTAGGTCTGGTGTTTGTGGAGGTGACAGAAATGGTTTGAGTTGGGGATGCAACATGCTCTTCTTCTTCATGTACATCATTGCTAATAGGTGAAGGTGAGTGGTTATTCAAAGATGTATTCATGGGTGAGCTTGGTGGTGAGCTTAGTGTTGAGCTTTGTGGTGATGGTGAGTGTTGTGTTGTGTGTTCCCCCTTGAAGAGGAAGAGTGGGTGTGTGAGGAGGATGATAGAGGTGCACTTGGTGATGGTGAGGGCCCTGAACTGTCACTGTTGCTGCTGCTGGTTGGAGAAGGTGTGGGGGGAGGCAGTGTAGGGAAGAAGTTAGATGTGGTGAGATCAGAGTACATAGACCTATGAGGGACCTGAGAAAAACCATCATGGATGGGGAAGGAGGCTTCATTGAAGGTCACATTCCTAGTAATGTAAAACCTACCAGACTCAGAGAGACATAAGTAGCCTTTATGATCAGTGGAGGTAGCTAGATAGACACATCTAGAAGAGTGCAAATTGAACTTGTTAGTGTGGTAAGGTCTAAGATGAGGGTAGCAAGCACATCCAAACACCCTATGTATGGAGTAGTCAGGTTTGGTGTGAAACAGGGTTTCAAATGGTGACTTGAAGTGATGAACAGATAAGGGAAGTATGTTGATGAGGTTGACAGAGTGTTTGAAAGCATCCCACCAAAATCTTAAGGGCATGGAGGCTTGAGCTAACAAGGTAAGGCCAAGCTCTACAATATGTCTGTGTTTCCTCTCACTCCTACCATTTTGTTCATGAAGGTGTGGACAAGGGTGTCTAAAGGTAATTCCAGATTCTTTCAAGATAGGAACTAGGCTTCTGTACTCCCCTCCCCAATCTATTTGTGAGCATTTAATTTTAGTGTCAAGCTGAATTTCAACCATTAACTTAAACTCTTTAAAGGTCGACAATGCATCTGATTTTTGTTTGAGGGGGTAGATCCATGTGAATCTGGAATGGTCATCAATAAAGTGTATGTAATATGTATAGCCAGTTGTGGATTTTAGAGGGGTAGACCCCCAAATGTCAGAGTGCATTAGGTTAAGAATACAATTAGCACGAGAAACATAAGTGTTATAAGGTAAAACATGGCCTTTGCCAAATTGGTTGGCTTCATAGAACTTCAATTCATTACAAGCAGAGACACTACAACTAGATAAAACATGGTATAAGACCTTCTTAGATGGATGACCTAATCTATTGTGCCACACATTGGCATCAATTTTCAAACTACTAGTGCTGACTAAGGAAGAGGGAGCACAGGATGGTGATGGTGTGGATGATTTGGAGTGAATGGAGCTTCTTGCAGTAGCAGGAAACTTACACAGTCCATCATCAAGTACCCCTACTAGAAGAGTCCTCCCTGTAGTCAGATCCTTAACAAAACAATGAGAGGAGTTAAATTCAATAGACGCAAGATTATCACTGGAAAGTTTGGAAATTCTGAGTAAGTTTTTAGTAATGTGGGGAACATGTATGTTGGTCCCAGAGAAGGGTGAAACTATAGTCAGAGGGGGGGGGGTGAATGACTATAGTGGAGTTTCAAAAACTTTTCTTTTGTTTAAAAGCTTTTGGGCAGCGGATAAGTCCCTTCTTACTATGTTGTTTTCAAATCAGTTTAGACAATCACAGATATAAGTTATGATCTAGGCAATTTAAATAAATGTTGTAAAGTAAATTGCAGAAAGTAAATTGACACAAGGCTTATAGTGGTTCAGGGTGGTGTAATCCCTTTATCCACTCTTCTCCTGTGATGATCGGAGGAATTCACTATTGTTTTCACAGATACAATAGTATAATTGTCATTGGCTTCCCAAGCTTCACAATCTACAAGACTATCACTCCTTGACTGCAACAGCTTCAGTGATTCAGTCTCTTTTGCTGCTCCTTGAGATCAAAATCCTTCAACAGCTATCACAGATTCAACTCCTTCTCAGATTGCCTATGATTCAGTTGCTTCAGTTTGATGTGAATGTGATTCGCACACTTGCTTGATCAATCTCAATGCTGAATATGACTTTGTAGCTCTGATATCCGAGTTGATCACTAGATGTATCCTTGTAAGTTCAGAGAGAAGGCTTTTCAAATTGATAGAGTTTCTGCTTGATTTTTCTTTTCAGATCGTTGTTCTTCTTTGTCTGTCAATGCCTTCTATTTATAGCCTTGAATAACCTTGATTTGAAATTCCGTCCGTTGGCTATATTAATGAGGGAATAATCCTTGATTTTATTCTTGATTCCCCCTTAATTGCATTCTCCTTGATTTGAGTGATCGGATTCTTTCTTCAAACGTATAGCAGAAAATTCGTCCTTGATTGATCCTCTATTGATTGTGCATTTAATGCATGATCTTCTGAATCTTCAACGTATATTAAATCTGATCTGGTAAGTGTTACTTCGCCGTTTTCAGAACGGTCGAGTGATCCTTCTGACTTAGCCGATTTAGATCTTCCTTCATCGTTTTGTCTTCACTCAGCCGAAAGTCAGTTTACTTTGCCGATTCACTATTTTCTTCTTTGCTTCAGTTTAAGGAGAATCTTTGTACTTCACTGAACCTTGATTGGGGTGAGATCAGTGTACACCATATTTGAATAATAACTTGGACTTATCCAAGGTCATCACAGACTTCCTTGGTTATAAGTCAGACCATTAATGTCTTCATTGCTTCTCTGCTGGTGCTTGGCTGGCTTCACTCTGCCGAATATCTATTTTTACTTTGCCGTCCTACCAACTAGTACAATACATGTCTGACTCAACTTATACAACATGTCAGACTCTAAGTAAAGACTTATACAGAGAATTCTAACTTATTTCAAGCTTGCTATAACAGCTAGTATGGCCATCATCAAAACATAATAGAATGTTCCTAACAATTTCCCCCTTTTTAATGATGCCAAAACCCTCATAAGCCTGAACATAAGTGATCCGAATATTTCATAAATAACAGAACAAAAACTCAACAATCTTTATTCATCCATCATAGGGCAATAAGTTCAAAAGCTTTATTCAAAAGTTACAAACTACATTTTGCTTAATTCAGCTTTGTACCTCTTGAACTTTGTAGTCTGAACCTCTTCAATGTCTTTCCAATCGATTGAAACTTCCACTTCCAGTATGCCATAGCTGTGTATTTAGATACACCCTGAAAAACTCTTTTGGCAAAAGTCTGTTGAAATCAGGTATGGTCTCATTTGCCCTAGGTTCCCCAAAGTACTTCTCAAGTCTTTCCCTAGCCTCAGCAATATGTGAATCTGCAAACTTGAGGCTTTTGTAGAGACTCCACTGCTCCTGTTTCTCAATTCTTCCCATAGGATTGAAGAATTTTTCCATATAGTTGAATTCTTCTTGTTGTTAAGTTGGCAATTCTTCTGGTCCTTTTGCAGACAGTGGTATGGCTGAGCTTGGTTTGTTGTTGCTTTGTCTGAGGAGTGCAAACTCTCTTTTGACTTCATTGTAGAGTTTAGCCATATCAGTTCTCATCCTTCCATCTTGATAGCTTAGTCAATCAGCCCATGCTTCATCTTGTGAGGAATGAGGATAATGTCCTTCTTGTACTCTGAAAAATTCTCTTACATGGTCCAGTACATCTGCTTCATATTCAGCTTTGCTTTGGTGACCAGTAAAAGTTCTGTGTTGCCCAGTGTATCTGGAGCTGCTACTGCCTCTGCTGGTGTTTCCTCTGGTGCTAAGTCTGTGTTGACTAGCTGATCCTCTTTGCTGACTAGATTCAGGCCTTTGCTGTCTGCCGGATCTGTCTCTATCATCATCTCTTCTTTGTATAGGATGAGGAAATCCAGTGCAGGGTTCATTTAGAGCCTTTTCTCTTTCCTCTCTGGCTCTCCTTTGCTGTTCTCCTGCCTCATTCCTGATTCTTATCTCTCTGTCCCTTGCTCTCAGTTGTTCGTCAGTGAAGTTTGGGGGTCTAATAGTTGATCCTTTTGATCCTTCAGGCTTATCCTGAGTTTCCCCCTTTTTGGCAGCATCATCCCTTTGCTGGAGTAAGATGTTATTTGTGGCCTCTGCCGTCCCAATCAGAGAGTCAAGTTTTGATTCAATAGATGTGAATCTATTGTTATGATCATTCAATTTCTCATTGACACTACGAAATCTAGTGCCAAAAGCCACTGCCATTGATTCATTTTCTTGGGAAACATGCTTCCTGAGGCCTGCAAGATTGTTAGTGATATTGATGTTGAGTTGCTTCATCAGATTTACTTGTTGTTGAACAACAATATTTTGTGCATCAATGTACTCTGCAATGGCCTAAAACTTGTGTTCAATGGAGGAGCTTTTGTCATTAAATGCTGAAGTCATGGATCTGAGATACATGGCTTGCCGTTCCAATTCTTCAGCCAGCAAATCTGCCGCTTTCAAAAAAGTTTCATTTGTAATGCCAGTGGCCAGCTGAGAGAGTTTGTGCCTTACGTCAGCTGGTTCTGGATCTGTTTGCTGTCCCTTGTCTTGATGTTGAGTGACATCTGCATTCACATCTAGATATTCAAGTATTTGGGTAGATGTGTAGGCTGGTGTGGCTTGAGCTGTGGTTCCCCCTATCTCTGTGCCGGGGGTTGCCTTGACTGGAGTGGCAGCAGCTGAACCAGTGTCCACAATGTTTGTGCTGTCAGCTGGAACGTTGACAGACAACGGTTGAGTGGCTGTCTTTGCTGGAGTTGTGGACTTGTTGGATGCTTGTGGTTTCAAGAATGTACGGAGAAGAGTGGTATCATCAATTGCATCTGGTGCAGGAGTATCCTCTTCTCTGTCTTTACCAAGATCATCATTGTCATCATGATCATCACCATCATCTTGATCATGATCATCTCCACCATCTTCTGAGTCGTCACTCTGTCTCCCAGAGGTCTGGGGCAGTTTTGCCTTGGATGCATCAACAAAGTCCCATAGAGGTGATTCATCAAGTACACCAACCAGAGTTGTGATTCCCAGAAAATCAAACAGTCATGCCTCTTCCGCAAGCATGTGATCAGAGTCTTGAAGCTGTTGTCGGGAATCACCTTCCTTCCACTCAAGATATTCTGCAATTCAATAATCTATATCGTTTGCAGACAATTGTGCATCTTCTTCTGAAGATTCCTCATCCTCTCCAGTGTTTTCTTCATTAGGATGTTGTTCATCCTCACTGACATTTTCTTCTTCTTGTTGTTTTGACTCAGTGTCGGAATCCTCTTCTTCTTCTTCATCAACCATTTTTCCAAAGGCTGTCTTGTCCAGATTTCGCTGGAACTTTTGCTTCTTTCTTTGACTGGTGGTGTGGTGTGTGGATTTCTTTCTCTTCCCTTCTCCTGCCTTCTTTTGTTGTTTAACATAGGTAAACATGACTTTGGACTCATGTAGTTTGTGGAGTTGTACAGTAGGGACTTTGAGACATTGCAACAGATAGTGTAACAGAATCCCATATGACTTTTTCACCCAGAATTATCCATTCTTTGTCTTTCCCTCTTTTATTCCCTTTTCCCTTGCCTTTACTTCACCTTGGATTTGTTCTTTAATTCTCAAAAAAAAGTATTTTGCCCAATTGAATTGTAGATTATTGTAGATGATTGCCATTAGCCGCATTCTAATTTCTGTCATGGCATTATTTACTCCCAATTTTCCTTCAATAGTCTTGCCAATTAGGGCACTGAACTCATTGAATGGTTTCTTTAAAGCCGATCTCAGACAATCGACTTTTGTAGATCCTGGGTTTGCAGTTTTGGCAATAGTTGCCCAGAAATCATCCAAGTTTTGTGGTACCAATGTCACTTTTGCTTGACCTTTATTTGAAAGTTTAAGATGTTTTCGAATTACCTTTTCTGTAATCACCACTTATTTTCCGTTGACAGATGCAACGATCTTGTCTTCTTCCCACTTGTCACCTTCTTCAGCAGGAAGCCCAGGTACGTATTTTGTAAATTTCCAGAAAAAAATCAGACTTTCATAGTATACCTCGGTTATGGGAGGATTGAGAAAGGTTGATAATTTTAGATTTTCGCAACCTGCTGCTAATCGTTTGGCATCTTCGTCATTTCCGCACAGTTTCAAGTAGTGTTCTTCTTCAAAGAATGATCCAGTGGCAATCGATTTTTCATATCCAGCTTGAGTGTTTGAGGAAGATGATGCCATTGTTGAAAATGAAAGGAAGTTTGAAAATGAACTTGAATTTGCAACAGAGAAAAACCAAAAGTAGGGTTTGTAATTTGCAAGAAAGTGTAAAGATTTCTGAAAATCTCTAAGTATCGTTTATATAGGGTGATTTTGAGTAGTGTGAACGTGGTTTGAATGTGGAAGGATTTTATGACATAATGGCGTGATTTTGTGTATGTAAATCGTGATATTCGAGCGTAATGGGGGAGTGGTTTGAGGTAAGTAATGATAGAGCCCGGGAATCGAGGCGTTCATAATTTAAAAAGAATATGGTTACCTCCATGATCACAAGTTGATCTCCACGTGTGTAATCTTCCACAGAATAATCCTCCATAATTTCCTTATTCTCCGCGTGTAGTAAAAATTGATTTTGTTCACACTTTAATTTGTCCAAGTCTTTAATTCGGTGAAGTACCTTGGCTGGTCACTTAGCCGATGTAGAGAATTCTTCTCTGAGCTGCTCCATTTAACCGTTCCTAACAATCAGTTAAGTTAACTTAGCTGGATACCAGTGCCTTACCTGCTACATCTCCTGTAACGGCAAAGGTTGAACCAGTTGATGAAGTCACTTAGCCGATTACTCCAGTTAGCCGCTCTTTGGTACTTAGTCAATTTCAATCATTCCCAATTCAGTTCTCAACATGCTAAATCTTTCATAACTTAGTGGTTTAGTGAAGATGTCAGCCAATTGATCTTCAGTGGGTATGTATTTTAGGATGACATCTCCCTTTTCAACATGATCTTTGATAAAATGATGTCTCACATCAATGTGCTTTGTTTTTCTTGAATGCAACACTGGATTTTCAGTAATAGATATTGCACTTGTATTATCACACATGATTGGAATTGTTTTCTCTTCCACTCCATAATCCCTTAGCTGTTGTCTGATCCAAAGTACTTGTGCACAACAACTACCTGCTGCTATATATTCTGCTTCAGCTGTTGATGTAGATATGGAGTTTTGCTTTTTACTGAACCAAGAGACTAGTCTGGTGCCTAGCTTTTGACATGTTCCAGAGGTGCTTTTTATATCTATTTTGCATCCAGCATAGTCAGAGTCTGAATATGATATCAATTTAAATCCTCCATCTTTTGGATACCAAATACCTACATTGATAGTGTTTTTCAGGTATTTGATTATTCTTTTGGCTGCTAGAAGATGTGATTCCTTTGGTTGAGCTTGAAATCTTGCACATACTCCTACTGCAAATGCTATATCAGGTCTTGCAGTTAAGTATAGTAAGGATCCAATGATTCCTCTATACATTTTCTGCTCAACATCCTTTCCTGCTTCATCTTTACCAAGTATGACTCTTGCACACATTGGTGTGTCTGTTGTGCCACTTGTATCCATCACATACTTGTGTATTAAATCTCTTGTGTACTTGGTTTGACTAATGAAAATACCATCCTTCATTTGCTTTACTTGAAGGCCAAGGAAATAATTTAATCCTCCCATCATGCTCATCTGAAATTTGCTCTTCATCAGGTTTGCAAATTTCTCACATAACCTTTCATCCTCTGATCCAAAAATGATATCATCAACATAGATTTGTACTAGAAATGTAATTGTTCCTTCTTCTAGTTTGAATAGAGTCTTGTCTATAGTTCCCTTGTTGAATCCATTCTTGATCAGAAATTGTGATAGTGTTTCATACCAGGCTCTAGGTGCCTGTTTGAGTCCATAGAGGGCCTTCTTGAGTTTGTATACTATGTCTTCTTTTCCTTTGATTTGAAATCCAGGAGGTTGTTCTACATAAACTTCTTCTTCCAAAAGTCCATTTAGGAATGCAGTCTTGACATCCATTTGATAGACTTTGATGTCTTTGAATGTAGCAAATGCTAGAAAGAGTCTGATTGCCTCCAATCTTGCTACTGATGCAAATGTTTCATCATAATCTATCCCTTCTACTTGAGAATAGCCTTTTGCAACTAGTCTTGCTTTGTTTCTGACAACAGTTCCTTGCTCATCCATCTTGTTCCTAAATACCCATTTTGTTCCAATGATGTTGGCCATATATGATCTGTCAACAAGTTCCCAGACTTCATTTCTTTCAAATTCATTTAGTTCTTCTTGCATGGCTGTGATCCAATCTGAATCTTGAATTGCATCATCTATTGTCTTGGGTTCCACTTGTGATAGAAAACATGTTAGCATGTGCTCCAGTTGTCTTCTGGTTCTAACTCCTGTGTGAATATCTCCAATAACTTGTTCTTCAGGATGGTCTCTCAGCCAATTTAGATCAGGTTGAAGTTGTTCTTCACTTGGTGCTTCCATACCTTCATGCTGAGCATGAACTTCAAATTCTGGTGCTTCTTCTGTTGTATTCATATGTGGCTCCTCTTGATTTTCAAAATGATGATTCATGATAGAAGCTGCCATGGTTGTATTTGTATTGATTTTCCTTTGTGCTGCTTCCTCTTCTTGATCTTGAAGGTCTTCACCATTTGTATTTGGTTCATCAAAAACTACATGTATTGATTCTTCAATCACCAATGTTCTTTTGCTGAGTACTCTGAATGCTTTTCTAGTGTCTGAGTATCCCATAAAGATTGCTTCATCAGCCTTTTCATCAAAGGTATACAGCTGGTTCATGTCAAGACAAAACATTTTGATCCAAACATATGAAAATATGAGATATTGGGTTTTCTACCATTCCATATTTCATATGGAGTCTTTCCATGATATTTGTTGATGATTGATCTGTTTTGTGTATGGAATGCTGTGTTTCCTGCTTAAGCCCAAAATCTCTTTGGCAAGCATGCTTCAGTAATCATTGTTCTAAATGCTTCTTTGAGAGTTCTGTTTCTTCTTTCTGCTACACCATTTTATTGTGGAGTTCCTACTGCAGATAATTGATGTAGTACTCCATTTTCTTCACAGTAGGTTCTGATAATTTCATTTAGAAATTCAGTGCCTCTATCTGATCTGATCTTGATGATTTTCAGTTCCTTTTCATTTTGGAGTCTTCTCAGCAAATCTGGCAGCTTTTTGAGTGTTTTTTTCTTCTTGTTCATGAAAATGGTCCAGGTGTACTTTGAGAAGTCATCCACCACTACTAGGGTGTATTTCTTACCACTTACACTTACTGGTGTGACTGGTCCAAACAGTCCATGTGTAACAGATGTAGAACTCTGGTTGTAGATTGATAAGGCTTTGACTTGAATGAATTGTTTCCCTTTCTGACACGCATCACATAGGCTTTCCTTTTTGAATATGATCTCTGGCAGTCCTTCAACTAACTTGTTCTCTGATAATTTTTTGATGGTCTTGAAATTCAGGTGATTTAATCTTCTATGCCAAATCCAGCTTGTTGATTGTTTATTTCTGACAAGCAGACATGTTTCTGCCTTGTCTGTTCTCCAGTCCACCACATACATGTTGTCTTGTCTTCTACCTGCAAGGACTATTGTGTTGGTTTGGCTGTGAATCACTTTGCATCCTTCTTTGTTGAAGTGCACATTGTAGCCTTTGTCACAGAAATGACTGATGCTCATCAGATTGAAATTAAGTCCCTTGACATATGCCACATTTTGAATCTTCAGATTGTTCTTGAGTATTATGCCTACCCCCTTAATCTTGACAGGGTTTTCTTTGCCTCCAAATGTGACTTTCGGTCCATAAAAAGCTTTGAAGTCAATGAGCCATTTCTTGTTTCCTGTCATGTGTCTGGAACATCCACTGTCTATGTACCAGACATCCTACAAAACAAATTAATTAAGTTTAGGTACCCAACACTGTTTAGGTCCATACCTGTTAGCAGTCATGCCTCCCATACCAAGTGTATATCCAAAGGTTCTTCTTTTTGGATAATTAAGGCATGGCAGAATAGCTTCTAATATTTTTACTGAAGGTATTCTGATACTTTTCTCCACCTTTTGGTGCATTTACATCCTTCTTCACTTTCCAATATGCAGTAGGAAACCTTTCTTGCTTCATGTGTCTAGGAACATATCTAGATTGGTTTTTCTTAAATACATGATGCATTTTATGGAATGGTTTCCTCTTGTATTTTGGAGGTGCAACATTCCAATCATCCTCTGAGGGATAAAGTCTGCCTTTACCTTTCAGAAGGCTATAGTTCTTGGTTGACTGAAATGAGGATTTGGTCTGCTGTTTTACTACACTAGGTTTTGACTTCACTCGAGCAGGATGATTTGTTGGAACTATGGTCTGTCCCTTTCTAAATTTTGGTCCAATGTTGGTCCTGGATTTAGAATTGTGTTGACCATTATTCCTACTCTCATCCTGACTGTTGTAGCCAAGACCATATCTGGATCCAAACCTTTTTTAGGGTTTGTAAGCTGGTGCATTTAGTGGTGCAGTGGTTACCTTTACCGGTGGGGAGATTTTCTTAACTGATCTGTCAATAACAGATGTATGATCATCTGCTTTTTTTTGATCATTTAAGTAGGTTTCCTTACTGGTTACTTCAGCTTTTGCTTTATCCAGTTCTTTCTTTAATCTTTTATTCTCCTTTCTTAGATCCTTGCATTCCTTTTCCAGAATTTCATGATTCATTTCAATTTCATCAAATTTAGTAATGAGATTTTGGACTAGGTCTGCTGTATCCAATGGGAGACTAGAAGATTGTGCAGTGTTAGATGTGGATGCATTTGATGAGGAACATGAACTAGATGTTACCTCAGTTTCATCTGATTCTTTAGCCATTAGACATAGGCTTGTTTCCTCAGTGTCTGAACTATCACCTTCATCTTCATTTAATTCTTTGGTCATGAGGCATAGACATGATTTTTCATTGTTTGCGCTATCTTCTTCATCACTGTCATCTGTGTCATTATCAGATGATACTTCATTCTTTTCACTGCTAGATTCAGCCTTGAGTGCCTTCTTGCTTTTCCTCTTTTCAGATGCTTTGTATTTCTTCTTTTCATCATCTTTGTCATTTTCTTCAGGACAATCAGCCTTGAAGTGACCCTTCTTGTTGCAGTTGAAGCATCTGTATTCATCATCTTTCTTCTTCATTTCTTTATTTGAGCTTGACCTCTTATTTGATGATGAATTTCCTTTGAAAGGCTTCTTTTTGTTGAACCTGTAAAAGCGTTTAACTAATAAAGCTACCTGTTCTTTAAGTTCATGTGTCTCTTTGCTGATACAATCGGCAAAGTTACTTTGCTGGGGTGCAACCAGTGCAGTGATTTTATGTGTCGCTGCCGGAGCATCATCTTCACCGTTCAATTCGAATTCATGAGCTTTTAATTGGGACATCAGTGTCAGAGTGTCAGTTCTTGCAAGATTTGTTGTTCCTCTGATTACTGATTTTATGATCTTCCATCTTTCAGGTAGTCCTCTCAAGATCTTCAAGCATACCTCTTTCTGGGGATATGTGTGTCCAAGCTGTTGCAGTTCACTGATAATGCTTGAGATTCTGTTGTCCATTTGATCAATGGATTCACCAGCCTTCATTTTAAAGTTCTCAAATTTCTGTATTGCAGCAGATAATTTGTTTTCTTTAACTGCTTCAGATCCTTCATTTATCAATGATAGCTTGTCCCACATCTCATTTGCTGTTTTGCAGTCTTTGATTCTTATAAAAATGTTGCTATCTAGGGTCTTCAAAATCATGTCTTTTGCAACAAAGTCCACATTTGCTCTTCTCCTGTCATCCTTGGTCCAATCCTTTTTAGGTTTATCAATTTCCTTCCCTTGATCTGCTCCTGTGCCTACCACAGTAGTGATTATGATTGGTCCTTCATTAATTACATCCATCATCTCTTCATGAGTTGCTGCAAGATGAGATATCATTCTTATTTTATATTCATCAAGAAGTTTGAGGAATCCATAAGTGCAAATGAAGATATAAATGTAAATGTATAGAAAACTCAGATTTGAAAACTGCTTTGAAAATATGTGATCTCCTTGTTACCAGAAATTAGATCCGAACAGGTTCTGATACTAGGAACACTGCTCTGATACCAATTGTTGGTCCCGGAGAAGGGTGAAACTATAGTCGAGGGGGGTGAATGACTATAGTGGAGTTTCAAAAACTTTTCTTTTGTTTAAAAGCTTTTGGGCAGCGGAAAAGTCCCTTCTTACTATGTTGTTTTCAAATCAATTTAGACAATCACAGATATAAGTTATGATCTAGGCAATTTAAATAAATGCTGCAAAGTAAATTGCAGAAAGTAAATTGGCACAAGGCTTATAGTGGTTCAGGGTGGTGTAATCCCTTAATCCACTCTTCTTCTGTGATGATCGGAGGAATTCACTATTGTTTTCACAGATACAATAGTATAATTGTCCTTGGATTCCCAAGCTTCACAATCTACAAGACTATCACTCCTTGACTGCAACAGCTTCAGTGATTCAGTCTCTTTTGCTGCTCCTTGAGATCAAAATCCTTCAACAGCTATTACAGATTCAACTCCTTCTCAGATTGCCTCTGATTCATTTGCTTCAGTTTGATGTGAATGTGATTCACACACATGCTTGATCAATCTTAGTGCTGAATATGACTTTGTAGCTCTGATATTTGAGTTGATCACTATATGTATCCTTGTAAGTTCAGAGAGAAGGCTTTTCAAATTGACAGAGTTTCTGCTTGATTTTTCTTTTCAGATCGTTGTTCTTCTTTGTCTGTCAATGCCTTCTATTTATAGCCTTGAATAACCTTGATTTGAAATTCCGTCCGTTGGCTATATTAATGAGGGAATAATCTTTGATTTTATTCTTGATTCCCCCTTAATTGCATTCTCCTTGATTTGAGTGATCGGATTCTTTCTTCAAACGTATAGCAGAAAATCCGTCCTTGATTGATCCTCTATTGATTGTGCATTTAATGCATGATCTTCTGAATCTTCAACGTATATTAAATCTGATCTGGTAAGTGTTACTTCGCCGTTTTCAGAACGGTCGAGTGATCCTTCTGACTTAGCCGATTTAGATCTTCCTTCACCGTTTTGTCTTCACTCAGCCGAAAGTCAGTTTACTTTGCCGATTCACTGTTTTCTTCTTTGCTTCAGTTTAAGGAGAATCTTTATACTTCACTGATCCTTGATTGGGGTGAGATCAGTGTACACCATATTTGAATATTAAGTTTCATCACTTAAAGTGTAACTTGGATTTATCCAAGCATCACAGACTTCCTTGGTTATAAGTCAGACCATTAATGTCTTCATTCCTTCTCTGCAGATGCTTGGCTGGCTTCACTCTGCCGAATATCTGTTTTTACTTTGCCGTCCTACCAACTAGTACAATACTTGTCTGACTCAACTTATACAACATGTCAGACTCTAAGTAAAGACTTATAGAGAGAATTCTAACTTATTACAGGCTTGCTATAACAACTAGTATGGCCATCATCAAAACATAATAGAATGTTCCTAACAATGTAGGAGGGAATTCAAGGTGAGACTGTAGTGTGGTTTGTATAAAGTGGTACTGCCAATGTGAGCTATTTTCAATTTCTCACCATTATCAACAGTTAAAGTGTCAGTATCAACATAGTTTGAGCTTAGGTGCAGATTGTTCAAGTCATTAGTGACATGGTTAGAAAAACCACTATCCATGTACCATGACTGATCTCCCACTGATTGAGGTGTAGCTAGGTATGCAGAGACTTGTCTAGGAGGCTGATTTTGATTCTGATTTCCCTGTGAGTTTCCTGGAGCATTGTTGAAGTCCTCTTCATATCTATGCCAAGAGATGTTGGTTGTATACCGAATTTTACCACATAATTGACAAGTTGTCCTCTGCCAGTGCCATTTCCATTTCCAGCCGACCATGTATTTGATCCTCTACCACCTCCACCTCTACATCTTGATCAGCCTCCCCTGGATTGTCCTCTACCTCTTGAGGACTAATTATGATTTTAAGATCTGTTATCTGGTTTGGGTGAGGATCTTGCAGCTAAATGAGCAGTATGATGACTGGTATCTAGGGTTTGAGTAGGGTTGAACCGGACAAGCAACCTTTTATGTGTAATAAGCTGGTATTGCACTTCCTTCCATGTAAGGGAACCAACCCTAGCCATTATGTTTACAATTACAACTTTATACTCCTTGTCTAAACCTCCAAAATTTGCTAAGATAAGCTCAGATTTGGACACCGGATACCCAGCAACAGCAAGACTGTCAGGATAAGACTTCATAAAAGCTAAATAATCGGCCATAGTCTTTATGCCTTTAGTGGTTTTGGTCAGGGTGTCCTTGAATTCTAACATGTGGGCTTTAGACCGGCTATTGAAGAGATCTTCAAGTGTTTTCTATACTTGATCAGGGGTATCACACCCCATAACCTCCAGTAGAGCCTGTTCAGTCATCGAACCTAGAAGCCACCCCATGAGAAGTTGATTAATCTGATTCCACTCTGAAAATGTTGGATTGGGAATGTAACTGGTGAGAACAGCACCCCGGGTCCAGCATAGGTGAGGAATTTAGGTGGTTTGGGCAGATAACCGAACAAATGATCTTCCAATTTGTGCCCGCGAACAACCAGTAGGATGGTGTAGCACCAGAAGATGTTGTTATTCCTGTCTAATTTGATTGTTGTTGGTTGATGTTATTACAGATCGATCAAGAAGTGATGGTGATTGTGAGTAAAGATAAAAGATAAACAAGCAAACAAACACAGAAACAAGATGACCACAAATTTAACGTGGTTTCCGACAATGTGCCGACTACTCCACGGACAAACGAGGATATTTTATTATCACCGGAAAGTTACAATTACATGTATTACAAATGGTATTTATAGCCTTAGGAACCAACCCTAACCGACTAATCAGTCAACCCAGTAAATGACTGAAATACCACATAAGTAACTTCACCGAATTAGGAAACCATACAGACGTTTTCCTTAAGTCTATTATGAACCAGCAGACTTCACTCTGCTGATACCCCGTATCGGCAGACACAGCTTCAGCAGACTGAGCAACTCTGCTGGTGCCCCAAACGAATACTAGATTCAGTAGATGCTTCATGCTCTGCTAACCACCACAGTTTCCACAGACTGCTAAATGCCATACTCAGCAGACTAGACTCAGTAGCATAGTTCAAGTCACCATTACAAATCTCCACCTTGACTTTAACTTCATGCAAACTGACCAGATATCCAACCAAGTGCTAGATTCCTCTTTCTCTTCAGATTTGAATACCTCAGCATTCCCCCAACACCAGCTGAGTATTCCTAGATTCAGATTAACAGCTTTGGATATTCAAAAAGTCAAGACACAACTGAAACTTGCCCCTTGGAACTGGTTTAGTGAACATATCAACAGGGTTCACATCAGTGCTGATCTTCTCCACTTTAACCCTCATCTCATTTCTTAGAAAATGATACCTAACATCAATGTGCTTGGTTCTCTCATGATGAACCTGATCCTTAGCCAAACATATTGCACTAAGACTGTCACAATACACCCTGGCTTGATCTTGATGCACACTCAGATCATTGAGTAGCCAACCAGATTGCTTCCTTTGTTGCTTCTGTTAGTGCCATGTATTCTGCTTCCGTAGTAGATAATGTCATTGTACCTTGTAAAGTTTCCTTCCAACTTACTACAGAACCATCCAAAGTAAACACATACCCAGTTATAGACCTCCTGCTGTCCACATCAGCAACATAATCAGAATCATAGTACCCTATGACAAAACATTGAGTTCCACCTCCATAAATGAGTCCAATATCTGATGTACCCCTAAGGTATCTGAATATCATTTTCACAGCTTTCCAGTGTTCCTTTCCAGGTTAAGCCATAAACCTGCTGACAACACTGACTGCCTGAGCCAAATCAGGCCTAGTACAGACCATGGCATACATAAGTCTGCCTACTGCACTAGCATATGGAACTCTTGACATGTAATCTTCCTCTTCAGCTAACTGTGGAGCAAACACAGCAGACATATACAGATGTGGTGCCATAGGAGTATCTATAGGTTTGGATGTTGACATGCCAAACTTGGTTAATATCTTTTCAATATACCCCTATGAAGACAAGAACAGCTTCCCCTGCTTCCTATCTCTATAGATCTCCATCCCTAAAATTTTCTTTGCATTCCCTAAATCCTTCATCTCAAATTCAGCCTTGAGCAGATTCTTCAGATCTTGAATGCCAGACTTGTTTGCAGCATATCATCTACATACAGCACCAGATAGATGATTGGTCCATCTTTCAAATTGTTGTGATACACACAACAATCATATGGACTCCTACTATAAGCCTGATGAATCATATAGTTGCCAAACTTCTTATACCACTGGCTTAGGGCCTGCTTAAGTCCATATAAAGACTTTTTCAACTTGCAAACATATCCTTCTTTGCTAGGAACTTGGAAACCCTCTGGCTGAGTCATATAAAATCCTTATCTACATCTCCATGTAGAAAGTCTGTCTTCACATCCAATTGCTCAAGTTCAAGATTTTAATGTGACACTATTGCGAACAGCACCCTGATGAAAGTATGTCTGACAACTGGAGAAAATATCTATTTATAGTCTACCCCCTCTTTCTGACTGAACCCCCTAGCAACCAAACGTGCCGTATATCTGATATCCTCAGCAGATGTCATTCCTTCCTTTTTCTTGAATATCCATTTGCAGCTGACCACCCTTCTACCCCGTGGTTGTTTGACCAAATCCCAAGTCTCATTCTTTTGACGTGACTCCATTTCTTCTCCCATGGAAGCAAGCCATTGGGATGCCTCAGAACATGTCACAGCTTCCCTGTAAGTGTTAGGTTCAAAACCATCCACTTCTTCAGCTACCTGTAGTGCATATCCAACCATATCCTCCTCAAACCCATATCTTCTTAGAGGTCTGATATTGGTCCTCCTAGCCCTGCTGATCTATACCCTGCTGACCAACATCAGTTGTAAGAGTGTCTGTTGACCCTTGTTTAGCAAACTGGTTTGGATCCAACTCTGGATCTGCGGATTGTTGACCATCCCCTGCTGAGTCTTTTGATTCAGTAGACTCTACTTGAAGCTCCATCTATTTGTCAACCTTATCAGTCTCAAATCCAATTTTAGATTCAGATGTGGCCCTCACTGATAAGTTAAGCATAGATTTTTCATCAAAGAATACACTCCTGCAGAGTATAACCCTATTTTCAGCTGATGACCAGATTCTATACCCCTTAACTCCATCTCTATATACAACAAACACAACCTTCTTGGCCCTAGGCTCCAATTTACCCTTACTAACATGATAATAGACAATTCTTCCAAAAACCCTAAGTACAGAGTAGTCTACTGACCTTCCTGACCAAACTTCAAGTGGTGTTTTAAGTTTGATCCCAGTGTGAGGCCCCCTATTGATTAAGTAGCAAGCTGTACTAACATCCTCTGCCCAAAATCTCCTTGTTAGACCAGAATTAAAGAGCATGCACCCTCTCCAAAAGAGTTGATTCATTCTTTCTGCAACACCATTCCGTTGTGGAGTATCTCTAACAGTATGGTGCCTAGCTATGCCTTCATTCTTGACAAATTCATCAAACTAAGACCATCAGAATTCCAGTCCATTATTAGCTCTAAGTCTCTTGATCTTCCTCCCTGCCTGATTTGCAACCAAAGCCTTCCACTGCTTGAAGTTCTTGAATGCTTCACTCTTGTGCTTCATCATAATTACCCAAACCATCTTTGAATAATCATTTATAAAAGACACAAAATACCTGTGACCACCCAGTGATTGCACCCTTGAAGGTCCTCAACAATCAGAATGGACATAATCAAGTGTCCCTGTTGTGATGTGAATTTCTTTTGGGAACTTGCTCCTATGTAGCTTCCCAAACACACAGTGTTCACAAAATTCCAGCTCCTTGACCTTATGCCGCCATAGTAGATCAGACTTAGACATAATTTGCATCCCTCTTTCACCCATATGGCCCAATCTCATGTGCCAAAACTTGGTAGTTATGACTGGTGAAACTTTGATGATGCAACAACAGCAGAACCTAATACAGTAGACCCTTGTAGTATGTACAATGTCCCATGCCTGATACCCTTCAGAATCACACTTGAACCCTTATAGATATTCACCACTCCACCTTCACCCCTGAACTTGAAACCTTTGCTGTCTAGTAGACTAAGTGATATCAAATTCTTGGTTATTTGTGGAACATGACTAACCTCATTCAGTGTCCAGAATTTACCATCATGTGTCCTAAGTTGGATTGATCCAATCCCAACTATTTTCCAGACCTTGTGTTAGCTATAGCAATATGGCCTCCCTCCACCTGCTGATAAGTTGAAAACCACTCCCTATTTGGACACACATGATAAGAATCCCCCGTGTCAATATCCACACATCTTTGTGCCGTACTGACTCTGAAGCTGCTAATGCCAGATCTTCTTCAGAGTTGGTGTCTTGTTCTGCCAAAGCAGTTGTACCCTGCTGAGTACCCTACTGCTTCTTCCTTTTTGGACATTCATTTGTCCAATGTCCCTACTCCTTGAAGTAGTTAGAGATATCCTTAGCTTTGGGACCCTTAGAATTCTTCTTGAACTTCTTCCTTCCAGGATTTCCTGGCCCTGCTGACTCAACTGGCCACCAATCCAGTAGACTGACTGTCTATTCCAGAACCAGATGCCTTATGGCATAACTCTCGAGAATGGAGTGATGACCTTACATTCTCCAATGATACCGAGTCCTTCCCAACAATAAAGGACTGCACAAAATTCTCATATGATGCAGGAAATGATACAAGTAGAATCAACGCAGCTTCCTCATCTTCAATCTTCACATCAAAATTCCTTAAATCAAGCAATATTATGTTCAGCTGGTCTAGATTATCCCTCAGCTGAGTGCCCTCATGCATCCTTAAACCGAACTGACGTTGTTTTAATAACAACTTGTTGGTTAGAGACTTATTCATATACAGACTCTTAAGTTGGGACCACAGCTTCTCAGCAATGTCCTTTTCAGCAACCACTATGATAATATCATCTGACAAGCACAACATAATTGGTGAATGTGCTTTATCCTCCAGACTAGCTCTCTCAGCAGCACTTCCTTCTGTTGATTTAGACAAGGGACCCCGTAATCCCTGATGCTTCAACAAAGCACGAATCTTGATCTGCAATAAACTAAAGTTGTTCCTTCATGTAAACTTGTCAATCTTAACATTTAAAGCAGACATCTAGCTCATCAGAAAAGCTTGTGTAAATCCCAAATCCTAGCGCCAATTATGACCTTGGTGCCAATCTACCTTGCTTAAAACAGATAAATGGATTTCTTGATGAACCTGGATGCTCCGATACTAGTTTGTTATTACGGATCGATCAAGAAGTGATGGTGATCTGGAGTAAAGATAAAAGATAAACAAGCAAAGAAACACAGAAACAAGAAGAACACGGATTTAATATGGTTTCCGGCAATGTGCCGACTACTCCACGGACAAACGAGGACCAGAAAGTTACAATTACATGGATTACAAATGGTATTTATAACCTTGGGAATTCAACCCTTACCGACTAATCAGTCAACCCAGTAAATGACTGAAATACCCCAGAAGTAACCTCACCGAATTAGGAAACCTTATAGACGTGTTCCTTAAGTGTGCTGTGAACCAGCAGACTGGTCAACTCTGCTGCTGCCCCAAACGAACACCAGATTCAGTAGATGCTTTATGCTCCGCTGACCACCACAGTTTCCACAGACTCTGTTGAATGCCATACTTAGCAGACAAGACTCAGTAGCATAGTTTAAGTTACCTTTACAGTTGATTTAGGTGGCCGGAGAATGGGGTCTGAGCGGACATGCCAAGTAATTTTGGTGGAGATGGAGGCGGAGCACTGGTGGAGCCAAGAGAGAATGAGGGAAGGTATGAAAAAGGTGGTTGGCCAGTTGGATGACGATGTCCGGAGACTGGAGGGAAAAGGATCGGTGTGTGGTATAAACATAGCGGTTGGGTCCACTCTTGTTTGTGTGGTAACAAGAGTAGCCGGAATTCGAGCATTGTTTGGTGCAACAGATGAACCAACGGTAGAACTGAGGTGGAGGTGTGATGTAACCGGCGGAGGATCCACCACCGGCAGCGGAGCAGAGGTCTGCTCCATTCCCGGAGCCCCGATACCAAGAAAAATTAATGAAGAAGATAATTTAGCTAGATGTTTTGAATATTCATTTCATTGATTCAATTGTGTGTTGCACCATTACATTTAATAAGGTGTTCTTAACAAACCCAACAAACTAATATTCCATCTAATCCTTTACTACACATGTCTCATTTAATCACTGACACTTGGCACTCTACAAGTGTCCTAGTCATCATTACTCTTAACAAATCCAAATACTACAACGAGACTTGAAATCACTCATTCTCCTCTCATATCTCTTCGGTCACAATCCTCTCTATTCTTTTACTCAATCCGTTCCAAAATAATTGATACAGTTCCCAAAATATTTTGTTAAATTTTATGTGAGACGGTATAATTTTCAATGCAACATTTATTGTATTTTTACTTTATTTGCCCTTATTTATTACAGTAGGAGATATAGAAAAAAAAAAAGTCACATTAATTATATCCTAGTACATTATAGTCATTTCATTGTGAAAGATAATGCATTAACTCAAATCTTTAATATGGGTGCTTTTCACAAATGACTCAATAAATTGAAACGGAGGGAGTATATTTGTTCCTTCAAATCAAAAATATCCTAAGATATTGTCAACAAACTCATTAGTACTGCATAATCCAACATTAGGACAAAATAGTAACATCATCTTTCCTTAAAAAAAATATTTAAAATAAAAAAATATAGAAGTGACATCATCTAGTTCGGTAATTCATCGTTTAATAGTCTGGAGTTTTTGAGTTAAACCATCCATTTATATTTCGCTTTCAGAATCCTATATAAGTGCGAAACTACCGGAGAAGATGGACCTACCCCAATTTTTGCCTTTATGGACTTCATAAGAAGACGATACTCTACTTTTACTTCACCATATATATACTTTTGCATTCATCAGGATTTGATTCGCTTTCATTCTAGCTTCTTCCGTCCAGAATTCATCAAATTAGTTGGATTAAAAAAACAATTATGATACTAGTTCTATACCATTGGCCCAAGGAAATATTGGTGCGTTTGGATTAGCCGGTGGAATGAAATTAAATGGAATGAAGGTGATGAAATAAAATTCTATGGAATGAAAAAACGTGATTTCATTCCTACGTTTGACACAGGGACGTGATTAGCCAGCTCACCCTGTTATAACAGGACCGTCAGAGATCCAAAGCGGATTGCAATAATCAAGAATAAACAAGAAAGCGTAAATCACACAAGAAACAATAACACAAGATTTAACGTGGTTTCCGGCAATATGCCGACTAGTCCACGAGCAGAAACGAGAAGATTATATTATCCATGGAGATTTTGCAGACTCTACAATTGCATATGCAATTGCTGCTGATACTTCTGTTAACTGCTTCTGCCAATATTCTAGGTTACAACAGACGTGTATTTATAGTCACCAAACCCTAGACCTAGCCGCCATAACTAAATACTAGCTGATTGACTAAAATACATAGATGTGAACTTAGCTCAATTGACTCCACTAGACGTTACCTGCTGATATTCCTGCTGACCTTGCCCTTGCTGATATTGCCCTGCTGGCATTTCCCCTGCTGACATTGCCTTGCTAGCATTGCCCCTGCTGACATTGCCCCTGCTGATATTGCCATGCTGAGTACTCAGCTGACTTAGTACTCAACCAGAACAGATGAGAGGTCAAGTCACCTTTTCTAACAATCTCCAACTTGACTTGAACTCTCGTTCAAATAGATGTATAACCAGATGTACTGTACCAGATGCATTCGTCAATGCCATAAGTACTGTAAAAGATTCCTCCTCTTTCTTCAGACTTAACAGCTTCAGGTGTGATTCTTCCAGATGAGAAAACCAACTTCAGATGAGAACCTCCCAGATTCAGATGCGATCCTCTGTTGTTAACAAATTTAGACTTGATTGAGTTGAGAACAGATGTGATCAACAAATCCAGACATGATCACCAGACATGATGTGATTACCGGATTCAGATGTAATCACCTCGATTGAGGACACTCAACTGTGGTCTTTAGATTCAACTTCAACCAAAAAGATTGCAGATTCAGATTCAAATTCTGAGCTGACCAGATGTGAGCAAAACAGACTTTAGGTTAGACTCCTCCAGATTAGACTTAACTCCAGATGAGAACTCCACCTCATGCATGAATCTCCTAGATCAGATGAGACTCTAATTCAAATGTGTTCACCAGATACTCAGCTGACTTCACTCAACTGAGGCTTCCCGACACAGATGTAGAACCAGCACAGACATGTTCAACAGATTCAGCAGACACCACCCTGCTGACAGATGGAATCAGCTGACTTTTATCAGCTGACTTGCTAGAGTTGAACATTCCACTCTCAGCTGACTTTCACTCAGCTAGTACTGGATCTGTAGACCTTCACTCAGCCGACCTCAAATTTTGGTTCCACCAGATTCAGCTCTTGATTCTTCAGGTTCAGATGCACAACCAAGTGTCGATTAGTGTTTACCGTTCTCAGCAGAGCCTGCAGAATCAGCTGAGTATGGACCTAAAGCTCCACCTGATTGCCAACACTCCAGATTCAGATCAGATTTGCATTCCCTTTGCAACTGCTACTAGAAACCAAACCAGCAGCCTGATTGTCTGTACCTGTGCCAATTGTTGAAATATGTCCTAATCCCAATCGGGTTGGACATAATCCGAACGGGTCGGGTCATTTCTATTATTTCTTTATGTTTATACATATGATGAATGGCTTTAATGTTATTATGTATTTTGTTTATCTATATGAACCAATTTGTGATTGTATATATGATAACGTCCTTAGTGTCAAACTGTGAGAAAGAAACCATGATAGTGATTATGGTTGATGAAATCTCGACTCACTACAAAAGGTTTGATAATGTCTCTAGTCGTATGTGCTATTAAACATGACATTAACAGTACGATTAGACTAGCATGTATTAGACGTCTTCTATCTTATTGAAGATAGGGATAGATCTCGTCTATCGAAGTGTTGAGACACTTGGACTGTACGTGGACGTGTATTAGAGAATGCGTACGTTAGACTGGCCCACTTACTTTATTAAGTGTTGCACTATGTGGTGGTTGTGTGATTATCCTAAGACCGGAGCCGTCGTGACATCACGGTGTGGATTGTCATATTTTGACACTATTGAGGTTTCCCTTAGCCATAGGGCGATCATGCGGTAGTGATATTGGCTGTGATACTGAAGCATGCATAAGATTCATGTTGCTCGTCCGGAAATCGCGTATCCTATTATTAGGAGTGAATATCCGAAAGGGTCTTCTTATAAGAATGTCTTATTCTCGAAAGTCTTTGCAAAGCGGAAGTAATATGTTACTTTGAGAAAGTAGGATATGCAGATTATAAGATACGGTCGTTGATGTTTGACACTCGACGTACGACCGTATGGATATTATTACAGCGATATGATTCTATTTACACGGTAACTGTTTCACATGAAAGGTAGTAGTAATTGCGTTTGACTCTTCCGATGATCGGTGGTCGTGGACGTGTTGCTAGACGCTATCCATGATCGTTAGGTATGAAGGGCATTTTCGTAATTGCACTTTGTGCCTACGACTAACATATTCGGAAGCCTATCGGGTCACACACATATGAACGTATAGCCGAATTAAAATGCGGTTATAGCGATAACCAAATAAAGAAAGTTTATCTCGACTATAAAGTGTAATAGTGGCAAATTAATATTGTGGCATTTATTTATTATGAATAAATTAAATACATGATTTTAATTATGTTGATTAATTAAATATACATAATGTATATGTATGTCGAAATATTTGTGTATATTGATACACATGTGTTTTGCAAATTATTTAATCATAGCATTATATTAATTAAAAAATATTCCGGATGCCAATTTGTGGCTATATGGGGCGCAGGTCTTGAGTGTATATGATACACTTGGATTGTACAATTTAATTAATGAGATTATCATCTATTAATATTAGATATTAATTGATTTATAAAAAATAGATTTATGGTAATAAGATAAAGATAGTCAATATTAGATATTGAAAATATCTTGAAAATATTTAATATGAGATATTAAATTAAATGAGATAAATCAATCAAATCTATTTTCCTTATTTTACTAGTAAAATGTTTTCTTCCTCTCAACTCTACATTGGGGCGCCACCTTCATTATAAATAGGAGGTGGGTGTCAAACTCTTTTGCACATCACAATTGAAACTGATAGTTCTTGTTAAAAATAAGAGAGTTTCGTGGAGAGAGTTCTGAGAGAGAGAAAAGGTCGGTCTAGTAACCGAGCTTTTCTAGTAGCAATCCTTGGTGGATTCCGACGGGTTGTTCGTGTGGACTAGCGGTAGAGGCCGAACGTTTGGGCGGCTCCGTGCACCACTACGCTCCTTGGATGGTCAAAGTGTCTATCTGTTAGATCAAGCAAGGTAATCACCGCTTACTAACTTAATATGTTTGTTTCTTAAACGAAGTCGATCCTGCTACACTTGTTGATTAGGTTCACTCGTACTTCTTTTTCTCCAGTTCCCAAATTATCCTTTTCGATTAACCGGAATTACCCTAGCCTAACGTTAAAACCTTTCAAGTCCTACACGATTGTGTCCAAACTTAGTGACCTTGATTAGTGGAGAGGCTAGTGGGTATGAAACGGTTGGTAGACATTTGGTCGGGATTCAAGCCCCGACAATCATTTTAAGCACTTGGCTTTAGCTTGGCACCACACACACTCCATTTTCTTGATAATGTTGTACCGGTGTGTATATGTTCGTATTATTACTTTGTGGTTACCTCGAGGGTGTGGATTGTAGCACCTACGTCACAACGTTGAATCCCTTGGTTTGTTTTAAAACGCCTAGTTTACTCGAGGGCGAGAAAAGGCTAAGTGTGGGGTGGTTGATGGGAGTCAACATTACGTGATACCGGTGCATTTCCCACCGATGTTTACCACATGTTTAGCACGTTTTTGGGTTATTTAGACCGTTTCGGGGTGATTCGTGAGATTATGGCACGGGGAGTGAATCTGTTACTTTGATGGATTATTATCCCTTTTTTATATATTAACCCTATTCCCGGGCACTTTTACCCTCCGAAATTGTTTGGATGTTTTTTGTCGTTCATGATGTTGTAGGGTATTAGTGTCTTGAGGACCCGGAAGGTGATGATTCATGGTGAAAAGCATGATCGAGGCAAGAGAAGAGATCAAAAGAGAAGAAAAGTTGAAGTTTTGGAGCAAATGGGGTTCAAAGGCGCGTTTGAACCCCCAAACGGGCGTTTCAGAAGCCACCAGCTTGATCAGAGTTCAACCCCTCTAAACGCGCGTTTCAAACTGCCCTAAACGCGCGTTCCAAGTCCTCCAAATGCGCGTTTCAACTTCCTAAACATGCGTTCCAGTTGAAGATCAGACAAGAGCCTACCAAGGAATGAAGCGAAACGCGCGTTTGCCCTATGCGCGCGTTTGAAGATGTGAAACGCCAAGTTCAACCTCCCAAACGTGCGTTTGAGTCCAGAATTTTGCAGATTTTCGCCCACCTATAAATACCCCCCCTTAGACTATTTCTTGAACAACAACCATTCTCTTAGAAAAACCCTACCCATTTCTTAGCTTTGTAATAGCTTAGAATACATTCTCTTAGCTTAAATCAGTATAATTTTAGCTTAATCTTTCCATTTCTTAGCTCAGATTTCTACTTCAAACACTAAAACACCATCTTTTAATAAGTTCTTTATAGTGTACTTTTTGGATCTAAATTTCGAAATTCTCACTTCTATGGTAAATTTCTCTTCTCTTTTACTTATTATGGCTTTCATTTACTGTTTTATGTATGTTTTGATTAGTATAATGAGTAGCTAATCCCTTTTCATAGTTGAATCAAGTGAAATTTGGTGAAATCACCCTTTGGGTGACAAAATTGGGAGTGGGTAGTGCTTTTTATTGTTTAATCTTGCTTGTTTCACGTCTTAGAACTTATTATAACATCGCTAGATTAGATTGATCACCTAATTTAGTAATCTCACATACTAATCTTACATATGTATTTTGCGGGGAGGTATGGGAAAAGGGGTTCTAAGATCGCGGCGTAGATTCGGCTTAATTGTTAAGCCCGAGCCCAATGCGAGGTTACTCGTTTTAACGTTTAAGCGGCTCTAGTGCATAACATGTCTTGTTAGTGAATCTTCTTTAGGGGAGGGTAGTTAACATGGCATAATGTGTTAGGAGAGAGTTGTTCAGACCTTAGCACCGGAATTAGGTGTACGTACCCGTGAAATTGATTGCGAGAGTTCGTTTGTTATAATGCACACTCCCGGTTTTGTCCACCCTTAGGGTTGAAACTAGCTACTTTGATCATGATTCGGCTATGTTCCTTAGTATAACGTTAAAAACCGAGTTGTTAATCTTATTTCTTTCTTCTCTAGCTTTAGACTCGTTAGTAAGAATCACCTTAGTGTCGTTGTAGTATACAAACACTTTAAAAAGATTGATCACCTAGACTAAGTAACACATTCGCTTTGGTACTCACAAACACTTTTCCCTTGGGTTCGACCTCGTACTCCTGTAGCTATGCTAGCAATCGACCCGGTACACTGCCGGTTAGAGAGTTAGTTTGCCCACGGTTTCGAGTCTTTATACATTGTTTTTGTTGGGGTAAATTTTAGCTCAATCAGTAACTTTTGTAACACTAGGAAATGGAATAGAATGTAATTTTCCATATTGACATCCTTCATAAAAAGAAAGTTTTTCATTCACTGAAACATTTATAAATTTCATGAATGACTATAAAATCTTTACATTAGGATGACTTAGTCTTCTATGCCTAAATTCTAATATCCCTTTGGATAACACATCAAAAGAAACTACAACACTAAAACTAGTACTAGAATCAGACTTGAGGATGGCTTTGGAGTAAGGATATCTCTTTGGCCGAAGACACTGTCTTGGAAGTGTTTTGGACTTGGTATGATCCATCCTTAAGGCATCTTTCCAACATGGTAATCTTTGTGGCTTTGGCTTTAACACAACACAATTTCTTAGAGAATTCAATAATAATATCAGTATTCGCTATCAATTGGGATATGCTCAAGAGATTCTTAGCTATATCTGGGACTTGAAGAATATTGATCGAAAAGAGGGAGCGTGTGATGCAAGGAAAAGTGACAAAACACTTGAATATATGTGATCAGCTATGCAAATTGTCTTACCATTTCCAATCACCAAGGATTTTGAGCCATCATATAAGGTTTTGAGACTCAAGTTGTTTAAATCGGTTGTTATGCGGTTAGTGGCACCATAATAAAGATACCAGTTAGTGTTAGTTGAGGCCATATATGTAGAGACTTTTTTTAAAGTTGACAAAGTAGAGGATGGGCCACTAAATCTGATTCAAAATTATGCAAGAAAGCAGTGGCTATATGCCCAGGTTTCTGGCAGATTTGGCAGGTTAATCAAGGTCCAGTGTTGTTACTTCCTCTTTTATGACCCCTGTCTTTGCCTCTTCATCCCCTATTCTGATTAGAATTGAAAGGTCTTCATCTTCCGGAAGATCCATGGCTCAGCGGTGGTATAGTACTTCCCTTTCTTGCATTTGGTCAAGTACATGCAGCATTTGCCATTGGTGAACCCAGATCAACGGAGACAGCTGAAGAACTAAATCTGAATATAAGCCTTTCATGAGTCAGAAGTTGAGACTGAACTTTTGGTCAAGTAAAAGAGATAGCCCTGGAAGTGATACTAACATTAACCGACTCATAATCCTTAGTTAGACCAACATGAGTAACTAGGACAAGCTCAGAATTAGGGATATGACACCTAACACAACAAGGCTGTCAACATAACTTTTCATTAATGACTGATAATCGGCCATAGACCTTGAACCCTTCTCAGTTTTATTTAGGTCATCTTTGAACTCCAAGATTCTGGATTGATCCTGACAATTGAACATAGCTTCAAGTGTATGTCATACCTCCGAAACTGTGAGCATCCAACAACTTCTGTGAGAGCCTATTCATTCATGGATCCAAGCAATCGGACTAAGAATAAGTTGATCGATGGTCATCCATTCTTCAAAAGATAGGTTAAGTTGAGTTCCAAGACTTCCCAAACCTGGAATCAGCTAAGGTGGAGCTATAGTGGTGCCAATGAGATGACATTCCAGCTTGCGACCTCTGATTACTAGAAGAACTAAATACTTCTACAGTAGATAATTCTTCAAGTCCAATTTTACATTGCATGTCTGGTTCAAATTGCCACCAAATAGTGACGTTGGGTGAGGCAACATCGTTAGAGAAAATAGAGAAGGAAAGAGTCTTATGAGTGTAGGAGAAGGTATGGATGCGCTTGAATGAGTTGGGAATGTAGTGAAAGAAGAGAGTCTAGCTGAGTAGTGAGAAGCTTGTGTGACAACACTTGCTTGGGTTGAGCTGGTGACATTCGTTGAGGTTGGGGTTGTGTTTGTTGGTGTAGCCACCACGAGAGTGGTGCTGACGGTGGAGGACCGCTGGACATTTCCACCCGTTGGCTCTGATACCAACTTAGAGAAAAGATTCTTTAGATAGATTTCATCGAAATGAACAAGAGGGTACTGTTACACCACTCTAAATAGCCACGTGTGCTAAAAAATTCATAACAAACATAATGTAGACGGCAACAAAATAACACACAAGAATCTAAGAAGATTTTGTCTAATACATCCAATGAGCTAATCTGTTAAGTGATTGACCGAGCTCATGGTCTGCTCTTATGTCCATCATCTCCAACACATATAAAATAAACTATATTTCAATTATTTTTGTATGGCTCAGACCATGGCCTTGTGGGGCAGTCTATGCAGTCTATGCCCCTTATTGTTGGAGAATTAAAGAAAAACATATCGCACGTACGTATCTTGTTTTAAGGAAAGGTGTTGATTCTACTTTGTGTATCTCGCTCTCAAGTTCAATGGATACATACTACATCCAAAAAAAAAAAGGCTTTATGATCACGTCTTTCAATCTTTTTCTCTAACTTGAACGAACAATTGATGTGAAAATCAATGATAACATGTCTATTAATTCACAATTGAAGAGCCCCTAAAAAAAACATTTGAAGAGATTTAGCATGTGAAAGTTTATCTTTACTTAATTTAATTCCAATTTTCTTAATTGTGTATTCTAAGTTCTGACTCATATTATGAATATACTTCCCATTCTTCTTTTAAAATGTTGAAAGAAGAAAAAATGGGCTTAAAATGTGTAGGATGTTAGTAAATATGCGCGCTCCAAGATGACATACTAATGTGATTGCATGCTCCCATATACTTTTTGGTGGTTTCATTGCAAATTCTAAGCAAATGTGATTCGGATCATGCGACTCACAATGATTTTATGGTGGTCGTGAATCAAGAAAAAAAAACTATATCATCATTTTTAAATAATGTGATTGGTGGTTTTCTTTTCTACAGATAGATAGACATCTACCTTAAATTTATTTATTCCTATTGATTTGGACATCAAATAAGATTTGGACTAAAACCATTCTAAAATTTATGTACAAGAAAAATGATATTAATTTCAAAACAAAAACCTAATAAATCAAAATGATGTGATTTTGGAACGTATTTTACAAACACTATCTTTTAGATTGAGCGACAAGTATTTGTATTTAATAAATCTAGTGTTGTACGTATATATAATAATTTTCTGTTAACATGTTATGACTCTCAATAAAATATATATTATCATTTCAATATATATTATTCACTATATGTGTTTAGGATTATAATTATTTATGTTACACAAGTATTACGTTATATGGATCTTCTATCAACTCGTTAGGAGTCTCAATAATAATAATAATAATAATATGTCTTATGTTTTATGATTGTATAATAGAGATTCGGATACAATTAAATCTTTATAGAAATTATGTAAAGTTCCCCAGAAAAATGGTCATAGATATTGATGCGAATGCTTTCCGGGCACAACATTATTAATACTACTCTCCGACAACTATAAAATCAAATGGTTGTTAGATTATTTTTTTTCATTTTTGAAGGGTTGTTAGATCCTTTTTAATCTTAGGAAATAATAAATCATAATTAAGGAGACACAAATAATTGGGTAGGGTCTATGTCTGATAGACATAAAAAGGCCTACATGTACAATTAATAATAGGTCGTCGAAATTGGTTGGTACGTCTTCTATTTATATGAATATTGTAGTCCCCATCTTGCTTTAATTTCATAATTACGATTATGATGTCAAATTATTGAGTGTTATGAAAACAATTGTTGTGGGATAAAGTGGAAAAAGAATATGAAAATGAAGAAAAAAAACCTGCATAAGTTCGAAAAAATGGTATAGTAATGCACTTCTTAAATGTTTAGTCTTTGAAAAGAAAAAACCCAACTAATCGGAATTGCCAAAAAAAATAACATTGTCATTTATTTGAATTAATTAAGTTGTTGCTTGACACATATATACCGAAACGAAATTCGAGACGTTGGATTTTCGATATATAAGAACTAAACGTGAAAGTGCACGCGCGTAGATTTACTTTGAATCTTCAACCAAGAAGACAATGTTGCTTTAGTTCGTATCGCAATATCGTCAGACATGATTTTTTTTATAAAATAAATACGGTTCCACCTGCTCCTTCTTATGCGGCGGTGGTGGCCGCTAAGACTCCTACGGCGGCTGTCTCTACACCTAAGGTAATCCCTGATCTTGGCACGCTTTCCACGTGTAGAGGAGAACCCGTTTTTTTTTATTTCAAGAGCTGATCTTTTGATTTCGTCTAGACCTTTTGAAAATGCTTTGGTCGCCTGTTTCCCTGATTACAGTGTAGAAAACATAGGCCCAAACCCATATAAGAGGAGAGACCTCATCCCCAAAAGCTAGCTTGTTATGTGAGGGAAGTCCACCTCTTAATATGGTGGATGATACAATGACAAGTGTCCAATGTGAGACAACTATAACACGCCCCTCAAGTGTGGGTCTATAAACAGCCTGGGCCAAATGGCACACAAGGCATATAAAGGGCACTACAAGGCCAACAAAGAGGCCCAACACTTGAACAATAAAGAGATCGCTATGATACCATGTAGAAAACATAAGCTCAAACTCATATAAGAGGAGAGACCTCATCCTCAAAAGCTAGCTTGTGAGGTAAGGGAAATCCACCTCTTAATATGGTGGGTGATACAATGGCAAGTGTCCAATGTGGGACAACTATAACATACAGTCCCCGGCTTGATGATCTTAGGGGTTTTTTTTTACTCGCCTTGAATTGAAGTTGCCCTATAAACTAGGATTATTGGATAATCGTCACGTTTTGGTTCAACCGGGTTGTCAAGATGATTATAATAAGTTGTTCACTCGTGGTCTTTGGAAGGTTGGTAAAGCACGCATGATTTTCACCAAATGGACAATGGATTTTCGCCTCAATGAGGATTCCCCTTTGGTCCCAGTTTGGTTTGTTTTACCAGATCTTCCGCTTCCTTTATTGAATGAATTTTATGTTGAAAAGCTAGCTAACCTTATTAGACGGTGATAACGTCGAAATTATCTCGGGTGTTCAGCGGTGGCGTAATGGTGGATATCTGGCTATGAGTGGTGGTTTATACGTTGGTGGCTCACGGTGGAGCTGTGTATATGAGTGGTGGTATCGTACTGCCGATGGAGAGAGTGGGAGAATTTGGCTTTGCCTTCTTTTTCATTGAGTAGAATCTTTTTCGAGTGAAATACAGATGGCCCTATTTATAGGGAGACTACTGACATAGTGTAGAATAATTACAATAAAGGACATGATATGTAGGCGGATAAGCGGCGAGGGCTCGATCCGCATAAGAAGCATGGCGACCAAGGCTAGAGGCTTGTGCCCCGTTCCTATAGGCGGCCTCGATTGCCGTCGGCCTTCATATATCGGTGATGGGCGGGAGCTCTAGGGTGAGCCGGGCAGGCATGAGGGTGGTTCGGACTGTGGGTCCGTCCCGGAAATCGGGACCCCCCTATCAGACGGCCTTTAAAAGTTGATACTTCAACCCGTTCAATGACTAGGCCATCAATGGCCCGTGTTCTTGCCGAAGTTGATGTGGCCAAACCAGTGTGTACACGTTTTTGGGTCGGGGAGGGGGTTAATGATGGTTTTTGGCATGAAGTTCATGCTGAATCGTGGCCCTCTTTTTGCACCCACTGCAAGAGATTGGGACATTTGGAGGAGGGATGCAAAAGAAAATATCCGTCGTTTGAACCCACCCTTCCCTTGAACCTTTTTACACCGCCCGTGAACGGAAGCAAAATTTAAAAAGTCTATGTACCTATTGTGCCAACAATTGACAAAGATCTCGATAACGCTGAACAACATCACCCACCTGCCCTAAATGAGCATGTGGTAGAGATTGTTCAGCCAAATGTGGCTGAGGAGCCTTCAACCGTGATCGATGGGACAGGTGGTCTTGATGGCATTAGGGAACCTATGATTGTTAAGGGGACCGTGGCTTTGGATCCTAGTGCCAAATCGTTTGAATACCCGAAGAATAAGATACAAAATCAGATTGAGAAGGGACAACACAGTGCTCCGATTTCGAAGAATACTGGGACTGGGAATCAGATTTCGCATGACAGCTTAAGAGCTTTCCACTCCACCTTGCAGGCCCGTTTGACGTTTCCGGAGTTATACCCGACTCGATAAATTCTAACATTACAGAAAAAGACCCAAGAACCCCTCTGATTAATTCAGTGATACTTTGAAGGCCCCGACCCCTACCTACCTTGAGTCGGCTTTGAAAGGGGGGAAAGTGAACCTGATGCTGTTACAAAAAAGAAAGGACGAGCTAGAAAGAAAGCCAAGACACCGCCCAAGAAACGCTCGTATCAACATGATAAATTTGCATGCAGCTCGGATATAGATAAAATAAAAGATCAACTTGACGCCTCAGATAAGGAATCAAAGCAATACCTAAATTCAAAATCCTATGACAAATATGAAGAATGGACGGAGGCAACCGAGAATGAAGACTAGTTGGAAGAGGCACCCTATCAAGAAATAATGACAAGGGCAAGAAACAAGAGTTACCACAAATACGATGATGACTACGAATATTATTAGTGTTTAATTTTGTCTAAATATCTATTACATCTTTGTGATTTTTGTGGAGTCGACCTTTTTTTCTATCCAGATCTATACAGCGACAACCACGCGTTTTTTCCTTTTTTTTGCAGCTTTTTTCAGCTATGAACCCCGGCCTTGTGAGGTTTGCCCTTTTATAAAATAATAAAGTGCTAAAAAAAAAACTAAACGTGAAAATGCACGTCTATATTAGTTAGATATAATGATGAACCCGGAATTTTTTTTAAAAGATATCGAAACAAATTTGTAAATCACTTTGCGACATTTATAATGTTTTTACATTTTTTTACCAACATAACTACAACGTTTTACAGATCTCAAATTGTAGTGGCTTTTTGAAATTTTGGAGTCTAATTTTTGTGGAACCACCAAATAGATGTCAATAATACTTTGAATCAAGTCAATCCTCGTAGTAGCTTAATCACAAATTAAAAAAACAAAATCAAATATTGAAACAAAATCTAAACTAAAAAATAAAATAAAAAGGAAAAAAATTGACGTGAACATAAAAAAATAATGCCTATAAAAATTGACTTGTTTAAACTTTTAGCCAGTCAAATATTTTTTTTTTAAACTGGATGGGAGTATAGATTGACATCTATGTATAGATATCCATCTAGGTGAAGTCAAATTTTTTTAAATCTGTTTTGAAGCTATTAGTACACAAGAAAAATATAGCCTACATCCAAATACATTGATTGAGTCGTATTAAATGACTTCCATTTTAAAGTCATTACAATTGCTCTCAGTGATGACACAGACCCCCTTCTCTACTTGGGTCCGTCCCTGGTTGTATGTATTAGGGCTTGATCTAATATGATAATCTTATTCATGTCATTAAAAGGAGTATTTCCCTCATTAAATTAAGATCAAAATCCTCTCATAATTGATATTGTATCTACACAATTCATCGTATACTAATGCCAACTGATATGTATCACTTACACTACAAGGAACAAAGCTTTATTGATCTAATACATATATTATACAAGTGTCTTACAACATTTTATCAAGCTTACATTGCAAGATCAAAGACAAAAATCATGAAGACATCAAGAACTTCATCAAGAAGCATACCATACATTGTTTGATCTAATTGACTTCATGATTCATGTGATACAAGTTTGATACACTTGTGCATCATTAATTATGGCATAATTACCTTAATTAATCAGCCTTTATGCCCACAAATAGAACCACAAGATCAAATATGATCCAATGGACTCAAATGATTAATAAGTCTTTGATTTGATCAGCTTCTCTGTCCTACGATTGATTGCTGGTCCTGTTGAACTCAAATCTTTTTCAGAAATATCTTGACAAATAGAGGAAGAAGGGAGTAATTTTCATTGGCTTCAAACGACTGGAAATATGAACTTAATATTTAAATGCAATGGCTATTTACTAATTGAGGCTGCTGTCACTTTATGCCTATAAAAGGGCTTATATTGAGATCGTAGAAGACTATTGATACTTTTGCTAAAGCTAAGGTTTTGTTTCATCTTCTCTCAAGTCTGAATTAGGCTTATACTCCGTATATCATTGAGTTCTGGTTGAGATTTAGTGACAAGGTTTTTATTTACCAGTGTTGATTTGACAGTTGTGTTATAAACTGGCTTGTGGATTTGCGGATGCTTAGGGCATTAGTAGCAGATGCACTAAATTTTATCTCTAAAATAATACATATTTCTATTTTACAATATCTCAATTCAAAAACGCTCCACAACAGCATCCCTATCATTATCCCTATAACATTTCAAATACTATTGAATAATATATATTCTACTTCACAACTCTATCCATAAACATTAAATATTTATTATTTCACTCCAGCGGCATTCATATCCTTATCCCTATCATTTTTTATAATTAAATATGTTTGGAGGCGTGAATAGTGCATCCTCAAATGTGAGGATGCACTGTTCATATCCCTAAAAATAAATAGGGATATATATAGCCTCTGTTGTAGGGGCTATTTGGGGTAAACTCTATTTTTTATCTTCATTTTAGAGATAGGGCACCATATAGGGTTTCTGCTATGAATGCCCTTACAACAGTTTTTTGTTTTTAGAGTACCATGTTGAGATTCACAAGCAAGTTGGCACTCCCAGCAGAATCCCCAAACTTTATCCCTAAAATAATACATATCCCTATTTTACAACATTTCAATTCAAAAACCTCCCCAACAGCATCTCTATTCTTACCTCTAAACATTTCAAATAATATTAAATAGTACATATTCTACCTCACAACCCTATGTATACACATTAAATATTTATTATTTCACTCCAGCAGCATCCCTATCCCTATAATTTTTAATAATTAAATATGTTGAGGGCGTGAATAGTGCATCCCCACAATTGTAGGGATGCACTGTTCATATCCTTAAAAATAAATAGGGATAGGGACTCTGCTGTGGAAGCTATTTGAGGCAAACTCTATTTTTTATCTTCATTTTTGGGATAGGACACCATATAGGGCTTATGCTGCGAGTGCCCAGTGTAAATTCAGCTCAATTCACCACATAATCGTTTTGGACTTGAAAGACTTTTTGAAATTTAAGTCATTGCATCTAAGAGATTGTTTGGGTGAATTCTGGCATTTTCTTGTTGACCGGGATGTGGCTTGGTGTTTGCTTAAAGTTTTAACTCTTTGTGTAACCCGATATCTATTTGAATAAAAGAAAACCCACTGAAGGGAGATTCAAATCCAATGTCACACTTGGTACTACATGATTAACTGCATGGTGGTAATTTATACATCTTTGATGGATTTTGTAAAACCCTTATGTTCTCTACTTTCTACACTTTAATCTTGTTACTTGACTGTTGTGATTGTTTATTGCAATATTGTACTCCATGCGTTTTTATCCTATCACTTTTGAAAAATGATTTTAGTTACATTTATCGGTCTTCTAGATTATCAATACAACATTTATTACTTATTTTCACTCTTAAACGAGAGATTTTATGGTGCAACGGTTGTAGGAAGATTGTACCAAATGACATACTTTAGAGCCATTCGTTTTTACTCTCTTTCATATAATACATTTTTATCGTGTGTGAGAGGTTAGAATGAATGGTTATCACTTGATACAACCATCATACAATACAACGGATATATTGTAAAATTTCCCCGCTTATACTCATCTTAATTAGAATGAATAAGAAAAAAGGTGTTTTGATTTCCAATATCCATAAAGATTAGAAATGAAAAAAAATAAAAATAAAAATAAAAAAATAAAAAATTTAACAATAGCAGGGGGATCGCAAAAGCCAGGAAGGGAGAATTTGGTAGGCTGCCAAAATGAAAAGAAAAGTTGACAGTAAATAAAAAATCAAAACTGAAGTTGGATGGAAGGCAAGGGAAATGCACTTTTTAAGATAAAAGTGTTTAATGTTTGAGATTTGAGAAGATAAGAAGTTAACTCAATAATCTATATGACAATATTTGGTGACAAGGAAAGAATAGTCAAATGAAAAGAGAAGGACAATCTTGTCATTTCATACCATATTTCATACACATTAATCATTTTCTTAGTCTGTATGTTTATACCAAAAGTGATTGATAAAAAAATGAAGCGGGTATGATCTAAGCACATTCAAGAATCTTACATCAGAAGTTCACCAGTTCCACAAGTGCTAATGCATTCCGATCAAACCTATCATTGCATTGCTTATCTGACTTAATTGGTTTGATCTATACGTCATTGGACTTATTAAGTAGGATTAAGATCTTTTAAAATGTTATATATTCGTAATTTCCATTTTTAGCCACTTGATCTTTAATCTAACCTCATATATTGAGGATTAGAACAACTACACTGCTTATCTTTTGAGACAAATTTTGAGGATTTTTTTTATTCTATGTGTTTGGTCAAAAATCATTCACCGCCGCTAGTTATAGTTTGGACTTTGGACCTTAAAGATCCCATAATGTGATTTAAGGAATACGGGTATAATAGGTAACGCGACAGCCAGGCTTTTGGTGGGAAACGGGCCATCAGCCGGGAATGATGTATAGTGGACTTTGGGTTTATAAGTATTGGGATAAATATAAACAGGCTTAAAATCATAATTAAATGACAGGGCATGTTTTTGGTTTACCCAAAGACATAGTATTATATCCAACCTGAAATACAACATAACATCCAACCCAAAGTGCCATCATACATCATACATTATTGTATGACATAAGTTGCACTATGAGTCCCATATGTCACATTATATCATTTTACTATTAGTCTAATCACTTATAAATAAATAAAAAAGAGATGTGTCAGGGACAGACCCAGCATGGTGAGGGTGGGGACATATGCCCCACTCAAATTTTGATGCGAAATTACTTGTATACCCCTTTAATAATGTTAACACTGTGTATGTAAATTATTTCGAACATTATTAACTAAACTATCCTTGTAGCCCAGTTTGTAAAGTGCCTAATTATTTACATTAAGGTTTTGAGTTCAAATTTTGGTTGCTACATCAATTTTTTATCCTTTTTTGTTTGTTTGTTTTCCTTCTTGTAATTGTATTTGAGTTCAAATCTTGGTTGCTACATTATTCTTTATCCTTTTTTTTGTTTGTTTTTCTCATTTCTAGTATTTGTAATTTATGTTTTTCCTTTTTTTATTAACTTGTGTGGATTTTACAAGAAATTATTTTGCTACCACATTTCTGTGAGATCTCGGCCCTCACTGAAATAAAATCTTGGGTCCGTCACTGGTGTGTCATATATCGTAAATCAATGACTTCATTTTCTATGTTAGCACACAATGCTATAGCACATACCACACAGAGAGAATTTTGAAACTAATCGAAAATAGAGGAGCAGTACTGTAAGAAAGGGGGATCTCCTCTCACCCTATCTTTTTGTGCTTCATATATAGAGGTTCTTGGGCCAAAGAATTCAAGATGAAGTTGATACCATTAGATTGAAGCCTTAAAAAATCTCTATTCGTAATCAACTTGATAATAAGAATGTGAAGGATTGTGGGGAATAATCATCATGCTATGAATATTAACCCACCCAAATGGAAAAGGAAGAGAACATGATTCTCCACTGTGGGCACAAGTCACAAGAACTCCATAATATGCCCGTCTCTTCGAGTGAACAAGTTGCAGCAGACATAAACATTGTGCATAAATAAGCATAGTGCATATTCATCTTTCATAAAGGGAGTCTTGGACCACAGTAAGTTTACCAATACGCCTCACCGAATCAACCTTCAGAAAGTCGAATCCTAAGTTAATAATCCACTTCTGGAAAGTTGATCCAGTGTGATGGCCGGTAAGTATAGTGTATATATAACCAACAATTGTAAATCACAAATCACACGATTATTACATATAAAAAACTTCAGAAAAGTACATCATTATTCTAACCACAAACACTTAGAAATATGTCAAAGACAGTACCAAGGAAACGTAGAATACAATACTTAAGTACACAGACAAAGAGGGTCTAAACACAGACATTAAAACCATAAATGCATATAGAACAGTGTCTATGCAGTTGCGGTAGTAGTAGTAGGAGCAGCAGAAAGCTCGTTAATTTTCTTAATAAGTCCATCCTTATTTGCACCCACAAACCTGTCCACGACATTACCCTCCTTCAGGAAAAGGAAAGTCGGCATTGCCTCCACCTGGTATTCTTCAGCCACAGGCTGCAAAATCAGCACCAAATTAGCAACGAAATAAAAACACACACACACACGAAATTATCACGTTATGGAAAACAGTAATACATACCCTGACTTCATCAACATCAACTTTCAGAAATATGACATGATGCAGCTTTTTGGCGAGCTCAGCCAGAATTGGTGCAATGAAACGGCAAGGTCCGCACCAAGAAGCGGTAAAATCCACCACAACCTATGAGAGACCAACCAAAAGGAAATGCATATTAGGAATCAGTCTGCCATAATAATCATTCAACAATCAACTGCACATGTTTTGTGTACATCATCAAGGCTATCTAGAGGAACCATATACGAATCTCAACTGGGATTCCAATTCAAAGTATGGCATGAATCACAAGCGAACAGACACCAATAGGAAAATACAAGGAATCATGAAGTCCCAGAATGACAGAACAGGGGTATAGGGATAGGGGTTTAAATGATCCAAGTATAAAACTTATCCATTCGAGTAGACTGTCGATTTTTTCAAATTCGAGTTCAAGCAAGAACTTCATATGAATATTGAACTAAAACACAATCACAAGAACCTTTTAACTCAAGCCAAGGTCAAAGCAAGAAAAATGATTTCTTCAACTTGTAGCACATCGTGCTTTCATAAATTGTCAAGTACGATAATTGACTTTCATATTGCACTGTTTACACTAATTAAACAAAGATTAAAAAAAGTAAACCGTTCAAGTCAAACATAATTCATGCCTGAGAATGATTGAGATTGATATTCATGATTGATTTCAAATCATATCCAAAAGAAATAAATCAAATCATATCCAAAAGAAATGTTCGAGATTAAACAAGATCAAACTCAACCAGCTCACAAACGCGAACCTCGGCTCACACCCCCAGGTAGGGATTGGGGAAGAAGCAGTGGAGGGAGAAACACCTCATAAGAGGACAGTAGTAAACTAACCAAAATAACAAGAAGCAGCCCAAATACAAACAAGCTTCTTCCATCTGGTCCAATCAAAGTAGGTCAATAGTGCTTGATAGAGGAACAAATTGAAAAACTCACCAATCAAGGAATTAAGGAACACAAAAAAAGAAATATTTCATAAACATCATTTGGATTCAACCCAGTTAAACAAGGAAACAAATGATCACAAGAAAAAATTTGCAGGCCTTAATCTGCCAGAACCATTGATAAGCGTTCGAAAGCAGCAATTTAGCAAATCCATTAAAATCACACAAAAAAACAAATAATGATGTATAAATACTCAGGCAAAACAGAACCATAGTCCATGTACTCAATCTGTAAAAATCCGTCAACCCTAAAAACCCGACAAAATTTAAGGGCTTTTTTTTTAATTCGATATATCTTTTGGGGTTTACAGGTGCAAAGCATCGGCATCAAAACCCAGGTTACTCAGACTATGCGCAGACATTGAAACAAAAAATAAAGTAAAAATTAAATGATATGCAACCTTTAATTACAACTTACCAATTTATTGGATTCCTTTCCACTGATGAAATTGGCTTTCCACTCGTCAACGTTGTGAATGGAGATCACCTGGCCCTCTTCCGTTGTTGAAGCCATTAAACCCTCGTAAAAATTGAACAAAAAGCTTAAACTTTTTTAATTATTCTGATGATATCTTTCCGGCCGACACTATCCTCAAAAACCTCAATGCAAGAGATAGCAATCCCAGCCCCGGAAGCCTCGGTTTTATACAATGGGTATAGCCGCATAGGAAGAGCAAGCGGTGATGATAATGACAACTTTGCCAACGTGGAAAAGTCGGAAAAGGACATATATACATTTTACGGCTGTTTGACGTGTGGTGATATGTCATTTCATTTCATATATCCTTTCTTGTGTGTGAGGGTTAACTGGTCAAATTCCATCGTTAAGAGATGATTTTCAGATTCTTCGTAAAAAAAAGAAAAAGAAAAGAGGATTTTCATATTATATATATTTTATTATTATTGGTCAAAATGAAGTGGAACATGAATAAAAAAGATTGATGAGAATATGAATTTTGCTTGGTCAAAATGTTCGTGGAATATATAAAAAATACAATAAAAGCTCATCCTTAAGGATGATTTTCATATGTTTGAAGAATGTATTAAGGATGTAGAATAGTCTAGATACATTGTATTAATTTGGGTCAAATATATCATTACCTAAATATTGTACCAATATATTCTGTCTGCAAATCATTAAAATCAAGGGAGAAATGCTTACAACGACACAGTTATAATTTCAACAGACATTAAGGGTAAAGATAATTACATAAGTCAGTGGTTTTATGGTGGTCCAGGACCACCATGTCATACTTGTCCATCAACGAAATCTCTTATAAGAAGGGTAAAAACGTCAATACATGGGATTTATATTTTACACGGTGGGCCCTTGTGTTATTTGTCATTTTTCTATTGACCCTGGATCACCAAGTCATCATTGGTCCAGAACCATAATAAAATTTCCCTAAGTCTATAAGGACAAAAAAACAATTAACTGAACGGACCATTTTAACCTTCTCATAGAAAACCCAAAAATCACACCGGTCATAGCAGTTCATACGTTCTTACCTGTTCTTCACCCAAATCCCAATTGAAAAACCCAAAAACCCATGTTCGGCTTCAAACACAACCGCAATTCAAGGGCAATTCGTTCAACAAAAAGTGAACCAGATCGATCGGATTTAACGTCCATCAATTCTTTACGTTCTTAGATCTATTGATTCTTACAATTCGAAATTGGCTTCAAACTGGAAATTTTCTCACAGATATCCGCTTGAAATCAGAGCTCAATCAGAAATTGGGGACAAGGTATAAACTCGAGACTTTAATTGGGGACAAGGTATAAACTCGAGACTTTAATTGTTTACCATAACATGCATATGATTTGAGTTTATTTATTTTCTTTTGATAGAACGAACTTTCATGCTTGGCTGGTTGAAATCTGTCAAAGTAGTTGCCCTAATCTTCTCATTCATTTTTACTGTTGTTCACCTGGTAAACATGAAGTAGTTCACTTTTCTCTGCTCAGCCCCATCGCAATCGGAGAAAAAGAATCTCTGAATTGAAGATAAAAAATTATGAATTTCTCAGAGAAATCTGCTTCAAATCAGAGCTCACTCAAACATAACACGCAGAGTGTGATTTCTTATTGATATGGTTGCCTGCATACTAAAGAATTTCAGAATACGCAAACGATAAAGAAAATGCTGGTGTTTTATTGATTGATTAAAAAGATACATTGAACCTCCTTTATATAGGAGATAAATTGGATAACAAACCTAATTCAAAATAAAGATAATTAATAATAAAACTAAAAGATAAATATCACTTAAAAATTCATTTGAAATAAACTCTATCATATCTCTAATTTGAACATCATCTTTATCTTGTGCTTTAACACCCTCCCTCAAACGTTGTCGAGGTTGGAAACAACGTTTGCCGTTAATGAAGAGTTTGATACGACTTATTGACACCCACGGTTGTAGCTCATGGCTCTTGGCTCTTTCGGCTCTGGCTCTTGGCTTTTGATCCGTGGTTCTTTCTTTTTTTGTCGAAAAGTCGGTTCAATATTCTCTCAGACTGCAATTGTGATCTCTTGTTCGCAATGTTGACGGAGGGAATCTGTCTAACAAAGTTTAGATAAAGAATATATGACAAAAAAAAGATTGATGCATATGTAATTTATTGCCATAAAACACCAAAAATAAAAAGAACTGGACGAAAAAATTAAATAAAAATAAATGTTGGGATTAAAGTTGTTGCATGGTGAAGGGTTGGCGATTTCCAAAGTGTTTAGTGGACAGATAGCAATTCATGGTTGATATGTATTTGCATGGGTGATTTTGGATTCGTTGGACTGGTGCTGATTAGGAGATAAGAAGAGTTGGATGGTTTATATATGAGAAGCGGAAGAGGAACGGGCGAGGGAACCCGTTAAGGTGTTAGATCCCTCGCCCCGTCTCTGATACCATAAAGAATTTCAGAATACGCAAACGATAAAGAAAATGCTGGTGTTTTATTGATTGATTAAAAAGATACATTGAACCTCCTTTATATAGGAGATAAATTGGATAACAAACCTAATTCAAAATAAATATAATTAATAATAAAACTAAAAGATAAATATCACTTAAAATTTATTTGAAATAAACTCTATCATATCTCTAATTTGAACATCATCTTTATCTTGTGCTTTAACACATACCAGCTGCTACAATTAATAGTTTTTAGCACTCCCTTAGGAATTCTAATACAGGACATCAGAAAATTAGGGAGAACATGAGAGTTATACAGTATTACTTCCCCGACTCATCTTAGACTTCTAGCTAGAAAGTTAAATAACAAAGTTCGAATCCCCTGGATATGGCCTAGTGGTGAGGAGCTGAGGTGTTGTAATGACAATCTGGACCCTAAGCTGGAGGTCAGAGGTTCGATTCCCGTAAAAGGGGTTGATTTCCGATGGCTAAAACTTCAGTGATGGGGAACTAAGACAACCCTTGACTCTAAGCTCTAGGCTCCTGATTAACCTCTCATCGCATTCCTGTGGGATCGGGGGCGAGGGGCCCTCACGGTTAGGGTTTAACCGTTTTTTAAATAACAAAGTTCGAAAAATTGATTTATTGATAGATCAATAGCAAAGGGCAAACAAATATGTTTGGAATGCCTAGCATTTTATGGTGAACTTGGTAATTAAATCATGGAAATCTATTAATGCATGTGGCATGTGCAACTTGTTATGCATACCAGCTGCTACAATTTGTGTTTTTTTGAGCTGATATTAACTGTTTGCAGTAGTTGCTGTGGTTCTTTTTAAGTGACATGTTGAATTTATCAAGCTTTAAAAACATGTTGTGACAATAGCATTTCCTTAATTTCGAAGCTAAATCTGTAAAAACAGAGGTGTCCTCTGTATGCCAAAAATACATTCCTTGGATTCTTCTTGCACTCAAAAACATTAGTCTTTTGTTTATAACTTAACCTTAAATTTAGTTCTTGTACTGCAAGCTCACTATCTTATTGATATGGTTGCCTACATACACATGGTGTCAAATGT